>CM064541.1:10557813-10612813 GCA_032716605.1 Paralithodes platypus | reverse complement strand
CTTATTTATCTTATTTACTGCCATTTCCATACTAACTATTCTATATAATAGTGGAGTACCGGACCCATATATAACCCTCATGCAATTGAATAAAGAAGAGTGTAAATTACCCTGTGTATTTATTGTGTTCTGGTTGCCTGATTGAGTATATAATTGTCATATTCACTACGCTCGATGTGTCCCTGTTGAGCAATATACCAAATCTAAATATCCAAAACCTGGATTGTCATTAGATAATACTGAAGCCAGTTGGATTACAACCCGGCATAACACTTTCTACCTTCAACCCCTGCGTACGTGACGAGAGAGAGAGCATGCTCAGCTGTTTCCCACCAAATTCCACCTGTGTGAGGGGGCCGGGCGGGCAATGACGTAGTGACCCCACCCTTTCTCCCACCTACTTCGCACCTGTTATTGGAGCACGCGCACCTGTCCTCACCTGGGATTGGCCGACGCCAGCAGCCTGTCAATGATTGGTGGTGGCACATGTTTCCTGGCTCTGATTGGACTAGTGTGGTGATGGACTCGTATATAAGGACAGATATTTGAGATTCAGCTAGGGTCTGGGATTCTCGCAGAGAGGCTCCAGTCTTGGCGCTATTCTTGGCTTACAGTGTGCTGGCTTAATAATCCAATAGGGTTGATATCCTCTGAAGTCCTATTTTAACTAAGATTCAGCGTTAGTGCCTAATAGTCCTGATGGGCTGATGGCCTTCCCAATCAAGTTAATTCAGCGTTAGTACATTCTTGGCTGGGGAGAAGAGCAGTGTGGGGGAGACGAGACAGACTTAACAGGCTTGTATAATAGGTTTTTATTTTATTTTAGTGCGTCGCTCAAACCACTACTCGTTAGTTCGGGAGTGAACTCGGACGGTATGTCGGATATATATACTTAGCCTCATTTGATTTAAGGATTTTGTGATTGGAGATATAATTTGTGATTAGATGTAATTTTGTGATTAGATATAATTTTTTGATTGGATATTGAATATTGGGGATTTGATTTCATATAGTAACTAATTTGTCTGTTTGACATTATACTAAAATGACTTAAATGACTTGATGTAATACTGTTTCATTAGTGATTAAGTATTGTAAGAAGTCCTATCAAT
Organism: Paralithodes platypus; assembly: GCA_032716605.1. Lineage (NCBI taxonomy): Eukaryota > Metazoa > Arthropoda > Malacostraca > Decapoda > Lithodidae > Paralithodes > Paralithodes platypus. Next base: position 10,611,701 of record CM064541.1, on the reverse strand, counting down.
TTAAAGTGTGACTTAAAGCTATGATAAAGCAAACTAAGCTATTACTTTATTCTATATAATTAAAGTAGTGAAGATCGAAACGAATACGAAACGATCCTGAAATACTAAATGCTAATTTCCTTCATAATCACCTAATGTTTTGTGTGATTGTTAAATACTTTATTTGTGTTATAAATACAATTCCATTTTTATATGTGACTTTGTTATATTCCGTGACATATCCTCTACATCTTCTTGTAAATCACCTATCATGTCACCTAAATCTCCTAAGCCCTCTACATCTTCTCATAAATCACCTATCCTGTCACCTAATACTTCCACCTCTTCTACAACCATCTCTACTTCCTCCGCCCCTCTCAATGAACCTCCTGCACCATCTACATCCTCTCGTAAATCACGTCTGATGTCACCTAAACCTCCTCAACCCTCTACATCTTCTCATAAATCACCTTCCCTGTCGCCTAGTACTTCCACCTCTTCTACATATAGCTCTACTTCCTCCTCCCACATACCTGTAACTATACCACTAAAATCACCCGCTTTAATGCCACCTATCTCTAATCCTATATGTACAAGATCTGGCCGACGTGTGACACCACCTGAGAGATGGGCACCTACCTTCAAGCCGACTTACAAGCGGCGGGGTCCCCCAAAAGCCCCCACCTCGTCACTTCAAAAGGGACCCGCCAAACCTAGTGCGAGGTTAACTACTCAACCTGTTCCTCCAGCCATGACCAGACAGGCCAACCCCCAGCTCAACAGGCCCCTCCCACCTAGGCCAAACATTCCTGTTCAACCAATTCAGGAGAGAACTACAGCATCTCCTCCAGCAACCACTACTCCTCCTGACCCTGCCTCCATCATGAAAGTGAGCAGCGTGTTCGTGACCTCCGAAAACGGCATAGAATTACTCCTGCCCATCTGCTCTTCGTACCCAAAGCATCCCAGACTCCACTACAATTAACAATGGCTATTGACACCACCAAACCGGTCGACATCCCTACCACCCTCTGGTGTCTTACTCTGCAGAATCTGACACCCACTCACGCTACCTCAACCGTCAGGACGTACAATTTAAGATCTCGTGGTTGAGATTTTGTCTTAGACGAATGTGGTGAAATGATGGAGTTAAGCAGCCACCCTCAGATCAACACCATAGCAGTAATCAGAGACAGCCGAAAAACCAAAAGGAGAGGACACAAGAACCGACCAGCTTCTCAGGCTTTAATTCCGGAAGTAGAAAAGTCTACCCCTTTCTCCGGATCCGCCCATGCTCTAATTCCGGAGGAAGGGGTGAGTACCCCATTTAAAGAAGTTCGAGCCCGGACAAATCCTGGGAGCCCCAGCTCCTCCAATGAAAGCGGCCGACACAAAACAACACGGCCTATCACGACGCTCCAGCCGGATTTAAACTATAGTGAGGATATGTTTGTGCTAATTAAACATCAAGAGCCTCACCAATATTGATATAAGTGGGAATCTCAGCCACCTCTCAATAATACCTTCCCGCAGGAATGGGAATAAGTTAGATCCAGTGATCCATATAACAACTATAGCATGCACAAGAATAAAAACTAGAGTTCAGTATGGACAGAAAATATTCCATTACATTACCATTGTGCCCTCTAGAAATAAGTAACCTATATCACAAGATTAAGAAACTCCATATATACCCATTAACACCTTACGAGCGGCCTATGCGGTTTATTTATGTGTACCGCACAGCGGGGTGTTTTTAGCCAAAATAGGGCTGTTTACGTGATCATTTTCATGCCTAAATAAGACCCAGAACGTAAAACAAGTACCTATCCCTGAAAGGGCATAAACAGAGCTTTCGAATGACACCATAACGATCCTTGTATGATGGATAGTTTTCTTGCAAAATTCGTGCAACGCGTGTGCAAAAAGCAGGTAATTCGGTACTTTCAGTACATAATTGAGTATCGAGTGAGAGAGGGAGGAGGAGCTGATTTGTGTCAGTAGGTTCGCCGCGGTGGTCTGGAGCAGTCATACGCTCGCTAGTCTCCTGCCACCACTTGTCTCTCTCTCTCAGCCACATTACGTGCTGAAATTGCCACTCGAGTTATGTCGAGCGCCGCCACATAGTCCAGCTTTATTTAACTCGACTTATGTTGCTCGCCGCTAATTAAGGGTTAATATCTGACCTGTATTTGTAGGCTAAGATGTATTACCTTCGCTATAACCATTACAACGATATCCACATGCCCCTATGAAATTAAAATACAGTAAGTTGAACAGTAAAAATAAGTTGAACATAGTCTTACTTTTCCTGAAGAAAAGAAAACAAAAATTTAACTGCCTCCTTCTCCTGGAATATCACCAGAAGCGAGCTCATGCAAGACTGTTGAAGTTTCCCAGACGTCCAGCACCGACTCACCTTTCCCTGACCCTGGGAAGAAGGCCATGCCCCTGACGTCCAGCCCTTCAGACTCCGAGTCCACGTCGACCAGACTCTGACTTTAGGCTATTTCTTCTTTAACCCTAAGTGTCTCTGAGTGTGTTACGTTGTTGGTTATCGTTGTAAGGTAAAGTAAAATATGCGAGTATTCCTAGTTTAATTTCGTCTAGATCTGTGCCTAAGATCCTTAATAAATTTGTATTGATCGTACAATTAATTAACTCCTTGCGACATATATGACGCGATCGCGTCATATGGAACTTATAACCAAAAACTCATATGGCGCGATCGCGTCATAATTATGGACTTATCTCCATGCCTCTCCAATAAGTTTATTACGCGATTTTGCGTCATATGAGCTAGTAAGTCCGATAAGTTAGGTTACGATAAAACCGTTGGTGGAAACCTCAGCCTCCTCCGATAATTCTAACGGCCGCAGTGTTGTTGTGAGTGTAGTGCGAGGCAGTGGCAATGATCCCGGGGCTCCCGCCTCCTCGGACTTATTGGAACATAATATGTCTGAAGGAGTTAATATAGATCCGTACAGTGATTCTTTGAGTACGAGGTAATAGTTATACTTCGTGTTCATCCTTCAGAAACGTAATCTTTCTATACGTTTTATACTCAATATTACACGCATCATTTATAGTGAATACTCTCAGATTTTCCTCTCATGTGTCCATTACTCTGTGCATAAGAGAAGTCGAAGTCTAAGTGTATATCTATACATCTTCTATATACCTAGAACCTACGCCAAATTTTAGTATTCTTCTTTATCTTTGCTTGTGCTAATTTAAAGTATCTCTTTATATACCTTTTGAAAGTAAAAATCCCCTCTCCGTTGAGTTACGAATCATTCCTTAATCTAATTATCAGATATACCAGTTATTGAGAATATTCTAATGATATACGCTAGTCGTAGTATATCATTCTTTCCATGCTTCTTTAGGAATTCCGATTGATTTATTCATCAAGTTTACCTATCCTTTGACCTTCAAGTCAAGATCGATATATTCCTTCGGTCATATATTCATTCTACCGGTATTTAGGTAAGAGTTCAACGCTACTCGTTCTGCGTTCTTTTAGAAACCTGTTAATCTATTCAGAACTCCTTGTATACCATTGTTGGTAATCTTTTAGTGCAACTTCGTCGTGTACAACCATTCTAGATAGTAATTTGTTTTGCGCTATCTGTCCACGTCATTTTATATGCATTCTTGTCGATTCTATATTTACTCGATTATAATTGTCTGAGTAATTGATATACTTTAATACTCTCCGTATATTCATTTAGAATCTGAATTCCTAATCGTGTGAATTGATTTCATATACAAACAAAATAATTATTTGTATCTCTTGTGAAAGAATATTCGCCATAACCCTTATATCGTTAAACTACGTTTTAAGTTATCTTTCCTCCCATCTTCAAGTCAACCGCCTCACTTTAATCACCAAGTTAACCCTTTATTGGCGGCGCACGACATATGTCGAGTGAAATAAATTTGGACTATGAGGCGGTGCACGACATCTGTCGACTGCCATTTTCAGCACGTAATGTTGCTGAGAGAGAGAGAGCTGAGTGGTGGGACGAGCGTAGTAACCATAGACCCCTTTACATAAGGACTGGAAACGAGCACTCTCGGAGTTTGAAACTTGGGTCCATTGCTTAAAAGTAGTATCATGAAAGCACGGTCTCTCCGACTTTCTTAAACACAAAAATATGTACACAAACACAACTTTACATATAAATGCATGTAATTTCACATGCAATCGTCCATATCCTTGCCATATTGGCGACATAATGTCTCGGCAGAAAACGAACAGCCCAGGACGATGCCAGAAGCCAGTCACCTACGAGACACGTTAGAGGCAACACATTTTTGTTCTGTTGTTCGTTATCTCTCAGCTTATTGTAAGTAATTTTCTTATAAATACTTACCAGTCACAAAAGGATCTGTGTTAACAACTTATTTAGCTGATAAATATTAGAATTGAGCTGATGTCAACGGGTTGCTTTGATATGTACTGATAACCATTTTACAACTATTCTTGTTTTTTTGCTTTACAGGAACAATGCCGAAAAGATGTGCTGCATTCAATTGTCGTGGAAACTACAGGGGAGAGCCATACAGTCCTATGGTGTGTTTCCCGAATGAAGAACAAGAACGACATGCATGGATTAGTGCTATGCCAAATAGCCCAGAAAGTTTGAGAGACAGGTCGAAACTATGGATTTGTGCATCACACTTCGACTGCGATTGGGTCACAGTTCGGGGAGGAAAACGACCAGCTGGGCCTCCTACAGTTTTTAAAGGTGTACCCAAGTCTTGCCTCAAACAACTTACGTCAGCTCCTAGGTTAACTAAAACAGTGACAAGTGAAGCAAGACTTTAAAAACAAACTGAATTTGAAAATGAACAAGACAAAATGCATAGTTATGACAAATTTGCAGGAGAGATTGGAAAACACTTCCCTGAGTTTTATATAATGCAAAATGGTAGAGAACTGACAATGTTTAAGGCAGATGGTAATGGTAGAGCAGTTGATAAGTTTCTTCATTTTAAAGAGGTACAGTCTCCTTTTGGTTTTCTGCAGCTGGTAGTAGCAGAGAAAAGTGGCTTGGAGATACCAAAAAGTAAACTGAATCTTCAAAAAAATAGCTTGGTAAGTAAGTGGTCTCAAATTGAAGAAATAGTGAAAATAATGAACACTCATGAAGCGACTAATACTGACCGCTTAAAAAGAATAATTTCAGAACTTGACTCTATCACAGAATTTCATGAAATTGAAGGTTTTCAGTTCATTCAAGCACAGTTACAACTCCTTCTTATTCCTCCTAAAAATCGCCGATATACAAAGCATATGTTAATTCTTGCAGCAGAACTGTTTTGTATATCACCCGCAGCATATAGAATGCTTAGAAACTCCAAAGCAATTAGTCTTCCTTGTGAGAAACAGATTCGCTAATTGTTATCTCGCACTTATGCTGACAAGTGTCTCCCAATCCTTTTTGATCAGTTGAAGCCACAACAGCGGAGAGTTAACATTTTGTTTGATGAAGTCAAGCTTAAGCAGGCACTTAGATTTACAGGAGAGCATAATATAGTAGGCTATGCAACAAACGGACCAGAAAATCTAGCAACATCTGCTCTTGCTATTGAAGTTGTTTGTCACTATGGAGGACCACGGTACATCATACGAATTCATCCTGTATCAAAACTGAATGCTATTCAACTGAAGGAAATATTACTTGAGGCTGTATATGTTGTTAAAGCTAGTGGTGGCCATCCAGTATCGTTCGTCTGTGACAACTGTCCACTGAATCAAGCTGTTTACAGAATGCTTGGGGGTCCTGGAAAAGTAACACTAGCACCAGATGGCATAAATGTTTTCCTTGTCTATGATTATGTTCACATCCTCAAGAATATGAGAAACAACTGGATCACAGAGAAATGTCAAGAATTACATTTTAGCAAGGACAGTACAGAATATTTGGCGTGTTGGAGTGATGTTAAAGCTCTTTACAATGAAGATCAGAAGACACCACTTCGTCTGACAAAACTCACACGCTCATCAGTATTTCCTAAACCATTGCAACGTCAGAGTGTGCCCTTAGTTTGCCAAGTGTTCAATGAAAAAACGATTGCTGCATTTGAAGGTCTTAAAGGAACTGTTAAATTTCAGGATGGAACAGTGATATACATAACACTGGTAACCAATTGGTTTAAAATGATGAATGTTAAAAGCAAGTACAGCGCAGTTCATTTACGAGACCAATATCGTGAACCTTGGACATTAAACTGTACAAACTTCAAAGCTCTGCAGGAAATGTGTACAGTTGTATCCAGCTGTCGGTGGACTGGTGGGCATGGCAGAGAGAAGAAACTAACACAGTCAACAGCAGATGCCTTTGTCATCACAACAAGGAATAACATAGAAGCAGCACAATATATTTTTGAAACCCATGATTTTGCTTACATCCTAGGATACCTGCTGTTTTTTCACAAGATCCCCTAGAAAAGTTTTTTGGTCAAGCAAGACAACGTAGTGGAGGACATTTTTACATTGACATTGGGGATGTTCAAGCAGCATCCAAAGTACAGCAGTTGCATCAGCTGTTGAAACGTGACATCGTTCCTGACCGAGCCAAAGAAGTAAGCTGTGAATTTTGTACAGCAGCAATAGATGATGGTGATTTACAACTTCTGGAAGAGCTAACATTACAAGACACTCAACTACTTCTAGATTCAGATGATACTTTACAACATAAAATTGTCTACATTGGGGGATTTTTAGCTCATAAACATGGACAACAGGAAGTAGATTCTGGGGAATGCTTGTCATCAGAGTTTTTGACTGCACTCAATCGAGGTTTGCTGAGTATGCCTACACTGGCTACTGTCTTCTTTGTACATAGTGGCATCACCCTTCAAATGTCTCTTCAAGACTCAAAAAAGTGTTGTCGCAATTACTTGAAACAATGCTTGTCTTATGTAGATGCTCCTTTAGCTAGCCATTCAGGAGCATGCCAGACATTGTGTAATGTGTTGTTGTTGTTGTTCCCTAAGCTGCCTGGCCGAACAGCCCCGAGTCCCAGAGAAAGGCCATGGCCACGATCGGGCTTTCCCACAGAGCTCTCATTGAGTGTAGATTGTGTTGTTGGCGTAAGTGGTTGTGTGAAATGCAGTCTTCTATGATGTGTTTAATGGTATGGGGTGCTGTGTTACATCCCGGGCAGGCGTCGACAACGGCGTCATCCAGTCTCTTCTGATAGCTCAGGAGAGCTGGATGGTGTCCGCATCTCAGCCTGGCCAGGTGGACTCTGTCCTCGCGAGGAAGGGAGGATACGGAAGGATGGATTTCGGGAGGTCGTGCATGCAGCTGCGTGTTGTCTGTGAGTGAGTGGATGGATCGGTGAGAGATATGAGTATGGATGTGCTTCTGGAAGTTGGTTCGGGGTGGGCAGGTAGGGAGAGAGGACAATAATTGTGTGTGATACTGTGTGCTGGGTGTTGGTTTGATATTTCTTGGTGTCTGTGGGTGTGTTGCCATGTAGTTTAGTGGGTGGTTTTGGTTCGTGGAGGCTTCTGCCAGGAATTGAGTGCCTCTCATGTCCAGATGGTCTTTGACTCTGAGGATTTTGGTTTCTTGATGTAGGTGATCTGTGGGTGAAGTAGCTGTGCAGCCTGTAATGATCTTCAGGGCTTTGTTTTGAATAGTCTGTAAGGTCTTATGATGTGTTTCAGCTAGGTTAGAAGCCCAGGCTGGGCTTGCATATTCCATCACTGATCTTATGTATTGTTTATATACTGTGGTGGTAGTTTCTTTGTTGTGTCCAAATTTTGTGTGAGCAAGTGACCTGAGGGCGTTAAGTCTGGGTGTCAGTTTCTTTTTAATGTTTGTGGTGTGCTGTTTGAATGTCATATGAGTATCATATGTTACTCCTAGGATTTTGGGTGTGTGTGTATGTGTTAGGGGTGTGTTGTTTAAGGTGAGTTGAGGGATGTATTCGTGTTCTCCTGTCCAACTTTTGAGCAGGGTTGCGGTGGATTTGGCTGGGGCTAGATTAAGTCTGTTTATAGTGCACCAGCCATGTAGTGTGTTGAGATAGGGTTGAAGGAGATCTGTTGCTCTTTTTGGGTCATGGTGTGTGCATGTGAGTGTTATGTCATCTGCATAGGAGGCTAAGTTTATTTGGGGCGTATTGGGTGTAGTTATATCGTGCATGTACAGATTGAAGAGTGCGGGCGATAGGACGGATCCTTGTGGGACTCCGTTTGGAAAGTTTCTGATTTTAGATGACTGACCGGCAAAAGATACGTGTGCACATCTGCCTGCTAGGAAGTTGGCCAGCCACCTTTTTGTGTTGTTGTGCATGTTTGTGTTGTAGATTTTGTTTGTTAGGTTGTGGCGGGGGATGGCATCGAAGGCTTTACTAATGTCGAGTGTGGCTAATAGTGATCTGTGTGGTGGTCTAGCTGAGTTGATGCCGTCGAAAGCTCTTTGTGTAAGGTCTGTGAGAAGAGTGTTTGTGGAGTGCAGTGGCCTAAAGCCATGTTGTGTTGGAGCTAGGGGTAGATCAGGTGTAATTAGTTGTAATACTAGGCGTTCCATGACTTTGGAGGGGGAGCAAAGAAGTGTGATGGGGCGGTGCGAGGAGGGTAGCGTGGGGTCTTAGTTGGGTTTGGGGAATGTGAGGATGATACCATGCTTCCAAATGTCTGGTGTTGTGTTGTGTGAATAGCTGTAGTTTGATATGTTAGTGAGTGCTTGTATGCCTTGTGGTCCCAGGTGTCTGAGGTGTATGTTGCTTATGTTGTCTAGGCCACAGGCGGGTGAGTGCTTGAGATTGTTGATGATATGCTTTGTCTGGTGATTGGTGAAGGGTGTATAGTCAGGGTCTGTGGGGAATTGTCTCTTACGTCGGATGACACGTCGGTCGTCTTTGTGAGGTTTTAGGTGGCTGACATGTGAAATGTGATTGATGAGAGTGTTTGCTTGTTGTTTACATGAAGGAGTAGAGTCTGTTGTTGTGATTGCAGCATGTGATTGTGTTGTGTTGCTGTTGGAAAGTGTGATGCTGTTTAGTGTTTTGTAGAGTTTTTTGGGGTTTGTTTTGTGATCAAGTGTTTGTAGGAAGTTATTCCAATTTAGTTTTTGTTGTTCTTGTATTTTGTTGTTAGTTTGGGTGTTGAGTGCTTGAATTTGTTGTGTGATGTCTTGTGTGTGGGGTGCTGGGGAGTGTTTCAGTAAGTCGCGTTGTCTGATGAGGTTTTGAATTTCTGGTGTGAAGTTGGGGTTGTGTCTTTTCCTGTTACCTCTTGGAATGTGTTTCTTGTCAGCGTTTTGGATAGTTTTATTGAGTATGTGTACTCAAATGTGTTGTTTAAGGCCTTTGTATTTAATACAAGCGATCGGGAGTGTACACTAGGCTGCTTAAGGCGACAAGAGAAACTTTCTAATGTTTAAGTTAATTATTGTGTTATGTGACTTTTGATATATGTAAAATTATGTGTAAAGTAATATTTTGCAAAGGTTTTACTTTAATTTCTTCTAATATTTAATTAATGTAAGTCATGGTTTGATGCTTTGCTTGTATAATACATGTTCTTATAAACTATCTCATTATAACTGTATATTTTCCTATTATGTTCAATCACGAAAGAGACTTATGAGTCAATCAACCAAAATCAAATGTTTTATTTTCCTTTACTTGGTTGCTCTAGTTAATAAGATGTTGTAGAGTAAAAACACAAAGTCCCATATCCAGTAAAACTAAAATAAGACCTCAGTTTGTGGGCCTGACAATGGACCCAAGTTCCGGGAACCGAATATGGCCGACGCCAGTCCTTATGTAGAGGAGTTATGGTAGTAACCCTATGACCGCTCCGCACGACCACCGTGGACCAACTGAACTGTATCCCACCTTCTTCCCCCCTCCCTCACTCGCTACACAGGGAATTATGTAAGGAAATTACAATTGTCTAGGGTTTTTGCACTCGTGTTGCACGATCGTTGCAAGAGAACCAGTGGTCATACAAGGATGGTTCAGGTGTCATTGGAAAGCTCTGTTTACGCCCTTTCAGGGATAGATACTTGTTTTACGCTCTGCATCTTATTTAGGCATGAAAATGAGCACGGAAACAACCCTATTTAGGGTAAAAAAAACTGCTGCGCGGTACGGTCAAATAGACCGCCTAGGCCGCCAATAAGGTGTTAAGATTGCACTTAGATAAATAATTATTTTCCGCCCGTGCAGTAGACCTGACCTACAGATTAAGGCAACCTTGTGACCTGTATCTGTGTGCGACTTAAGATTTTGTTGTCTTCCCCCCCCCCCAACCTTATCCGCACGGCTGAACGATATTCTCTCAGCTTTTCGTGTATGTGTCAAATTACTTCACACTAGACACTCGACTCTCATATACTGTATATTATCATCAATGAACTTATTTCTATGTATATCTCTGTCTGTACTCTTCTGTATATTTCCCAGTTCTATACATATATATCTATCTATCTATCTATTGCCTGACGCCGTGATCCCCGAAGGTGTGGCCACGAACGAACCGCTTTCATGCACCTCAGTCCCCAGTCAGTCGACGCCCCTCCTCCCAACCAGCACCGCCTTCATTCATATACTTCCTCACTCCATCCTTCCACCTCTCCTTCGGTCTACCGCTCCCTCTCTGTCCTTCCACCTCGCTCTCGTACACCCTCTTAGTCATTCTCTCGCTTCCATACGTTCCATATGGCCGAACCATCTCAAGTTGTTCCTTTTCACACTTTCCAGCACATCTACCTCCACACCACACCTCCTTCTTACTTCCTCATTCGTCTGTCTATCCCTCCACGTAACTCCGCACACACTTCTCAAGTAACTCATTTCCACCGCTCTCACTCTTGGTCTGAGTTTCTTCCCGAATGTCCATGCTTCGCTTCCGTAAGTTAGTGTCGGGATTACCACACTGTCATGCAAGGACTTCTTTACTTCCATACCTACCACTCTATTTCTTGTTACTGCTTTCAACGTTCCTACAACCCTCTTCACCTGTTGCACCCTCTCCCGCACTTCTTCATCCATAGTCCCATCTTTACTCAACACACTGCCCATATACTTAAAAGAGCTGACGTTCTCCATAGCCTGACCGTTCAACTTCACCTCACACTCTGTGACTTCACCCTTTTCGAAGACCATAACCTTGCTCTTCCCCACATTTACCTTCAAATTCCGTTTTTCGCACACTGTTCCAAATTCATTTACCAGACCCTGCAACTCCCATTCATTATCGCTCATCAGAACTGTATCATCCGCAAACAGCAGTATAGGCAGCGTCCACTCATTTCCCTCCCTTTTCGGTGATACACCGACATCTACTGCTCTTCATAGTATTTCTTTCATGACTCCATCCATATATACAGTTAACAACCACGGGGACATCACACACCCCTGTTTCAACCCAACACTCAGGTCAAAGAACTCGCTCTGCTCATTCTCCACACATACTGCCGCCTTTCCACCCTCATACATACTCTTCACTTCTTTCAGCAACTTGCCATCTACTCCGTATATTCTAAGTACTTTCCACATGCCTTCTCTATCCACTCTGTCATAGGCCTTCTCCAAGTCCATAAAGGTTGCCTTTATGGACTTGGAGAAGGCCTATGACAGAATACACCTTTTGTTGCTTCTCCAGATATTTCTTTACAACACAATTCAGGGTAAAAATCTGATCTACACATCCTCTTCCCTTCCTAAAACCTCCCTGCTCGTCGCCTATCCATTTCTCCGTTCTCACTCTCACTCTCTCAATCACTAGTTTAGTTTGCAAGTAACGAACCAAATAGCAGCATCGAGAAAGTCCCTAATTTCAAGCAAGCAAACTTTCGTAAACTTAGAGCAATGTTTAAAGAAACTAACTGGAGCTTTTTAATTAACAATAACGACATAAATACATCTTGGGAATCATTCGCAAACACTTACCTAAAAGCAGTGCAAGACTGCATACCATCGAAAATACGACGTACAGGCCATAATGATAAGCCCAAATGGTGGAATAAAGATATTTCAAACTGTCTGTTTGCTAAAAAGTTTGCTAATGATAGATTAAAATCCTCACAAAATGACGAAGAACGGGTGAAATTTGTAGAACTACGACGCAAAGCCAAAAGGTTAATTAAGCAAAGTAAAAAGACCCTGGAGTTACATGTTGCGAATCAAAGTAAAACAAACCCAAAAGATTTCTATAGTTATATCAGAAAGAAGAGAGTAGTTACTTCAACTGTAGGACCGTTAGTCGATGAAAATGGAGAATATACCAAAGACGAAGTACAAATGAGTAATGCCCTCAATACCTTCTTTGCATCAGTTTTTACAACAGAAGACCTCATTGATATCCCTACAGCATCGCCGATGCAGATAGATAATTTTGATGTTCTAAGCAATATCACCATTACAGGAAGAGACGTATTGAAATGTTTAGACAAACTCAAGGTAAATAAAACGCCCGGACCTGATACAATCTCACCTAGAGTTCTAAAGGAAGCTAAGGATGAGCTCTCCAAACCACTGAAATTGATATTCAATAAATCCTTGCAGTCTGGAACTATGCCTGACCAGTGGAAACTAGCTTACGTAACACCGATTTAAAAAAAAAGGCAGCAAATCCCTACCCAGTAACTATCGTCCAATTAGCTTAACCTCAGCTGTATGTAAAATGCTAGAAACGCTCATAAGAGACAGACTCGTAAATCACTTAAAGGAAAATAACATACTTAAAGATACTCAACACGGCTTTCGTAGCAAATGTTCCTGTTTAACAAACCTCTTAGACTTCTTCCACGATATCATTAACCTCTATGATGAGAGTAAAGCTGTAGATATTATATACCTTGATTTTCAAAAGGCCTTTGACAAAGTTCCCCACAAACGTTTACTGCTCAAACTAAATGCGCATGGAATACAAGACGGTGTGTTGAAATGGATAGCAAATTGGCTCCGCGACAGAAAGCAAAGAGTAGTCATAAACGGTAAGGCATCTAAATGGACCAATGTAAGTAGCGGAGTACCACAGGGATCGGTACTACGACCAATTATCTTTCTAATTTACATCAATGACATAGATGAGGGTCTCACCTGTACAATCTCAAAATTTGCTGACGATACAAAAATAGCAAATAGCGTACTCTCAAAAGAACAAGTTGACGATATGCAACACAATCTAGATAAGTTGTCACATAGGGCCACAATTTGGCAAACGAGTTTCAATGCGGATAAATGTAAAGTACTACATATCGGATACCAAAATGAGAAAGCAAACTATTCGATGAATGGCACTCAGCTTAAGAATGTAAACAGAGAAACCGATCTGGGGGTAACAATATCGAGTAACCTAAAACTGAGTCAACAATGTTCAGAAGTTGTTAAGAAAGCAAACAAAGTAATTGGCTATATAGTCAGGTCATTTGAGCATCAATCCAAAGAAGTTATCCTAACCCTTTACAATTCCTTAGTCCGCCCTCTTCTGGAATACTGCGTTCAATCCTGGTGCCCATATTACCAAAAAGATATAGACAAGCTAGAACAAGTTCAACGTAGAGTTACCAAAATGATACCTAGCCTAAAGAACAAACCATACGAGGAGCATCTTAGAGAATTAAATCTATTTCCTTTAATCCAGCGCAGATTAAGAGGAGACTTAATTCAAGTGTTCAAAATCATCAAAGGCATCGACAATATGAACTGTAGTAAGTACTTCACTATCGACCAATCTAATTACACGCGGGGAAACGGTTGCAAAATTATCGGTAAATCTATTAGCTCGCACGAATCAAAGAACTTCTTCTTCAATCGAGTTGTCAACTTGTGGAATGGGCTTCCCCAAGACGTTATAGACTGCAGCACCGATGATTCATTTAAACTTCGCCTAGACAAATATCTTGCATCAAAAACGTGACTGACTGCATTTGTAAATGAATAACTATATTTTATCCCCCCCTCAGTTACTACTAACTTCTACTAACTTCCTAATCCTGACACGAACATTAGTTCCAGGGCAGTAGTTCCCTTTCCAATGTTCCCTTACCCACTCTAAACCACTGTTTGGACAATTGATCCTCAGTGTTTTGGAGAACAAGCAGCCCTGAAGGGTCACCAGACCTGTTGTTGCTTAATATCCTTTGTACTCCTTTGTACTACCCTACTGTACACCTTCCCTACTACGCTTAAAAGACATATTCCTCGGTGGTTACCATACACTCCTCTTTCCCCTTTGCCCTTATATAGGGGGACTATTATGCCAGTCTTCCATGTCATCGGGTGCATTCCCCTTCTCCCATGCTAGTTTGCACATTTTCCATACACATTCAATCACTATCTCACCACCATACCTCAACATTTCCCCACACACTCCATCTGTTCTTGGTGCTTTCCCCAACTTCACTCTTTTCATAGCTTCCCACACTTCTGATAACCTGATCCCCACCTCCTCCTCCACTACTTCTCCTCTTCTCCCTCCCATACCATATCCAACTATGTTTGCTGGCTCTTCATTCCTTACATTTAGCAACTCATTGAAGTACTCCCTCCATCTTTCGACTCTCTCTTGCTTCTTGGCTAGCATTCTCCCATTCTTATCTTTCACACCCTTACTGTTTCCCTTGCTACCTTCCCTAACTTTCTTGACTTCTTTTCAGAACAGTTTCTTAAACTCCCTCCATTTTACACTCAGATTCCTTCCAATATATATATAACCAAGTGAATTTTGTTCTAATTGAGTCATTTCGATAACCTATCTTATTTACTGCCATTTCCATACTAACTATTCTATATAATAGTGGAGTACCGGACCCATATATAACCCTCATGCAATTGAATAAAGAAGAGTTTAAATTACCCTGTGTATTTATTGTGTTCTGGTTGCCTGATTGAGTATATAATTGTCATATTCACTACGCTCGATGTGTCCCTGTTGAGCAATATACGAAATCTAAATATCCAAAACCTGGATTGTCATTAGATAATACTGAAGCCAGTTGGATTACAACCCGGCATAACACTTTCTACCTTCAACCCCTGCGTACGTGATGAGAGAGAGAGCACGCTCAGCTGTTTCCCACCAAATTCCACCTGTGTGAGGGGACCGGGCGGGCGATGACGTAGTGACCCCCCCCCCTTTCTCCCACCTACTTCGCACCTGTTATTGGAGCGCACGCACCTGTCCTCACCTGGGATTGTCCGACGCCAGCAGCCTGTCAATGATTGGTGGCGGCACATGTTTCCTGGCTCTGATTGGACTAGTGTGGTGATGGACTCGTATATAAGGACAGATATTTGGGATTCAGCAAGGGTCTGGGATTCTCGCAGAGAGGCTCCAGTCTTGGCGCTATTCCTGACTTACAGGGTGCTGGCTTAATAATCCAATAAGGTTGATATCCTCTGAAGTCCTATTTTAACTAAGATTCAGCGTTAGTGCCTAATAGTACTGATGGGCTGATGGCCTTCCCAATCAAGTTAAGTCAGCGTTAGTACATTCTTGGCTGGGGAGAAGAGCAGTGTGGGGGAGACGAGACAAACTTAACAGGCTTGTATAATAGGTTTTTATTTTATTTTAGTGCGTCGCTCAAACCACTACTCGTTAGTTCGGGTTCACTCGGACGGTATGTCGGATATACTTAGCCTCATTTGATTTAAGGATTTTGTGATTGGAGATATAATTTGTGATTAGATGTAATTTTGTGATTAGATATAATTTTGTGATTGGATATTGAATATTGGGGATTTGATTTGATATAGTAACTAATTTGTCTGTTTGACATTATACTAAAATTACTTAAATGACTTGATGTAATACTGTTTCATTAGTGATTAAGTATTGTAAGAAGTCCTATCAATTTAAATTGTGACTTAAAGCTATGATAAAGCAAACTAAGCTATTACTTTATTCTATATAATTAAAGTAGTGAAGATCGAAACGAATACGAAACGATCATGAAACACTAAATGTTAATTTCCTTCATAATCACCTATTGTTGTTGTTGTTGTTGTTGTTCCCCAGGCTGCCTGGCCGAACAGCCCCAAGGTCCCGAGCAAGGCCAAGGCCATAGAGCGCCCCCACAAAACCCTCCCTGCTTACCACTAACAAAGCCCGGGTGACCGAAGCCACTCTAAGGCAGGGAGCTGAGGAGGGCGCGGAAACGCCCGGGAAACCAAAGCCCCACCCAAGGCCCTGTGCCCCTCAGCAATTATGAAGGGAAAGTTGAGGGGCAAGGGAAAAATGTGACGCTTTGGCTCCCAATCTGCCAACTTTTAGGTTGGCAGTAGGGAGGTCGATCCACGGAAAAGACGCCGTCACTTGAGATCTAGAAGATATATAAGTAAGAGGAACAGTCAGAGTAAGCTATGGGTATGGCAGAGATCGCTCAGCTCTCACTCTGATAGACCAGCCCATCACCACTTGTTTTGTGTGATTGTTAAATACTTTATTTGTTTTATAAATACAATTTTTTACATTTTTATATGTGACTTTGTTATATTCTCTGACGTATCCTCTACATCTTCTTATAAATCACCTATCATGTCACCTAAATCTCCTAAGCCCTCTACATCTTCTCATAAATCACCTATCCTGTCACCTAATACTTCCACCTCTTCTACAACCACCTCTACTTCCTCCTCCCCTCTCAATGAACCTCCTGCACCATCTACATCCTCTCGTAAATCACCTATGATGTCACCTAAACCTCCTCAACCCTCTACATCTTCTCATAAATCACCTACCCTGTCGCCTAATACTTCCACTCTTCTACATATAGCTCTACTTCCTCCTCCCACATACCTGTAACTATACCACTAAAATCACCCGCTTTAATGCCACCTATCTCTAATCCTATATGTACAAGATCTGGCCGACGTGTGACACCACCTGAGAGATGGGCACCTACCTTCAAGCCGACATACAAGCGGCGGGCTCCCCCAAAAGCCCCCACCTCGTCACTTCAAAAGGGACCCGCCAAACCTAGTGCGAGGTTAACTACTCAACCTGTTCCTCCAGCCATGACCAGACAGGCCAACCCCCAGCTCAACAGGCCCCTCCCACCTAGGCCAAACATTCCTGTTCAACCAATTCAGGAGAGTACTACAGCATCTCCTCCAGCAACCACTACTCCTCCTGACCCTGCCTCCATCATGAAAGTGAGCAGCGTGTTCGTGACCTCCGAAAACGGCATAGAATTACTCCAGTCTCCTGCCCATCTGCTCTTCGTACCCAAAGCATCCCAGACTCCACTACAATTAACAATGGCTATTGACACCACCAAACCGGTCGACATCCCTACCACCCTCTTGTGTCTTACTCTGCAGAATCTGACACCCACTCTCGCTACCTCAACCGTCAGGACGTACAATTTAAGATCTCGTGCTCGAGATTTTGTCTTAGACGAATGTGGTGAAATGATGGAGTTAAGCAGCCACCCTCAGATCAACACCATAGCAGTAATCAGAGACAGCCGAAAAACCAAAAGGAGAGGACACAAGAACCGACCAGCTTCCCAGGCTTTAATTCCGGAAGTAGAAAAGTCTACCCCTTTCTCCGGATCCGCCCATGCTCTAATTCCGGAGGAATGGGTGAGTACCCCATTTAAAGAAGTTCGAGCCCGGACAAATCCTGGGAGCCCCAGCTCCTCCAATGACAGCGGCCGACACAAAACAACACGGCCTATCACGACGCTCCAGCCGGATTTAAACTATAGTGAGGATATGTTTGTGCTAATTAAACATCAAGAGCCTCACCAATATTGATATAAGTGGGAACCTCAGCCACCTCTCAATAATACTTTCCCGCAGGAATGGGAATAAGTTAGATCCAGTGATCCATATAAAAACTATAGCATGCACAAGAATAAAAGCTAGAGTTCAGTATGGACAGAAAATATTCCATTACATTACCATTGTGCCTCTAGAAATAAGTAACCTATATCACAAGACTAAGAATCTCCATATATACCCATTAATATCAGACCTGTATTTGTAGGCTAAGTATTACCTTCGCTATAACCATTACAACGATATCCACATGCCCCTATGAAAATGAAATCCAGTAAGTTGAACAGTAAAAATAAGTTGAACATAGTCTTACTTTTCCTGAAGAAAAGTAAACAACATTTTAACTGCCTCCTTCTCCTGGAATATCACCAGAAGCGGGCTCATGCAAGACTGTTGAAGTTTCCCAGACGTCCAGCACCGACTCACCTTTCCCTGCCCCTGGGAAGAAGGCCATGCCCCTGACGTCCAGCCCTTCAGACTCCGAGTCCACGTCGACCAAACTCTGACTTTAGGCTATTTCTTCTTTTACCCTAAGTGTCTCTGAGTGTTTTACGTTGTTGGTTATCGTTGTAAGGTAAGGTAAAATATGCGAGTATTCCTAGTTTAATTTCGTCTAGATCTGTGCCTAAGATCCTTATTAAATTTGTATTGATCGTACAATTAATTAATATAGATCCGTACAGTGATTCTTTGAGTACGAGGTAATATTTATACTTCGTGTTCATCCTTCAGAAACGTAATCTTTCTATACGTTTTATACTCAATATTACACGCATCATTTATAGTGAATACTCTCAGATTTTCCTCTCATGTGTCCATTATTCTGTGCATAAGCCAAGTCGAAGTCTAAGTGTATATCTATAAGTCTTCTATATACCTAGAACCTACGCCAAATTTTAGTATTCTTCTTTATATTTGCTTGTGCTAATTTAAAGTATCTCTTTATATACCTTTTGAAAGTAAAAATCCCCTCTCCATTGAGTTACGAATCATTCCTTAATCTAATTATCAGATATACCAGTTATAGAGAATATTCTAATGATATACGCTAGTCGGAGTATATAATTCTTTAAATGCTTCTTTAGGAATTCCGATTGATTTATTCATCAAGTTTACCAACCCTTTGACCTTCAAGTCAAGATCGATATATTCCTTCGGTCATATATTCATTCTACCGGTATTTAGGTAAGAATTCAACGCTACTCGTTCTGCGTTCTTTTAGAAACCTGTTAATCTATTCAGAACTCCTTGTATACCATTGTTGGTAATCTTTTAGTGCAACTTCGTCGTGTACAACCATTCTAGATAGTAATTTGTTTTACGCTATCTGTCCACGTCATTTTATATGCGTTCTTGTCGATTCTATATTTACTCGATTATAATTGTCTGAGTAATTGATATACTTTAATACTCTCCGTATATTCATTTAGAATCTGAATTCCTAATCGTGGGAATTGATTTCATATACAGACAAAATAATTATTTGTATCTCTTGTGAAAGAATATTCGCCATAACCCTTATATCGTTAAACTACGTTTTAACTTATCTTTCCTCCCATCTTAAAGTCAACCGCCTCACTTTAATCACCAAGTTATCCCTTTACTGGCAGCGCACGACATATGTCGAGTGAAATAAATTTGGACTATGTGGCGGTGCACGACATCTGTCGACCGCCATTTTCAGCACGTAATGTTGCTGAGAGAGAGCTGAGTGGTGGGACGAGCGTAGTAACCCTATGACCGCTCCGCACGACCACCGTGGACCAACTGAACTGTATCCCACCTTCTTCCCCCCTCCCTCACTCGCTACACAGGGAATTATGTGAGGAAATTAAAACAAATTCGGGTTTTTGCACTTGATCGTTGCAAGAGAACCAGTGGTCGTACAAGGATGGTTCGGTTGTCATTGGAAAGCTCTGTTTACGCCCTTTCAGGGATAGATACTTGTTTTACGCTCTGGGTCTTATTTAGGCATGAAAATGAGCACGGAAACAACCCTATTTAGGGTAAAAAAATAACGCTGTGCGGTACGGTCAAATAGACCGCCTAGGCCGCCAATAAGGTGTTAAGATTGCACTTAGATAAATAATTATTTTCCACCCGTGCAGTAGACCTGACCTACAGATTAAGGCAACCTTGTGACCTGTATCTGTGTGCGACTTAAGATTTTGTTGTCTTCCCCCCCTCCAACCTTATCCGCATGGCTGAACGATATTCTCTCAGCTGTTCGTGTATGTGTCAAATTACTTCACACTAGACACTCGACTCTCATATACTGTATATTATCATCAATGAACTTATTTCTATGTATATCTCTGTCTGTACTCTTCTGTATATTTCCCAGTTCTATACATATATATCTATCTATCTATCTATTGCCTGACGCCGTGATCCCCGAAGGTGTGGCCACGAACGAACCGCTCTCATGCACCTCAGTCCCCAGTCAGTCGACGCCCCTCCTCCCAACGAGCACCGCCTTCATTCATATACTTCCTCACTCCATCCTTCCACCTCTCCTTCGGTCTACCGCTCCCTCTCTGTCCTTCCACCTCGCTCTCGTACACCCTCTTAGTCATTCTCTCGCTTCCATATGTTCCATATGGCCGAACCATCTCAAGTTGTTCCTTTTGTTACGTCCTGGGATATATAAACACTGGGCTCTTTCTATTGGACTAGGTATGCGGCAACAAGCAACAACGGAAAACGCTAGATCCAACCCTTATCTATAAACCCAGGCAACAAACCACCCTAAACCGTCAAGAGTCCTGCCTGGACAACAAGGTATCCTATGACTCGGTTACAGGGTGCACGCACTATAGCCTGCTGATAGTAAAGCAGGCTATATAAAAGATCACACAATTAAGTTGACTTAACACCTTACGAGCGGCCTATGCGGTTTATTTATATGTACCGCCCAGCGGGGTGTTTTTAGCCAAAATAGGGCTGTTTACGTGATCATTTTCATGCCTAAATAACACCCAGAACGTAAAACAAGTACCTATCCCTGAAAGGGCATAAACAGAGTGCAAAAAGCATGTAATTCGGTACTTTCCCCATATAATTCAGCATGTAGCGAGTGAGAGAGGGAGGAGGGAGCTGAGATTCGTGTCAGTAGGTTCACCGCGGTGGTCTGGAGCAGTCATACGCTCGCTAGTCTCCTGCCACCACTTGTCTCTCTCTCTCAGCAACATTACGTGCTGAAATTGCCACTCGACCTATGTCGAGCGCCGCCACATAGTCCAGCTTTATTTAACTCGACTTATGTGGTGAGCCGCTAATTAAGGGTTAAAGCTTCAAGGAAAAGATAGATAACAGCATTAAATTGCAGAAACAATTTAATAGAAGAAAGTACATTTAACGTTACGTTAATTAATACAACTAATCACCCCTGCGTGAAAGAAGGTGAAAGCAAACAGTCCTCAAAACATCGTACAGGTAGACAAGATGCGGGTTTCTAAACTGCATGTGGCTACTGTAGGTTCTGATGCTTAGCAAAGAAACTACGTTACGGATTTAGAGAACTCTTAACTCATAAGCAGGAATAAATACTAGTGATAGGCCATACAGTGTATAATGGCATAGGTATAATTAAATAAAGGTAGCAACTCGCAACAAAACCACATACAGGTGTGCTTCTCACTCTTAGTCAGGCAAGCCTGCTCGGACAGAGTCTCTAAGCCACACCCTGACTCACAATGCTCACAAAAACGGTAAATTGTGACACAATAACAAGCATACAGAAATAATAAACCCCTAGCTGTTAATCTGCCAGGCGGCAGAGGTCTAGCCGGAAGGATATAGGCTTCCGATACCCGGGCTGAGCCACCTGCTCTAGCCTAGGGACGTTCCCAAGTCTGTGCGCCAAATTACTCTAATTGAAAGGGTGCTCTCTTGAGAGACTCAGATCGCAAGTATCTGACTCTCTCCTGGCGACCCTAAAACAAAAGCAAGACGTGCTAGCGCAGTGCTGAGTGGACTAGGCAAGGGCCCTCACACAACACAACACTAGACACACAGGGACACAGACAAGAAAATGCCCCCAGACTCCCACGGGTATCCTAGTAAAGTCGTGCGGGTCCACAGGACTCGCACCAGCAGACTTTACTTAAAGGATCGCAAAAAGCCCCCACTCCGGTCTAGTCCCTGCTAACCTGACACAAGAACACACTAGCAAGCATGAAACCACCAAATATGAGACAACAAAAAAGCTTCCTAGGTCTCATTAACAATTACATCTCCTGCATAAGGCCCAAAATCCTATCTAATTATCTGAGAGCTCGTCGTTAATACAATAATATAAGGTCTATCAAGGGGATGGGATAATTAAATAGATTGGTGAAGTAGTGGAAAGAAGGTATACAAAGTAAGAGAGAAAGTTTCTAAGTGGGGTTGAGAGGGATAGATATCAAGGGGGTCCGAAGGGTACGACAGTGAGGTGAGCTCTGAGTCTTGAATCTGTCTGGACCCCACCCTAGGCATACAAAATACATCCCAGGCTTGGCAACACCCAACACAGTTGCCGGGTCAAAATCGTCTACCCCGTGCGTGAGTCGAAACTAAGCCTAACGTTGCAATCGGATGCATATGGCAACGCTTCAGGCTCGTCCCAAGCTAGACTCTCCGCGCGAAGCAACGTCCACCAGCCGGTCTCTCTCTCCCGCTCGTCTCCTCCCACCCTCACTAGACTTACATCTTATATATTATAATGAAACAATCAACTATCGAGAATAAAATATACTAAGATGCGTTGGTTAAGAATAAGGGCAGCTACAAGCTGTGAAACAACATAAGAATATCCCAGACATTAGTTACGTTGTCGTAGGATATATACTAAGGAAAACCCACAAACCCACACACCTCTCGCGCTCGCTCAGACAAGGGCACTTGCCAATAACCCTTAACAAGGTCTATCTTAGTGAGGAACTTGGCTTTTCCTATCTTATCCACACTGTCGTCCATGCGAGGGAGAGGGTAGGCATTTGTGGGGGTTAAACCATTCAACCTGCGGAAATCTATACAAAACCGCACCTTGCCATCTGGTTTGGGCTGCAGTGTGACTGGGGAAGTCCACCTTACTGCACCCTCAGAAATCAGCCCACGTTTCAGCATATAATCCAGCTCTTCCCTAAATGCTGGTAATTTAATAGGGGGAACACGGTATGGCACTGATTTAAAGGGCGGGTGGTCCCCAACATTGACATCGTGCACCGCTTGAGTAGTGAGGCCAGGATGCTCCGCGAAAACAGCTGGGTTTGAATCAAACAAGTGCTGCACAGCTACACGCTGTTGCTCAGGCAGGTGCAATGTCAACTCGTGAGCCACTTGTCTAGAATTCCCCGCCCACTGATCCGCGGAAACATGACAATCCCAATTATCCTCCCCCGCAGCTTGACTGTCCCTTCCTCCTTCTCCACCACGATCGCTGCAGATCAACACCGGGACAGTGAGAGGCTCGGAGGAACGCCTCACATACTCTTTCATCAGATTTACATGGCAGAGTTGGTTCTTTTTCTTACGATCAGGAGTAGCTACTAAATAGTCGAGATCAGAAACCTTCCTTACAACCCGATACGGACCAGAATACTTGGCAGACAAGGGGTGTCCCACCAGAGGCAGTTGTATCAGTACCTCCTGATCTACGTCAAACTCCCTCAGCTTCACCTTCTGGTCGTATCTGTCCTTCATCTGAGCTTGTGAACTCTTAAGGTTCCGACCTGCTACCTCCAAGCTCTTTAGCATTCTCTCACGGCTTTCAACAACATACTTTAGAAGCGAGCATGGCTTTGTGACTCCCTCCCAGATCTCCTTGACTATGTGGAGGGGCCCCCTGATCCTGTGTCCAAAAAACAACTCGTTCGGGCTAAATCCCAAGCTCTCCCCAGGTACTTCTCTCGCAGCAAATAAAACGTATGGGAGACCTAGATCCCAGTCCTTCCCATTTTCCATGCAATAACACCGCAACATACTCTTGAGAGTCGAGTGCCACCTTTCCAAAACTCCCTGACTCTCGGGATGGTAGGCAGATGACACCACAGACACTATCCCATGTTGCTGCATGGTCTGCTTAAACAGAGCAGAAGTAAAATTGGATCCCTGATCAGACTGGATCTCCTGAGGGTAGCCATAACGAGAGAAATAGACAAGCAGGTTTTTGACAACAGTCTTAGCCATCCCGTTACGCATGGGGTAAGCATCTGGATACCGTGTTGCTACATCCATTACAGTTAGTAAAAATTTATTGCCGGCACTAGTGGGGGGCAATGGGCCAACCATATCGATAACTACTTTGCTGAAGGGCGGCCCAATGACAGGGATGGGTTGTAACGGGGCTCTCGGGATGACCTAATTGGGTTTCCCAACAACTTGACAAGTGTGACACTGTGACACCCATGACACGACACTCGCCTTTAACCCAGGCCACCAGAAAAGCTTGCTCAGAGCTGCCTCCGTCTTACGTGCCCCCAGGTGCCCTGCCAAAGGCACATCATGAGCTAATCTCAATAAGCTCTCACGGCACACCCTCGGTACTACTAACTGGTCCACTAATCCTGACCCGCCATCCCACTTTTTCTTGGGATCCTGATGTCTCCGATACAAGATCCCCTCGGACAAGAACAAATCACCAGGCTGCGCATCCCCATCGCTCTCCAGTTCGATAGCACCATTACCACACGCCCTTACTCAGGATCTTCCAGCTGCAAGGAACATATATCAGCTGGTGCGAGATTATCCAAGTTCATCTTAAATAATTTATTTCCACCTCCAATGTCCCGCTGAGCCATCCTTTCCTCACGCTGCGCATAACGATGCTGTCGCAGAGTCTCTTCCTGCCCTGCACCTGCACTAGCGGTGACAGGCCCCGGGGCCTCTCCAGACTCTAACATAGGTGCCAATAATGAGTCACCAAGAAACACTGCCGGCTCAAAACTCTCCAATTGACCAACACTTCCCGTTTTCTTGTGGCCTTTCCTCCGCGGTTTGATAGACTGAGGTGGTGGCTGCAAGGCTCCGGATGTCTGAGAACGCGTCACAACACACACCATGGTTTGTACGCTACACTTCTCAACCCACTCCTGTTCCTCCCTACTAACGTCGGCTGCCTTCTCGGCAACGACCAAGGGTGAAACCTTAGAAGAAGGCACCGCAAAGTCGTTGCCGAGGAGGAGGTCGACGCCCCCAACAGGCAAGTTCTCTACAATTCCCACATCCAGCTCCTTTGCCAGACCACCCACCTCCAGCTCCATCCGCACCAGCGGGTAGGACTTCGTAGCATTGATCCCCTGAACTACCACCACCCGAGCAGCGTTAATCGGTCTACCAGTAAAGTTCCTTAACAAGGTCTGAGAAGCCCCAGTATCACGCAATAGCTTAACTCCTCGCCTTTCGCAAGCCCACCTCACAAAACCATGCCCTCTATGACCCCCAAAGACGTCGCGGACAGGGTTCGAGCCTTCCGGACTCTTGAACACAGGCTGTGTCCCAACCTCTGACGAACTACCCTTGGCATACTCAGAATATATAGGCGACACCCCTATGCTGCGGGCCAATGACACAACCTTGTTCGGTGGCTTGTTCGGACAAGCATTTGCAAAGTGACCCTCCTTGTGACATGCAAAGCACTCTTTACTCTTTGGTTTCCCTTGGGAGTGGGAGGTGCCATTAGACTTCTTATACGGGATGGTATTTGGTTTATGTTCAGTTTTATTGTCAGTGCTACATGGTTTTGTGTATTTATGTGTATCAAAATTCTTGGGAGGGGGAGGGGTACGATCCTTTGCACCCGACTCACTCCTAGCTGCTGCTTCGCACCCTCGAATTAATGACAGTCGGAGGTCAGCCATTTCTGCTGCCTCCTGGAGAGTTCTAGGATTTGTTTCCTTTATATGTAATGTTAAGTCCCCGCCTGTGCACTTAAAGAACTGCACCAAGAGAACCAGCTCACTCAACTCCTCAAAAGTAGCTGCCCTCTCAGAACGCAGCCAATGTCGTAGTGCATCAGACAAGTCCCGGGCATGTTCTAGGAAGGTACTATCCTTGCCCTTAGTAACACCCCGAAACTTCAAGCGGTAAGTTTCTGGTTGTAACTCATAGGCCCGTAGCACAGCCTTTTTTAGCTCATCATAAACTACACAGGACTCTAAAGGTAGTGCATCATACACTTTTAGCCCCTTTCCTAGGAGTCTTGATGAAACTAATGCTGCCCACTTTTCCTGAGGCCACTGGTGTTCCTGACACTTCTTCTCAAATCGCATAAAAAACTCAGTCACACCTAATTCATTGAACACAGGAACTAGTTTAAGCAGGTGCGACAATGATTGGTCCCGATGTCTGTTACCTCCCCCAATATTTCGCCCTGTTACCTCCACTCGAGATCTCTCCAGCTCCCTGTCAGCCCGATACCTAGTAGACTCTGCCTGCAGTTCAGCCTCTCGTATAGCTGTTCTCTCTGCAGCCTCAGCCTGCACACTAGCCTGTCTCTCGGCAGCCTCAACCTGAGCTCTAGCCTGTCTTTCGGTAGCCTCAACCTGAGCTCTAGCAACCTCAGCCTGCACACTAGCCTGTCTCTCGGCAGCCTCAACCTTGGCCATCTCAAGCCGAAACAACAAATCTGGAGTCAACCCTTGAGGAGGGGAAGATGCATTTAATGGGGAGGGTCCCTGTGATTGAATTCCACGCTGCCATTGACCATCAACTTGGGGGTATGTACTAAATTCAGGCACCCTGACGTTTGATACGGGGGTAGAGTGGAGGGGGGGCTGGGGACCGGGGCCCCCAGTCGCCTCTCCACCCAGGTCTCTCCCTTCTAAACCCAATATCAAAGTCCTCAGCTGATCTTTCCTCATGCCACTTAAACCCTGGTGACCCTGAAGACCTGCCACACACTTTAAGCCATACTTATTCAGCTTCAACACCCTGGCAGCAGTAAGGGGTACCTCTAAAAATCTTCTAGCACCCTCCTCGCTATCGACTAGCCACTCCACAGGTCTTTCTCCCTCCGAGCCCGTATCGTGACCATCACTGTGTTCTGATGTATTAGACATGTTTGTGTACTGCAGTAATTATCACGGTTATAGAATGTGCCTCATCTCCTATGCAAGTATGTATATACTAATGTTATTTAAAGTCTTTTAATGTGTTATATTGGTTGCTCCAAAAAAACTATGTCCACTGTATTCCTCTAATCATAAGGAATCTCAAAACAAATGACCACTATATTCCTCTGTTCAGTAAATCCTATGCAAGGTCGCCATTTGTTACGTCCTGGGATATATAAACACTGGGCTCTTTCTATTGGACTAGGTATGCGGCAACAAGCAACAACGGAAAACGCTAGATCCAACCCTTATCTATAAACCCAGGCAACAAACCACCCTAAACCGTCAAGAGTCCTGCCTGGACAACAAGGTATCCTATGACTCGGTTACAGGGTGCACGCACTATAGCCTGCTGATAGTCAAGCAGGCTATATAAAAGATCACACAATTAAGTTGACTTAAAGCTTCAAGGAAAAGATAGAAACAGCATTAAATTGCAGAAAAAATTTAATAACAAACTAGAAGAAAGTACATTTAACGTTACGTTAATTAATACAACTAATCACCCCTGCGTGAAAGAAGGTGAAAGCAAACAGTCCTCAAAACATCGTACAGGTAGACAAGATGCGGGTTTCTAAACTGCATGTGGCTACTGTAGGATCTGATACTTAGCAAAGAGAGTACGTTACGGATTTAGAGAACTCTTAACTCATAAGCAGGAATAAATACTAGTGATAGGCCATACAGTGTATAATGACATAGGTATAATTAAATAAAGGTAGCAACTCGCAACATAACCACATACAGGTGTGCTTCTCACTCTTAGTCAGGCTAGCCTGCTCGGACAGAGTCTCTAAGCCACACCCTGACTCACAATGCTCACAAAAACGGTAAACTGTGGCACAATAACAAGCATACAGAAATAATAAACCCCTAGCTGTTAATCTTCCATCCGACAGAGGTCTAGCCGGAAGAATATAGGCTTCGGATACCCGGGCTGAGCCACCTGCTCTAGCCTAGGGACGTTCCCAAGTCTGTGCACCAAATTACTCTAATTGAAAGGGTGCTCTCTTGAGAGACTCAGATCGCAAGTATCTGACTCTCTCCTGGCGACCCTAAAACAAAAGCAAGACGTGCTAGCGCAGTGCTGAGTGGACTAGGCAAGGGCCCTCACACAACACAACACTAGACTCACAGGGACACAGACAAGAAAATGCCCCCAGACTCCCACGGGTATCCTAGTAAAGTCGTGCGGGTTGTGACGCCTCCCGGCTCTAGCAGAATGGTTGCGTGGGGCATTGCAGCTCGCTAGCGCTCTCCAGGATGGGGGGATGGGCTACAGTTGTCCTAAAATGATCTGCTTTATGTTATTAGTGTCGTGTTTCCACAGACAGTCTAGAAATGGTCTTTGTTTTGGTCTGTGACCGCGCCTTGCATTTTATATTCGCTATAATATAAATGTTGCTTGTGTGAGAAGCGAGCGAGAGAGGGTGACGGGGTACACCTGGCAGCGGGGCGAGCTATCACGCGGCCCGCTTGGGCGCTGACGGCGTTGGCGGCCGGGTCGTCAACTAATCCCTGCTCATCGCGGCCTCGTGTTTTTTACCAGCTCAGAGCTGGCCTGACACGCGTATCGTCTACATCCTTTGCAATTCTGTCCCCCATACTCGCCACTTTGCATACTATTTCTCTCTCTCGACTTCTCCTTTCTCATTCTCTAATCTTTATTAAACTCAACATCCCTTCTGGTTTCAGCATAGACGTTCACCGTCGGCCAGTCGTATTGTACGCGAAGCTCTCAGATATTTCTATGTATTAGGCTTTAATGAGGTTTGGAGAGATGGACTTTTCCGTGTGTGTCCTCTCTCGGGAAGGTTGTAGACCGGTATATGTCTCCCTGGCAGGGTGTTGAGTGATTCTGCTTAGTTATTTAAAGCTAGACTGGGGGTAAGGTTACTGTGTCGTTGTCTCCGATGTGTGCAGTGTTAGCTAAGCCCTGCACGACATCGACAGGTACTGTGGGAGCCTAGGTTGTCTTCGGGTGGGTTTACTTTGCGAGCACAGCATTGTGGTGTGAGAGGGCCATAGCCTATCCCTCACAACATAGTGCTGACTCTTTGTGTTGACTTCTGAGGGATCGCCAGGATAGAACTAGGTACTAGAGACCTAGATTTATCAAGAGAGCATCCCCGTCATATAACGTAATCTTCATTATACCACCTTCGGACAACGTTAGGCTACGAGCCGCATGCTCGCCCATTGTTGCCCTGCCTTGCCCCAGCTAGACTTTATTAACTGAGCAGACACTGGTTAGAAATAAACCCCCATTATTATATGTATGCCACATTATTATTCACTGCACTTTTGAGCCGAGGTTGTTGTTGAGTTGCACAACCCTAGTAGGCTGTTGCGTTGTGTCACGAAGCATTTCTTTAGTTGTCGAACATTACTACCTTTGCGCAGTCTTTATTATTCGCCTGCCTATTATTACTATATGTCCTAGCATTTATTGTGACCCGTATTCTGCATTATAATTGTTCAAGATTCTTTACGAACATCTTCCCAGCATCAGACTTATTTCAGAAGTTTCCAGTTGATGTTGCAGGACTAGCATTGCACTTTCTTTAATACAGGAGTGCCAGTTATTTGAGTATCTACCGTAACGTTAATTAATCACGTTAACTATCTTTTCTTTGTGTAACCTAATCGAGTAATCTTTTACCGTTTGAGAATAGGCTGTTTCATCGAGCGTCAGCCTAGTGTGTGTGCACCAGTTACCGAGTCATAGGATACCTCGTTGTCCAGGCACGACTCAGGGCGGTAATGGTGTTTTGTTTTCCAGTGTTTAAGGCAGGGGTTGGATCTAGTGTTACCGTTGTTGCATTTTGCCATTATCTAGTCCAATGTTGAAGAGCCCTGTGTCTTTGAGAACCTGGATCGTAACAAATGGCGACCTAGCTCAGGATCTTGTGAACTAAGAGATAATTGCAGGATTGTGGTGGTCATTTGTTTTATTGAGGAATATAGTGGGCACGTTATTTTTTTTTGGCAAAGTAGTATAGCACTTGAGAGTCTTCAGACATTTTTGGCAAGTGAATAGTGCTACATGAGAGTTTGGGGTACTTCTTTTCTGAATATTGTGGTGAGAAATTTGTGTGAGCATCATGTCTTATACCGGGTCAGAGGAGAATGGAGACACAGTACGTAATGTCGAAACTGAGGAACAGCAGCATGATGAAAGGGTTAATCGGGTGAACTGTGAGGAGGATGCTAGGATATTTTTGCAATGGCCTGTTACTGCCGAGCGGTTGGAGGGTATGGATCGGTACGGTCTTCAATGCCTGGCCACAGCTATCGGTCATGCGGTTACTAGCAGCATGACCAAGGATAACTTGATAACGTGTGTACTGGGCAGGGTGACTGGTGAGCGAGATGGGTTGAGTGCTCAGAGCCCTTCGGCCATGCTTCCCCTACACTCGACTCCCAGCCATCCCAGTAGTTTGCCGACCCCGAGTACGCGTCCACAGTTGGGTGGTGACTGGCAGGGTGGGTTGCCCCTGGGGGGACCACCGGTAGTTTCAAACATTGTAGCACCTTCACCTCCTCCAGGGTTAACTCCAGAATTATTGTTTCAGCTCGAATTAGCTAAGATTCAGCAGCAACAAAGGGCAGGTGAGCAGCAAATAGAGCTAGCAAAAATCCAAGCTGAGTCGACTAGGTACTGTGCCGACATGGACGTAGAGAAATCGCGAGTAGAGACAACGGGACAGCGACTTGGGGCTGGTAACCGTGCTCATGATCAATCTCTCTCGCACTTATTGAAACTGGTTCCGGTGTTTGATGAGAGTGGTGTAACAGAATTTTTCACACGCTTTGAGAAGAAGTGCCAGGAACACCAGTGGCCAGAGAATAAATGGGCAGCACTTGTATCCTCTAGATTAATAGGCAAGGGTCTTAAAGCCTACGATGCGTTGCCTATAGAGTCTTGTATTATCTATGAGGAACTCAAGGAGGCTGTCCTGAGAGCATACGAACTACAACCAGAGACGTACAGGTTGAAGTTCTGGGGTGTTACCAAGGGTCGGGAGAGCACCTTTTTGGAGCATGCCCGGGAGCTGTCCGATGCTTTTGGGAATTGGCTGAGGTCGGAGAAAGCTACTACGTTTGACGACATTAAACAGTTGGTGCTTTTAGAGCAGTTTTTCAAATGCACGGGCGGCGACCTGACGTTAAACCTTAAAGAAAAGCAACCAAAAACTCTACAGGAGGCAGCTGAGATGGCTGACCTCCGGCTATCACTAATTCGTGGGTGCGGGTTTGCCCAGCGTAGTGAGGCAGGTAACAAGGGCGTGACGCCCCACCCCCCCGAGTTAGTGATATACCTTATGCAAACAAGTACAAGAGCCATGATACCAAGACTGACCACAAGACTAGCACCGTTCCGTTTAAGAAGGGGCCGGGCCCTTCCCAGTACCAAGGGAAGCCCAAAGGGGAGTTGGAGTGTTATCATTGTCATGAAAAGGGGCACTTTGCAAGAGTCTGTCCTAGCAAACCACCTACAGCAGCTGTGTCTTTGGCCTGCAACATTGGTGTGTCTCCGAAGTCATCTGAGTTTGCCCGGGGCAGTTCGTCAGAGGCTGAGGCACAGCCAATGCAGAAGCACCTGGGAGGCTCGAACCCTGCTCAGGATGTTTTTTGCGACCATAGAGGGCGGGGTTGCGTGATGTGGGCGGGGCGCAAGCATGGAGTAGAGGTCTTGCGTGATACAGGTGCTTCCCAGACTCTGATGAAAAACTTGACTGGCTACCCTATAAACGCGGCTCGGGTGGTGGTGGTGCAGGGTATTAATGCAACTCGGTCATACCCGCTGGTGCGGTTGGAGTTGGAGGTGGATGGTGTGGCACGTGAATTGGATGTCGGGATTGTGGAGAAACTGCCAGTGGAGGGCGTCGACCTTCTTCTCGGCAACGACTTTGCAATGCCCGCTTCTGAGGTTCTACCCTTAGTCGTTGCCGAGAGGCCAGCCGACGTGAGTAGGGAAGAGCAAGAGTGGGTCGAGCGGTGCCAGACACAACCCATGGCGTGTGTTGTCACCCGAGCTCGGGCAGCTAAAGTGTCACAGCCTAGTCCTCCGTCTTCAGACCAGCGGAGGAACGATCAACAGGAGGAGGCTAAAGCTGGAGTTGGTTTTAAGAGTTTTGACTCGGCGGCTCTCCTGGGTGATTCAGTATTAGCACCATTACTTAATTCTGGAGTAGCCCCTGGGCCTGTCATCGAGAGTGACGAGGCTGGGCATGACGAGTCTCCACGACAGCAACGTTATGTACATCGAGAGAGACAGAGGGAGCAGCCCAGTATCGGGGAAGGTCATGCATTGCTCCGGGAGCAGTTAGATCGCTTGGCACCCTCAGATATACGTCGGTTGCAACTAGAGGACCCTGAGCTCCAAACGTTTGCTAATGGAGCTGTAGAGCTCGACGAGGACGGCGATGCACAGCCAGGAGATTTCTTTTATTTAGAAGGCATCCTCTATAGGCGTTTTCAAGACCCTAAACGTAGTTGGCAAGAGGGGTCCGGAGTTGTGGACCAGTTGGTGGTGCCACGGAAGTGCAGGGATAGCCTACTGAGGTTGGCGCATGACATACCACTGGCAGGACATCTAGGGGTGAGAAAAACGGTGGCGGCTTTAGAAAAATTGTTTTGGTGGCCGGGGATGAAGGGGCAGGTGGTAACCTGGATAGCAAGGTGTCATACGTGCCAGAGGGTTGGAAAACCTAACCAAACAATTCCGAGAGCCCCGTTGCACCCCATTCCTGTCAGTGGACCGCCCTTCAGTAAGGTCATCATTGATATGGTCGGACCCCTACCCCCTTCTAGTGCCGGTAATAAATTTCTAGTAACTATCATGGATGTGGCCACTCGTTATCCTGATGGATATCCAATGAGAAATGGCACGGCGAAAACTGTTGTCCGGAACCTGCTCTTGTATTGCTCGCGGTATGGTTACCCGCAAGAGGTGCAATCGGACCAAGGTTCTAGTGTTACATCTAATCTGTTCAAACAAACTATGATTCAGCATGGCATCAGCACTGTCGTCTCTTCTGCGTATCACCCGGAGAGTCAAGGGGTGTTGGAGAGGTGGCACGCCACGCTGACAAGCATGCTTCGATGTTATTGCGCAG
Source organism: Paralithodes platypus (assembly GCA_032716605.1). Classification (NCBI taxonomy): domain Eukaryota; kingdom Metazoa; phylum Arthropoda; class Malacostraca; order Decapoda; family Lithodidae; genus Paralithodes; species Paralithodes platypus. Next base: position 10,578,743 of record CM064541.1, on the reverse strand, counting down.
AGAACGGAAAGGATTGGGACCTTGGTCTGCCGTATGTTTTGTTCGCGGCAAGAGAAGTACCTGGAGAGAGTCTCGGTTTCAGTCCGAATGAGCTTGTTTTCGGGCATCAGGTGAGGGCTCCTCTCCACATGGTGAAGGAGATGTGGGAGGGCACTGGGCATGTTGTTCTGCGAGATGGGTTGCAGCCGCTTGTTCCTGAGCGACGGGAGGAGTTGTTTGCTAGGCTGTGGCAGTCCGTCCGCATGTTTGTTGCTTCTCCAGGCCTGATGTACGGGGTAGAATCCGACATGGAGGCTGGAGACAGTGCAAGGCTCGAGTTGGTTCCCTGCCGTGTGAATCCTGCTCGACAGCCTGTTGTGAAGGCGGAGCTGGACGGCGTGTGGAGAGGGGGTCTGAGGGATGAGGGATATCGTGAGTGGTCGTTGCCAGTGGCTTTGCAACCTGAGTTTGGTGGTAGAGTCCGTGTGTATGTTGATTGCAAGAGTGTGGAAGCATTATCCCTGACAGACGCCTATCCATTACCCAGAGTTGACGACACCATAGACCGCTTCGGGGCTGCCTCGCCTATCACGTAGGTAGAACTAGTGAAGGGTTATTGGCAGGCCCCGTTGCCGGGAAGAGCGAAGAGAAGTGCCAGTTTTGCGATGAACTGGACAGTTTATCAGTGTCAGGTGTTGTTGTGCTGCCGGAACACAAGTTGGATGTGTGGCATGCTGGGGGCACTGATAATGTTTTGGCTTTGTTTGCAGGAGAACCCTCGCTGCTCAGTCAGTGTCTGTCGCGGGTGGAGGATCCGGGGTAGGCTACCACAGTATGTTGGTATAGCCTCCTGTCTTGGCTCGTGGTGTATTTTTACGCTGGTGCTTGTTGGCTCGCGTGTGTAGCATCAGCGTAGGGTCGCAGGGCAGGAGTTGTTGGCTTTGATTAGACGAAAATTAGGCTACATCTATAGTAGCCGCCAAAAACAACATTAAAATAAAATATGAAAAATTAAATAAAAACTCTTTCTTTTTAATAATTAATTTTAAGATAATATTGTAGCTGAGTACTGATTGCAGATGATTTTCTCTCACTAGGCTGTGCTTCTTAAAGCTCGCTCTGGGAGCACAATGTTATGAATTAATGTATTATGTTTGGGAAGTGTGATAACACTTTTTTATATATAAAATGTTGTTGTATTTTTTTTTTGAGGAGACTGAGCTTGCATTCCATGAGTGGCAGAGTGGCTAGGAGTGGCAGATTCTAGCGACATTCTGCCTGTTCAGATATGGGCTCATGGTTGAGTGTCCCATATCTTGGGGGGGGTGTGACGCCTCCCGGCGCTAGCAGAATGGTTGCGTGGGGCATTGCAGCTCGCTAGCGCTCGCCAGGATGGGGGGATGGGCTACAGTTGTCCTAGAATGATCTGCTTTATGTTATTAGTGTCGTATTGCCACAGACAGTCTAGAAATGGTCTTTGTTTTGGTCTGTGACCGCGCCTTGTATTTTATATTCGCTATAATATAAATGTTGCTTGTGTGAGAGGCGAGCGAGAGAGGGTGACGGGGTACACCTGGCAGCGGGGCGAGCTATCACGCGGCCCGCTTGGGCGCTGACGGCGTTGGCGGCCGGGTCGTCAACTAGTCCCTGCTCATCGCGGCCTCGTGTTTTTTACCAGCTCAGAGCTGGCCTGACACGCGTATCGTCTACATCCTTTGCAATTCTGTCCCCCATACTCGCCACTTTGCATACTATTTCTCTCTCTCGACTTCTCCTTTCTCATTCTCTAATCTTTATTAAACTCAACATCCCTTCTGGTTTCAGCATAGACGTTCACCGTCGGCCAGTCGTATTGTACACGAAGCTCTCAGATATTTCTATGTATTAGGCTTTAATGAGGTTTGGAGAGACGGACTTTTCCGTGTGTGTCCTCTCTCGGGAAGGTTGTAGACCGGTATATGTCTCCCTGGCAGGGTGTTGAGTGATTCTGCTTAGTTATTTAAAGCTAGACTGGGGGTAAGGTTACTGTGTCGTCTCCGATGTGTGCAGTGTTAGCTAAGCCCTGCACAACATCGACAGGTACTGTGGGAGCCTAGGTTGTCTTCGGGTGGGTTTACTTTGCGAGCACAGCACTGTGGTGTGAGAGGGCCATAGCCTATCCCTCACAACATAGTGCTGCCTCTTTGTGTTGACTTCTGAGGGATCGTCAGGATAGAACTAGGTACTAGAGACCTAGATTTATCAAGAGAGCATCCCCGTCATATAACGTAATCTTCATTATACCACCTTCGGACAACGTTAGGCTACGAGCCGCATGCTCGCCCATTGTTGCCCTGCCTTGATACCCCAGCTAGACTTTATTAACTGAGCAGACACTGGTTAGAGATAAGCCCACATTATTATTCACTGGACTTTTGAGCCGAGGTTGTTGTTGAGTTGCACAACCCTAGTAGGCTGTTGCGTTGTGTCACGAAGCATTTCTTTAGTTGTCAAGCATTACTACCTTTGCGCAGTCTTTATTATTCGCCTGCCTATTATTACTATATGTCCTAGCATTTATTGTGACCCGTATTCTGCATTATAATTGTTCAAGATTCTTTACGAACATCTTCCCAGCATCAGACTTATTTCAGAAATTCCAGTTGATGTTGCAGGACTAGCATTGCACTTTCTTTAATACAGGAGTGCCAGTTATTTGAGTATCTACCGTAACGTTAATTAATCACGTTAACTATCTTTTCTTTGTGTAACCTAATCGAGTAATCTTTTACTGTTTGAGAATAGGCTGTTTCATCGAGCGTCAGCCTAGTGTGTGTGCACCAGTTACCGAGTCATAGGATACCTCGTTGTCCAGGCACGATTCAGAGCGGTAATGGTGTTTTGTTTTCCAGTGTTTAAGGCAGGGGTTGGATCTAGTGGTACCGTTGTTGCATTTTGCCATTATCTAGTCCAATGTTGAAGAGCCCTGTGTCTTTGAGAACCTGGATCGTAACAGGGTCCACAGGGCTCGCACCAGCAGACTTTACTTAAAGGATCGCAAAAAGCCCCCCCTCAGGTCTAGCCCCTGCTAACCTAACACAAGAACACACTAGCAAGCATGAAACCACCAAATATGAGACAACAAAAAAGCTTCCTAGGTCTCATTAACAATTACATCTCCTGCATAAGGCCCAAAATCCTATCTAATTATCTGGGAGCTCGTCGTTAATACAATAATAGATATAAGGTCTATCAAGGGGATGGGATAATTAAATAGATTGGTGAAGTAGTGGAAAGAAGGTATACAAAGTAAGAGAGAAAGTTTCTAAGTGGGGTTGAGAGGGATAGATATCAAGGGGGTCCGAAGGGTACGACAGTGAGGTGAGCTCTGAGTCTTGAATCTGTCTGGACCCCACCCTAGGCATACAAAATACATCCCAGGCTTGGCAACACTCAACACAGTTGCCGGGTCAAAATCGTCTACCCCGTGCGTGAGTCGAAACTAAGCCTAACGTTGCAATCGGATGCATATGGCAACGCTTCAGGCTCGTCCCAAGCTAGACTCTCCGCGCGAAGCAACGTCCCCCAGCCGGTCTCTCTCTCCCTCTCGTCTCCTCCCACTCTCACTAGACTTACATCTTATATAATATAATGAAACAATCAACTATCGAGAATAAAATATACTAAGATGCGTTGGTTAAGAATAAGGGCAGCTACAAGCTGTGAAACAACATAAGAATATCCCAGACATTAGTTACGTTGTCGTAGGATATATACTAAGGAAAAGCCTGCCGGCCGGCTACCGCCCGCCGATTTCTAAACGGCTGGGCAGCCGATGCGCGCGCACGCCCGCACGTGGCTACTATGCATAAGCGTCACACTTTTCACACTTTCCAGCACATCTACCTCCACACCACACCTCCTTCTTCCTTTCTCATTCGTCTGTCTATCCCTCCACGTAACTCCGCACACACTTCTCAAGTAACTCATTTCCACCGCTCTTACTCTTGGTCTGAGTTTCTTCCCGAATGTCCATGCTTCGCTTCCGTAAGTTAGTGTCGGGATTACCACACTGTCATGCAAGGACTTCTTTACTTCCATACTTACCACTCTATTTCTTGTTACTGCTTTCAATGTTCCTACAACCCTCTTCCCCTGTTGCACCCTCTGCCGCACTTCTTCATCCATAGTCCCATTTTTACTCAACACACTGCCCATATACTTAACCCTTTCACGCACATAGAACGCAGAGGTTACCAGATTACCAATAAGAAATAGAGTTCTCTCACTCTTATAATTACCTCTCCAAAATTTGTGTTCTGCCCACAGCTAACTCAAAGACAACTGCAGAGGTTGAAGTAACTAAACTAAAGGTTTCTAAATACCCCTGATGGTAACAAAGGCTTTAAAGTATCCCTAATAGACTCAAAATCGCGTCATATGTCGGAGAGGGTTAAAAGAGCTGACGATCTCCATAGCCTGACTATTCAACTTCACCACACACTCTGTGACTTCACCCCTTTCGAAGACCATAACCTTTCTCTTCCCCACATTTACCTTCAAATTCCGTTTTTCGCACACTGTTCCAAACTCATTTACCAGACCCTGCAACTCCCATTCATTATCGCTCATCAGAACTGTATCATCCGCAAACAGCAGTATAGGCAGCTTCCACTCATTTCCCTCCCTTTTCGGTGATACACCGACATCAACTGCTCTTCCTAGTATTTCTTTCATGACTCCATCCATATATACAGTTAACAACCACGGGGACATCACACACCCCTGTTTCAACCCAACACTCAGGTCAAAGAACTCGCTCTGCTCATTCTCCACACGTACTGCCGCCTTTGCACCCTCATACATGCTCTTCACTACTTTCAGGAACTTGCCATCTACTCCGTATATTCTAAGTACTTTCCACATGCCTTCTCTATCCACTCTGTCATAGGCCTTCTCCAAGTCCATAAAGGCAACATACACCTTTTGTTGCTTCTCCAGATATTTCTTCACAACACAATTCAGGGTAAAAATCTGATCTACACATCCTCTTCCCTTCCTAAAACCTCCCTGCTCGTCGCCTATCCATTTCTCCGTTCTCACTCTCACTCTCTCAATCACTAGTTTAGTTTACAAGTAACGAACCAAATAGCAGCATCGAGAAAGTCCCTAATTTCAAGCAAGCAAACTTTCGTAAACTTAGAGCAATGTTTAAAGAAACTAACTGGAGCTTTTTAATTAACAATAACGACATAAATACATCTTGGGAATCATTCGCAAACACTTACCTAAAAGCAGTGCAAGACTGCATACCATCGAAAATACAACGTATAGGCCATAATGATTAATAAAGATATTTCAACTGTCTGAACCCAAAAGATTTCTATAGTTATATTAGAAAGACGAGAGTAGTTACTTCAACTGTAGGACCGTTAGTCGATGAAAATGGAGAATATACCAAAGACTTTACAATTTACAATTTTAACCAAGTACAAATGAGTAATGCCCTCAATACCTTCTTTGCATCAGTTTTTACAACAGAAGACCTCATTGATATCCCTACAGCATCGCCGATTCAGATAGATAATTCTGATGTTCTAAGCAATATCACCATTACAGAGAGAGACGTATTGCAATGTTAGACAAACTCAAGGTAAATAAAACGCCCGGACCTGATACAATCTCACCTTCAGTTTTAAAGGAAGATAAGGATGAGCTCTCCAAACCACTGAAATTGATATTCAATAAATCCTTGCAGTCTGGAACTATGCCTGATCAGTGGAAACTAGCTAACGTAACACCGATTTAAAAAAAAAGGCAGCAAATCCCTACCCAGTAACTATCGTCCAATTAGCTTAATCTCAGCTGTATGTAAAATGCTAGAAACGCTCATAAGAGACAGACTCGTAAATCACTTAGAGGAAAATAACATACTTAAAGATACTCAACACGGCTTTCGTAGCAAACGTTCCTGTTTAACAAACCTCTTAGACTTCTTCCACGATATCATCAACGTCTATGATGAGAGTAAAGCTGTAGATATTATATACCTTGATTTTCAAAAGGCCTTTGACAATGTTCCCCACAAACGTTTACTGCTCATACTAAATGCGCATGGAATACAAGACGGTGTGTTGAAATGGATAGAAAATTGGCTCCGCGACAGAAAGCAATGAGTAGTCATAAATGGTAAGGCATCAAAAGGGACCAATGTAAGTAGCGGGGTACCCCAGGGATCGGTACTAGGACCAATTCTCTTTCTAATTTACATCAATGACATAGATGAGGGTCTCACCTGTACAATCTCAAAATTTGCTGACGATACAAAAATTGCAAATAGCGTACTCTCAAAAGAACAAGTTGACAATATGCAACACAATCTAGATAAGTTGTCACATTGGGCCGCAATTTGGCAAACGAGTTTCAATGCGGATCACTGTAAAGTGCTACATATCGGATACCAAAATGAGAAAGCAAACTATTCGATGAATGGCACTCAGCTTAAGAATGTAAACAGAGAAACCGATCTGGGGGTAACAATATCGAGTAACCTAAAACCGAGTCAACAATGTTCAGAAGTTGTTAAGAAAGCAAACAAAGTAATTGGCTTTATAGGCAGGTCATTTGAGCATCAATCCAAAGAAGTTATCCTAACCCTTTACAATTCCTTAGTCCGCCCTCTTCTGGAATACTGCGTTCAATCCTGGTGCCCGTATTACCAAAAAGATATAGACAAGCTAGAACAAGTTCAACGTAGAGTTACCAAAATGATACCTAGCCTAAAGAACAAACCATACGAGGAGCGTCTTAGAGAATTAAATCTATTTCCTTTAATCCAGCGCAGATTAAGAGGCGACTTAATTCAAGTGTTCAAAATCATCAAAGGCATCGACAATATGAACTGTAGTAAGTACTTCACTATCGACCAATCTAATTACACGCGGGGAAACGGTTGCAAAATTATCGGTAAATCTTTTAACCCGCACGAATCTAAGAACTTCTTCTTCAATCGAGTTGTCAACTTGTGGAATGGGCTTCCCCAGGACGTTATAGACTGCAGCACCGATGATTCATTTAAACTACGCCTAGACAAATATCTTGCATCAAACCCGCGACTGACTGCATTTGTAAATGAATAACTATATTTTATCCCCCCATCAGTTACTAACCCATCTGTCCCCTACTAACTTCCTAATCCTGCCACGAACATTAGTTCCAGGGCAGTAGTTCCCTTTCCAATGTTCCCTTACCCACTCTAAACCACTGTTTGGACACTTGATCCTCAGTGTTTTGGAGAACAAGCAGCCTAGAAGGGTCACCAGACCTGTTGTTGCTTAATTTCCTTTGTACTCCTTTGTACTACCCTACTGTACACCTTCCCTACTACGCTTAAAAGACATATTCCTCGGTGGTTACCACACACTCCTCTTTCCCCTTTGCCCTTATATAGGGGGACTATTATGCCAGTCTTCCATGTCATCGGGTGCATTCCCCTTCTCCCATGCTAGTTTGCACATTTTCCATACCCATTCAATCACTATCTCACCACCATACCTTAACATTTCCCCACACACTCCATCTGTTCTTGGTGCTTTCCCCAACTTCACTCTTTTCATAGCTTCCCACACTACTGATAACCTGATCCCCACCTCCTCCTCCACTACTTCTCCTCTTCTCCCTCCCATACCATATCCAACTATGTTTGCTGGCTCTTCATTCCTTACATTTAGCAACTCATTGAAGTACTCCCTCCATCTTTCAACTGTCTCTTGCTTCTCGGCTAGCATTCTCCCATTCTTATCTTTCACACCCTTACTGTTTCCCTTGCTACCTTCCCTAACTTTCTTGACTTCTTTCCAGAACAGTTTCTTAAACTCCCTCCATTTTACATTCAGATTCCTTCCAATATATATATAACCAAGTTAATTTTGTTCAAATTAAGAGTCATTTCGATAACCTATCTTATTTACTGCCATTTCCATACTAACTATTCTATATAATAGTGGAGTACCGGACCCATATATAACCCTCATGCAATTGAATAAAGAAGAGTGTAAATTACCCTGTGTATTTATTGTGTTCTGGTTGCCTGATTGAGTATATAATTGTCATATTCACTATGCTCGATGTGTCCCTGTTGAGCAATATTCCAAATCTAAATATCCAAAACCTGGATTGTCATTAGATAATACTGAAGCCAGTTGGATTACAACCCGGCATAACACTTTCTACCTTCAACCCCTGCGTACGTGACGAGAGGGAGAGCACGCTCAGCTGTTTCTCACCAAATTCCACCTGCGTGAGGGGGCCGGGCAGGCGATGATGTAGTGACCCCCCCCTTTCTCCCACTTACTTCGCACCTGTTATTGGAGCGTGCGCACCTGTCCTCACCTGGGATTGGCCGACGCCAGCAGCCTGTCAATGATTGGTGGCGGCACATGTTTCCTGGCTCTGATTGGACTAGTGTGGTGATGGACTCGTATATAAGGACAGATATTTGAGATTCAGCAAGGGTCTGGGGTTCTCACAGATAGGCTCCAGTCTTGGCGCTATTCTTGACTTACAGTGTGCTGGCTTAATAATCCAATAGGGTTGATATCCTCCGAAGTCCTATTTTAACTAAGATTCAGCGTTAGTGCCTAATAGTCCTGATGGGCTGATGGCCTTCCCAATCAAGTTAATTCAGCTTTAGTACATTCTTGGCTGGGGAGAAGAGCAGTGTGGGGATAGACGAGAAAGACTTAACAGGCTTGTATAATAGGTTTTTATTTTATTTTAGTGCGTCGCTCAAACCACTACTCGTTAGTTCGGGAGTGAACTCGGACGGTATGTCGGATATACTTAGCCTCATTTGATTTAAGGATTTTGTGATTGGAGATATAATTTGTGATTAGATGTAATTTTGTGATTAGATATAATTTTGTGATTGGATATTGAATATTGGGGATTTGATTTGATATAGTAACTAATTTGTCTGTTTGACATTATACTAAAATGACTTAAATGACTTGATGTAATACTGTTTCATTAGTGATTAAGTATTGTAAGAAGTCCTATCAATTTAAAGTGTGACTTAAAGCTATGATAAAGCAAACTAAGCTATTACTTTATTCTATATAATTAAAGTAGTGAAGATCGAAACGAATACGAAACGATCCTGAAATATTAAATGTTAATTTCCTTCATAATCACCTAATGTTTTGTGTGATTGTTAAATACTTTATTTGTTTTATAAATACAATTCCATTTTTATATGTGACTTTGTTATATTCCCTGACGTATCCTCTACATCTTCTTATAAATCACCTATCATGTCACCTAAATCTCCTAAGCCCTATACATCTTCTCATAAATCACCTATCCTGTCACCTCTTCTACAACCACCTCTACTTCCTCCTCCCCTCTCAATGAACCTCCTGCACCATCTACATCCTCTCGTAAATCACCTATGATGTCACCTAAGCCTACTCAACCCTCTACATCTTCTCATAAATCACCTACCTTGTCGCCTAATACTTCCACCTCTTCTACATATAGCTCTACTTCCTCCTCCCACATACCTGTAACTATACCACTAAAATCACCCGCTTTAATGCCACCTATCTCTAATCCTATATGTACAAGATCTGGCCGACATGTAACACCTACCTTCAAGCCGACATACAAGATGCGGGCTCCCCCAAAAGCACCCACCTCGTCACTTCAAAAGGGACCCGTCGTCATTGTCGTGGTCATCGAAGTTTTCGTCGTCGTCGTCGTCGAAGTCTTCGTCGTCGAAGTCTTCGTCGTCGTCGTCGAAGTCTTCGTCGTCGTCGAAGTCTTCGTCGTCGTCGTCGAAGTCTTCGTCGTCGTCGTCGAAGTCTTCGTCGTCGTCGTCGAAGTCTTCGTCGTCGTCGTCAAAGTCTTCGTCGTCGTCGTCGAAGTCTTCGTCGTCGTCGAAGTCTTCGTCGTCGTCGTCGAAGTCTTCGTCGTCGTCGTCGTCGAAGTCTTCGTCGTCGTCGTCGTCGAAGTCTTCGTCGTCGTCGTCGTCGAAGTCTTCGTCGTCGTCGAAGTCTTCGTCGTCGTCGAAGTCTTCGTCGTCGTCGAAGTCTTCGTCGTCGTCGAAGTATTCGTCGTCGTCGTCAAAGTCTTCGTCGTCGTCGAAGTCTTCGTCGTCGTCGTCGAAGTCTTCGTCGTCGTCGAAGTCTTCGTCGTCGTCGTCGAAGTCTTCGTCGTCGTCGTCGAAGTCTTCGTCATCGTCGAAGTCTTCGTCGTCGTCGAAGTCTTCGTCAATTTTGTTGTCGTCATTGTGGCCGTCGTCTTCTTCGTCATCGTCGTCCTATTCGTCGAAGTCTTTGTCGTCGTCGAAGAGTTCGTCGTCGTCGAATAGTTCGTCTTCGTCGAAGAGTTCGTCGTCGTCGTCGAATTCTTCTTCGTCTTCGTCGTCGTTTTCGTCGATTTTGTTGTCGTCGTTGTCGTCGTCGTCTTCGTTGTCTTATTCGTCATCGTCATCCCATTTGTCGAAGACTTCGTCGTCGTCGTCGTCGTCGTCGTCGAAGTCGTCTTCGTCGTCGTCGTCGTCGAAGTCTTCGTCGTCGTCGAAGTCTTCGTCGTCGTCGAAGTCTTCGTCGTCGTCGAAGTCTTCGTCGTCGTCGAAGTCGTTTTCGTGGTCGTCGTGGTCGTCTTCGTCTTCGTCGTCGTTGTCGTCGTCGTCGTCTTCGTCAATTTTTTGGTCGTCGTTGTGGTCGTCGTCTTCTTCGTCATCGTCGTCCCATTCGTCGAAAACTTCGTCGTCGTCTTCGTTGTCGTGGTCGTCGTCGAGAACTTTGTCGGTCTTCGTCGTCGTCGAAGTCTCTGTCATCTTCGAAGTCTCCGTCGTCGTCGAAGTCTCCGTCGTCGTCGAAGTCTCCGTCGTCGTCGAAGTCTCCTTCGTCGTCGAAGTCTCCGTCGTCGTCGTCGAAGTCTTCGTCGTCGTCGAAATCTTCGTCGTCGTCGAAGTGTTCGTCGTCGTCGAATTCGTTTTCGTCGTCGTCGTCGTCGAAGTCTTCGTCGTCGTCGAAGACTTCGTCGTCGTCGAAGACTTCGTCGTCGTCGAAGACTTCGTCGTCGTCGTCGAAGACTTCGTCGTCGTCGAAGTCTTCGTCGTCGTCGAAGTCTTCGTCGTCGTCGAAGTCTTCGTCGTCGTCGAAGTCTTCGTCGTCGTCGAAGTCTTTGTCGTTGTCGTAATTTTCGTTGTCGTCGTCTTCGTCATCGTCGTCGAAGTCTTCGTCGTCTTCGTCGTTGTTGTCGTCGTCGTCATCTTCGTTGTCTTCGTAAAAAATGTTATCGTCGTTGTCGTAGTCGTCTTCGTCGTCTTCTTCGTCATCGTCGTCCCATTCGTCGAAGACTTCGACGACGACGAAGTCTTAGTCGTTGTCAAAATCATCGTCGTCGTTGAAGTCTTTGTCATTCTCGTCTTCGTCGTTGTCGTCGTTGAAGTCGTCGCTGTCGTCGAAGTATTCGTCGTCGTGAAGTCTTCGTTGTCGTCGAAGTCTTCTTCGTCGTCGTCGAAGTCTTCGTCGTCGTCGTCGTCGAAGTCTTCGTCGTCGTCGAAGTCTTCGTCGTCGTCGAAGTCTTCGTCGTCGTCGTCGAAGTCTTCGTCGTCGTCGTCGAAGTCTTCGTCGTCGTCGTCGAAGTCTTTGTCGTCGTCGAAGTCTTCGTCGTCGTCGTCGAAGTCTTCGTCGTCTTCGTCGTAGTCGGCGAAGTCTTCGTCGTCGTCGTCGAAGTCTTCGTCGTCGTCGAAGTCTTCGTCGTCGTCGAAGTCTTCGTCGTCGTCGTCGAAGTCTTCGTCGAAGTCTTCGTCGTCGAAGTCGAAGTTTTCGACGACGACGAAGACTTCGACGACGACGGAGACTTCGACGACGACGGAGACTTCGACGACGACGGAGACTTCGACGACGACGGAGACTTCGACGACGACGGAGACTTCGACGACGACGGACACTTCGACGACGACAAAGTTTTCGACGACGATGACAACAAAGACGACGACGAAGTTTTCGACAAATGGGACGACGATGACGAAGAAGACGACGACGACAACGACGACAACAAAATTGACGAAGACGACGACGACGACAATGTTACGATCCAGGTTCTCAAAGACACAGGGCTCTTCAACATTGGACTAGATAATGGCAAAATGCAACAACGGTAACACTAGATCCAACCCCTGCCTTAAACACCGGAAAACAAAACACCATTACCGCCCTGAGTCGTGCCTGGACCACGAGGTATCCTATGACTCGGTAACTGGTGCACACACACTAGGCTGACGCTCGATGAAACAGCCTATTCTCAAACAGTAAAAGATTACTCGTTTAGGTTACACAAAGAAAAGATAAGTAACGTGATTATTTAACGTTACGGTAGATACTCAAATAACTGGCACTCCTGTATTAAAGAAAGTGCAATGCTAGTCCTGCAACATCAACTGGAAACTTCTGAAATAAGTCTGATGCTGGGAAGATGTTCGTAAAGAATCTTGAACAATTATAATGCAGAATACGGGTCACAATAAATACTAGGACATATAGTAATAATAGGCAGGCGAATCATAAAGACTGCGCAAAGGTAGTAATGCTCGACAACTAAAGAAATACTTTGTGACACAACGCAACAGCCTACTAGGGTTGTGCAACTCAACAACAACCTCGGCTCAAAAGTGCAGTGAATAATAATGTGGCATACATATAATAATGGAGCTTATCTCTAACCAGTGTCTGCTCGGTTAATAAAGTCTAGCTGGGGTATCAAGGCAGGGCAAACAATGGGCGAGCATGCGGCTCGTAGCCTAACGTTGTCCGAAGGTGGTATAATGAAGATTACGTTATATGACGGGGATGCTCTCTTGATAAATCTAGGTCTCTAGTACCTAGTTCTATCCTGGCGATCCCTCAGAAGTCAACACAAAGAGGCAGCACTATGTTGTGAGGGATAGGCTATGGCCCTCTCACACCACAGTGCTGTGCTCGCAAAGTAAACCCACCCGAAGACAACCTAGGCTCCCACAGTACCTGTCGATGTCGTGCAGGGCTTAGCTAACACTGCACACATCAGAGACAACGACACAGTAACCTTACCCCTAGTCTAGCTTTAAATAACTAAGCAGAATCACTCAACACCCTGCCAGGGAGACATATACCGGTCTACAACCTTCCCGAGAGAGGACACACACGGAAAAGTCCGTCTCTCCAAACCTCATTAAAGCCTAATACATAGAAATATCTGAGAGCTTCGCTTACAATACGACTGGCCGACGGTGAACGTCTATGCTGAAACCAGAAGGGATGTTGAGTTTAATAAAGATTAGAGAATGAGAAAGGAGAAGTCGAGAGAGAGAAATAGTATGCAAAGTGGCGAGTATGGGGGACAGAATTGCAAAGGATGTAGACGATACGCGTGTCAGGCCAGGTCTGAGCTTGGTAAAAAACCATGAGGCCGCGACGGGAAGGGACTAGTTGACCACCCGGCCGCCAATGCCGTCAGCGCTCAAGCGGGCCGCGTGATAGCTCGCCCCACTGCCAGGTGTACCCCGTCACGCTCTCTCGCTCGCCTCTCACACAAGCAACATTTATATTATAGCAAATATAAAATACAAGGCGCGGTCACAGACCAAAACAAAGACCATTTCTAGACTGTCTGTGGCAACACGACACAAATTACATAAAGCAGATCATTCTAGGACAACTGTAGCCCATCCCCCCATCCTGGCGAGCGCTAGCGAGCTGCAATGCCCCACGCAACCATTCTGCTAGCGCCGGGAGGCGTCACACCCCCCCAAGATATGGGACACTCAACCATGAGCCCATATCTGAACAGGCAGAATGTCGCTAGAATCTGCCACTCCTAGCCACTCTGCCACTCATGGAATGCAAGCTCAGTCTACTAAAAAAAAAATACAACAACATTTTATATATAAAAAAGTCTTATCACCCTTCCCAAACATAATACATTAATTCATAACATTGTGCTCCCAGAGCGAGCTTTAAGAAACACAGCGTACTGAGAGAAAATCATCTGCTCTCAGTACTCAGCTACAATATTATCTTAAAATTAATTATTAAAAAGAAAGAGTTTTTATTTAATTTTTCATATTTTATTTTAATGTTGTTTTGGGCGGCTACTATAGATGTAGCCTAATTTTCGTCTAATCAAAGCCAACAACTCCTGCCCTGCGACCCTACGCTGATGCTACACACGCGAGCCAACAAGCACCAGGGCAAAAATACACCGCGAGCCAAGACAGGAGGCTATACCAACATACTGTGGTAGCCTACCCCGGATCCTCCACCCGCGCCAGACACTGACTGAACAGCGAGGGTTCTCCTGCAAACAAAGCCAAAACATTATCAGTGCCCCCAGCATGCCACACATCCAACTTGTGTTCCGGCAGCACAACAACACCTGGCACTGACAAACTGCCCAGCTCATCGCAAAACTGGCACTTATCTTCGCTCTTCCCGGCAACGGGGCCTGCCAATAACCCTTCACTAGTTCTACCTTCGTGATGAGCGAGGCAGCCCCGAAGCGGTCTATGGTGTCGTCAACTCTGGGTAATGGTAGGCGTCTGTCAGGGATAATGCTTCCACACTCTTGCAATCAACACACACACGGACTCTGCCACCAAACTCAGGTTCCAAAGTGTTACGACTGGGGTTCAAATATATCAGGGCTCTTATTCATTGGACTAGTAATGGCATAAATGTTACAACGGAAAGCGCTAGCTCCAACCTCTGATGTATATTCCCAGTGAACAAAGAACACAAATACTCTACAGAGTTCTATATGCAATAATAGGCTATCAAACTCTCAATAAATGTGCGTCTACTCTAGGCTTAATGTTATGTGAAAACAGCCTATTACTACCTATAACCGAAGGTGCTTGGTTATGGTATGCAAAGTAAGGTGGTAAGAGAAGTTACAGCTTACGTTACTTTAATCAATAAATGTCAGGCACTCCTGCATGAAAGAAAGTGCACTAAAGTCCTTCAACACTAACAAGGAATCTTCTTTAAATGTTAGATGCTATAAAGATGCTCGTATCGGAAATGGAACCCAAAAAGGCAGGCAGCGGAACAATGCTCGTGCAGGCTATGCACACAAAAAGGCAGAATATATAATGCCGTCGGAGCCAAGAATATCCTAAACACAACAGCAATAATAAAAATCGCCACGACAATGCAGTATTCCTATCAACAAAAAGAGCCTAAGTCGTTTGTGTCTCAATACATCCAACTAGGCTGCGAAATTCTTGTGAAATCATAAACGGGTATGCATAAAAAGAGTAATTAGGTTAATATACTTAATGTCTACTATGATTGATAAAGTCTAGCTAGAGTCAATGATACGAGATACTGGTGCGCATGGCATGCCGCATAGCCTAGTGCAAATCTCAAGTCTGTGCGTCAAATATTACGTTATAATGAAGGGTAGCTCTCTTGAGAAACCTTAATACCGAAGTATTAAGCGTTCTCCTGGCGTACCTCAAAGACAAACAATCGAGACTAGAACAGTGCAGAATGGTATAGGCAAAAAACCCTCATTCGTGCATGCTCTACTCTCAATGGCACACAGACTAGAATTTACTCAATCAACTCCAGTTCTCAGGTATGCCGTGCCGCTTTTAACTGAAGCCAGCACTCATAGGAAACAATACCTATAATATCAGACTCCTAGTCTAGCATTATCTAATCCAGCAGAACACTAATAACTAAAGGAAGCAGTACTAAACAATATAAATGCCAACCAATGCTTCGTGATCCACTTATCTTAACAACTAACATACATAGGCTATATCAGACCTTAACACACAATACAACTGGCCAGCATGAAGCTGATTTTGCAGAGTTAACCAGAGGGGGTATAATATTAATAAAAGGTGGTGAAGGATATGGAAAAGGAGAGAGATAGGCAGAGGAAAAGATTCTCAGGTACGGAGCAGGGACAGATAGCAAGGGAAAAAAAGATGGGTGTGTTCTAGAAACCAGATCTGAGGGAGAGAGTGGCGAGGAACTGTATATATACTCGCACTAGCTCGAGCCGCGTGGGAAAACAGCGGTTACAAGTCATCTAACCACTAGCAAAGCTTACAGCATGGTAAGGGCCTCTCTCCACCAACCCCCGCGAGGCAGCCAGCCGTGACGTCATCGAGCGGGACAAAAAACACTGCGCGCCCCCTCTCACTCTGTTCTACTCCCTCTCTCTCTCCCAGATCCTATCATTACTAGTTAATGATAAAATATATACTTTACAATTAAATATATAAAGCCTTGACATGGGCGAAAATAAAGAGCCTTTCTGGACTGCCCATGACACGAGCTTTCATATGAAATAAAGCACACTCTAATACACAAACTGTAGCCCCATCCACTGCCCTGGCGATCCTAGCGAGTCACTGTAGGACAAGCCATGCGGTTCTAACGGAGTGGTTAACATCACACCCCCCCCAAGATTTTTCTCAGAGGCCCCAAGGCTCACAAAAATCTGATGGTTAGAACCCATGCTATATCTCCACTTCCATCACCCAGCGGCAGTAAAATATCTGGCACAGTTCTTCAACAAAACATTTTTCAAAATTATAACCCTCCCCAACACCATAGGTTAAATTATATGTAGTTATGCTCCTCAAGAGCGAGCTTCTCTAGCCCAGCATTCTGAGAGGAGTGCAACTCAGAATTACTGCTATAACATACTAAAAAAATTCAACTATCAAAGAAAGAGTTTTTATTTTATTTTTATGTTTATAATTTGTTTATTTCGGCTGCACTATAGGGGCAAGCCTAGTTTTTTCTTCTATACCAAACGATCAACTCCTGCTTTACGACCCAATACGCTGGGCTACAACCGCGAGCCAACAAGCACCAAGCGCAAATTACTATTCAAACTAAAGCAGGAGGCTACCCGTGTGTCAATCTACCCAGGATCATATACCCTTGAACGACCATCTGCAACCACGTTGTCACAACCGGCAATATGGCGTATGTCCAGGTTATATACCAATAACCTTAGTGACCACCTGGTCAGCCTCATATTCTGATTGTGAAACTGGTCCAAGAACTTGAGAGGGTGATGATCTGGGTAAACTACAACGACCGGACCATAGGCTGGAACACAGACCTCGAAATGCCTCAGAGCAAGTACAACCGCAGAGCAGCTCCCCTGGGCCGAATTGTACTTCTCCGAGCAGAAACTAGCAGGATGCTCCAGCCCATCATCGTCCTTTTCCACAAGGACGGCACCAGCCCCCACACCACTAGCCTCCGTTGCTAGTTGGAAAGGTAGGCTAAAGTCAGGGGCCCTGAGGATCGGGTGAGTGCACAACAGGTGTTTTACTTCTCTAAACACCTTCTCACACTCAGGCGCCCATTTGAACTTCTTATCCTTCCAGTTATCCTCCACCTGAGCTTGACTGTCCCGTTCTCCTTCTCCACCTTGACTGCTAAACGTCATCACAGGCACAGTGAGAGGCTCAGGGGGGTGCCTCCCATACTCCTTCACAGGATTATCATGACATAACTGATTGCGCTTCCGTCTGTCTGGAGTGGCTACCAAGTAAACCAGGTCCGATGCTCCTCCACCACCCTATAAGAACCAGCGTACGTCGCGGATAAGGGGTGACCTACAAGGGGCAGTAGAATCAACACCTCCTGACCCACGTGAAACTCCCTGAGTTCAACCTTGAGGTCGTACTGTCCTTCCTGAGGGCCTGAGAGCTAGTCAAATTACGGTCAGCCAACTCCAGACTGCGCAACATCCGTTCTCGACTGTTGAGGACACACTTGAGCATAGAACAAGGTTTTTCTGCGCCCTCCCATACTTCTTCAACCATATGAAGAGGCCCTCTGCCACGGTGCCCAAAGACAGGCTCATTAGGGCTGCATCCCAACCTCTCCCCAGGTACCTCCCACACAGCAAACAAAACACATGGCAGGCCAAGATCCCAATCCCTCCCACTCTCAAAGCAACAACAACGAAGCACAGATTTCAAGGCTGAGCGCCACCGCCCTAACACACCCTGGCTCTCCGGATGATATGCAGATGACACAACCCCAACAATCCCATGCTGCGGCATTGCTTGTACAAAGAGGCTAGAAGTGAAGTTGGGTCCCCGGACTGACTGAATCCCCTGCGGGTAACCATACCGGGAAAAATACACAAGCAAGCTTCGGACCACCGTTTTCGCCGACCCATTTCTCATAGGGTACGCGTCAGGGTACCTTGTTGCTACATCTCCCGACTGTGCATCACTGTCCTCCTTCAACTCTTTCGTCTTTTTAACCCTTAATTAGCGGCGAGCAACATAAGTCGAGTTAAATAAAGCTGGACTATGTGGCGGCGCGGCCCTCCGCAAAACATAACTCGATGGCAATTTCAGAAAAGGGTAGGTGTCCACGTAATGTGGCTGAGAGAGAGAGACAAGTGGTGGCAGAGACTAGCGATCGGATGACTGCTCCAGACCACCGCGGCGAACCTACTGACACAAATCTCAGCTCTCCTCCGCTCTCTCACCTCGCTAATACTCAATTTGTACTGAAAGTACCGAATTACTGCTTTTGCACTCCGTTGCACGGTTTTTGCCGAGAAAACTATCCATCATACAAGGATTCGTTATGGTGCATTCGAAGCTCTGTTTATGCCCTTTCAGGGATAGGTACTGTTTTACGTTCTGGGTCTTATTTAGGCTTAAAATGATCACGTAACACCCATTTTGGCTAAAAACCCCCGTGTGCGGTACACATAAATAAACCGCCTAGGCCCGCTCGACGGTGTTAGCTCATCCTCTGCCCCTTCAGAACAGTTACTGTGGTCCTCTCGCAGAACTCGAAAGGTGGTCCATAATGAGTCCCCGAGAAGTTCCGTTGCCCACTAAACTCTCAAACCGCATCAACTTTCATCCCCTCTCGGTACCCTTCCTCCCTGCTGCTCTAAGATTGTGGACGCAAAAAGAATGTGACCTCCCTGGATGCAGATCTCCGGTTACAACACCACTCCATAGGCTGCCCCTGACACTTCTCACCCCACTCCTGCTCCTCCCTACTCACGTCGGCCGGCTTCTCGACAACGACTCGGGTGGAGCCTCAGAAGTAGCCCCGCAAAGTCTTTGCCAAGAAGGAGGTCGACGCCCCCAACCGGCAACTTCTCCACAATTCCTACATCCAGGTGCACGAGTCACACCATCAACTTCCACCTTCTACCCTTCTCCAAGCGGTTATGACCTTGTCCCGCATTAACGTCCTGACCCACAACCCCCCACGCCTGTATTGACAGGTTTGACAGTTAAATTTCTCAACGTGATTTGCGATGCCCCATGTCGACGCAAAATTCTCACCTCATGTCCTTCTACCCCCCCCACTCCACACAACCGAGTCCCCTGTGGTCACTAAAGGCCATCACGGACAGGGATAAGCCTCCGGATCCTTCGCTGCTACTGCAGGTATTTGACACTCGGAAGAAATCCTACTAACAAACCCGATGTCCTCTTGAAACACTCCAATGCTCAGTGAGCAAAAGACACGGCTGCCTGATGAGGGTGCTACTAGGGCACTCATTGCCTTATGACCCTCCTGGTGGCACCGTAAAACACATAAATTTCGGTTTCGGCCTATACTGTGATGTAAAAGGCCCCTGACTTTTCACATACGTGTGTGGTAGGTTTGGCTTCCGTTTGAGTTTCATGCTCTTTGGTTTAAATGTGTCCTTGGCTACGGGGGAAGGGGATGATAACGGTCCCTAGACACTTGCATCGTACTTCTGTGAGGACCCGCCAACCCCGAATCAACGACAGCCGTAGATTCGCCCTTTCTGCTGCTTCTACTGGATAGTTCTTTAGGTTTTTCTCCTTTAAGTTCAAAGTTAGATCACCGCCCGTGCTCTTAAAAGAACCTGCTTCCAACATCCTTAACTGCTTAACTCCATCCAACGTTGTTACCTTCTCAGATCGGAGCCAGTTCCCCATAGCATCAGACAAGTCCCGGGCGTGTTCCAAAAAGGTGCTATCTCTTCCCTTAGTTACCACCCCGGAAACTTCAAACTGGACGTTTTCTGTTTGCAGTTCGTATGCCCTCAGGACAGCCTCCTTGAGATCCTCGTACACAATACATAACTCCAAAGGTACTGCATCGTAGGCTTTAAGACCCTTGCCTATTAATCTAGAGGAATACAAGTGGCTGCCGCATTTATTCTCTGGCCACTGGTGTTCCTGGCACTTCTTCTCAAGTCGTGTGAAAAATTCTGTTACACCACTCTCATCAAACACCGGAACCAGTTTTCAATAAGTGCGAGAGAGAGGGTGTTGTACTGCTCATGAACAGGGTTACCAGCCGCCAAGTCGGCTGTCCGGCGTTGCCTCTACTCGCGATTTCTCTACGTCCCTGTCGGCACAGTACCTAGTCGACTCTAAATCCGCTTGGTGTTTTTGCTAGCTCTATGTGCTGCTGACTGATAGTTTTTCTCTCTTCTATCTTGGCTAATTCTATTTGCTGCTGAATCTCACATGCCCTTTGTTGCTGTTGAACCGCAGATCCCCTGAAGCCTTCTCTCTTCGATCTTAGCTAATTCGAGCTGAAGCAACAATTCTGGAGTTCTACCCCTGAGTAGGTGAAGGTGCTACAATGTTTGAAATTACCCGTGGTCCCCCCAGGGCCCTCTCACTCCTGCCAGGCACCACCCAACCTGTTGGAGCGTACCCGGTGTCGGCAAACTACTGGGATGGCTGGGAGTCGAGTGTAGGGGAAGCATGGCCGAATGGCTCTGAGCACTCAACCCCTCTCGATCACCAGTCACCGCTGCCCAGTACCCACGTTATCAAGTTCTCCTTGGTCATGCTGCTAGTAACCGCATGACGCGATAGCTGTGGCCAGGCACTTGAAGACCGTACCGATCCATACCCTCCAACCTCTCGGCAGTAACAGGCCCATTGCAAACATATCCTAGGCATCCTCCTCACAGTTCAC
>CM064541.1:10276892-10551892 GCA_032716605.1 Paralithodes platypus | reverse complement strand
GCCGCAGAGGTTACATACGTCGTCCAGGCGGACGACGTGGTGCTCTCCCAGCACGTGCACCTCCACGCCCCCCCACCGTGTATGCTGAGGATCACGAGTGGACGTCAGACCCGTTCACACCCAACGTTGATCCTTTCACTGGAACCCCTGGCTTGCGGGTTCCAGCACCAGTGACACCACTGCAGTTCTTCCAGCTCTTTTTTACAAGAGAACTGCTCAGGTTCCTGGTGAATGAGACCAACGCGTATGCCTTATTCGTTGGTTCTCTGTGGACATCGTTCAGTGAGGAGGACATGGCCAAATTCCTTGGTCTGTACTTCCTCATGGGTGTCAACAAACTCCCCACTGTGCGTCACTACTGGCTAAATGATGGAGTCCATAATTATCCAACGTTTCGCACGACCATGCAGGTCACCAAGTTCCAAGCCTTGCTGAGCAATTTTCACACGTTCAACAGCAAGGCAGTCATCAAGCAGACCAAAGACAGGCTAGTGAAGATCCGCACGGTGATGCGCTACCTGCTTGCTGGCTTCAAGCTTGCCTACGTCCCGGAGAGGAAGGTGTCCATCGACGAAGGCTGCCTTGGGTGGAAGGGTCGCCTTTCATTCAAGTGCTACAACCCGATGAAGCCGAAGAAGTACGCTATCAAGCTGTACATCCTGGCAGAGTCCACGACTGGTTTCGTGTATGACTTTCAAGTCTACACTGGTATTGGTCAAACTCTCCAGAAAACGGTTGAGGGTTTAACGGAGTCCCTGCAAGGCATGGGTTACAAGTTGTTCATGGACAACTTTTACAACTCAGTTGACCTGTGCCACCACATGCTCACACACCACCAGATCTATGTGTGTGGCACCCTGAGGCTTGCACGAGGGGCTCCGAAGCGGTTGCGCGACATTGCCCATGCATCGACACTGGAAGACGATGCAATTGAGGCGATGAACAACGGCACAACCCTAGTGATGCTTTGGAAAGACAAACGGATTGTCAACATGGTGTCCACCTTCCACGACCAGAGCACCATTCCAAAGCAGTCATTTGTCAAGAAGAAGGTACAAGGCAGGTGGCAGCGGACTCGTAAGAACATCATGAAGCCCGTTTGTGTTGACGACTACAACCGCCACATGGGTGGGGTGGATCATTTTGATCAGATGATCCAGTACTACCCCATCCAGCGAAGAACGGTCAAATGGACGAAGAAGATCGTATTCTACTTCATCCAAATGGCCCTCTTCAATGCCTTCGTACTCTTCAAGAAGTGCAACCCCCGCAGGAAGATGAATATGCTGGCGTTCCAGGAAAGCATAGTCCGTTCCTTGTTGCACTTCAACCCTGCAGAGTGGCCTTTGTCGGGGAGACGCATCCGGCGTGCACAGGATTTGCCAGAAGGTCAGTACGAGCCATGCACCCGTCTCAGGCGAGACAGGCGGCGTCGGCGGCAATCCTCCGGAAGCTCAGCTGGGTCGCCCCCACCGGACGACAATCCAGACTCCCCAGCCGCTCCTGCTGATGATCCTGGCACTCCTCCTGGTGCTCCTGCTGCTGGTGGAGGCGTTGGGGGAGCACTCTTTCATGACCCCCCCCCCCTCACCAGGTCCAGATGCTGCTGCTGCTGTTGCCGTCGGGGGAGCACTCGCTGAGAATGCACCCCAGGCGGCACCAGTATGGGACTCGGACGATGCTACTGATGATGAGGAGGAAGTGGATGACCTACCACTTGACCCCCCCGCACCAGTAGTACCGGGTGCAGCTGCTGCTGCTGGTGGCGCTCGGGCAGCACCCCTCATGGATGCCGCCTGGGTTCCACTAGTAATGGACGTTCAAGCTAGGGCTCAGGCACCAAGAGGCCGTCGGATAGGTCCTCTTAGAGGACGGGGTTCCAGGCCACGTCCTGTTGTACTGGACCATGACCGGTACAACAGGAACTTGGAACACGTTTTCGAGACTATCCCAGGCGGAAAGCGAAAGCGGTGCCGTGTGTGTTACAGGAGCCAAATTCGCAAGGACACGAGCTTTCGCTGCAGGTCTTGCCGCGTTAGCCTCTGCATCGATGTCAATGGTTGCTTTAACAAGTACCATCAATTCGATGCAGATGTCCTATAGCCAGGATCTTTGCACGATTCATTCATTCATTTATGCATTCTCCTATTCACCTTCATTATTCCTTTCCAATCACTATCACCCATTCATTCATTCAGTCTTTATGCATTCTTCCATTCACCTTCATCACCCTTTCATTCAGTCATTCAATCATTCAATAATTCATTCATTCATTCAATCATCACTTCCGAGGTTCGGGGCCCACCTTCATTCACCCACCTTCATTCACCCATCATCATCATCATCAATAATTCACCTTCATCACCCTTTCATTCAGTCATTCAATCATTCAATAATTCAATCATTCATTCAATCATCACTTCAGAGGTTCGGGGCCCACCTTCATTCACCCACCTTCATTCACCCATCATCATCATCATCATCAATAATTCACCTTCATCACCCTTTCATTCAGTCATTCAATCATTCAATCATTCATTCATTCATTCAATCATCACTTCCAAGGTTCGGGGCCCACCTTCATTCACTCATCATCATCATCACCATCATCATAAAAAAAAAAAAAAAAAAAAAAAAAAAAAAAAAAAAAAAAAAAAAAAAAACTACAATTTGCACTACAGTGGATATAGGCCTCCTGGGGAAACCACTCTAAAAAAATAACGAGTCCAGTGCAGTACCTCTTTGGGTGGCTTGGAAATTTGCACATATTTCTATGGTTTGACACCATATATATATATATATATATATATATATATATATATATATATATATAATATATATATAAATATATCCACACATACATTACCATTACCATTTACCAATCTTTATATTTTGTTTGACACCTTGTGTGTATATATATATATATATATATATATATATATATATATATATACACATTACTTTCTTTTATTTGCATGTACAATAGAATTATTTCTGAATGTATTACCTGAAGATTACCTGGCTTTCTTATTTTGTTTTTTCAGTGTCAACCCAGGAGCCATTTCCCTTCTCGTTGGAAAGGGTTGTGACACAATTCAATTTGCACTAGAGTGGATATAGGCCTCCTGGGGAAACCACTCTAAAAAAATAACGAGTCCAGTGCAGTACCTCTTTGGGTGGCTTGGAAATTTGCACATATTTCTCTGGTTTGACACCATATATATATATACACACAATCACACATTGATTTTACCATTATTTATTTTGACACCTTGTATATATATATATATATATATATATATATATATATATATATCCACACACATACATTACCATTTACCATTCTTTATATTTTGTTTGACACCTTGTATATATATGTATATATATATATATTATATATATATATATATATATATATATATATATATATATATATTACTTTATTTTATTTTCGTGTACAATAGAATTATTTCTGAATTTATTACCTGAAGATAACCTGGCTTTCTTATTTTGTTTTTTCAGTGTCAACCCAGGAGCCATTTCCCTTCTCGTTGGAAAGGGTTGTAGCCCTACCAGGTAAGTAAAATTGGCAACCTTCATGACTGACATGTCTTCTATGAACATTATACAATTATTGGCAACACAAATTATATAAAAGTGTTGTATATTGTGGCAAAGATATACAACTGTATAAACATTCTCATATTTTTTCATAACAATAACAATGCATGGAAACAATTGCGTATAGCTCACGAACCATTTACGCTATATTATTTTTATTTTCACCATTGGAAAGAGCACAATTTTCCGATTCCGGTGATATATACGGTTATATACGTATCCGACCAAATAAAGCAACCACGAGGTGGGGAACAGCTCGGAACCCGGCTAGCATCGCCCGAACAGAGACTGGTGAAGCGTAAATATTCGCATTTTGGCTCTTCATTTCAAATATTCATAGCGCAAAAAGTATTTGTCCTAGGAACTTCTAGTTTGTTTTATACTCATCAGCATTATTTGCCGTATTCATTCAGCCTAAATTTAAAACCATACACTTCGTAGCAACGAAATAAATCGAAAATGTTATAAACCATATCAATCAAAATCATATATTTTTTTTTTTCGGTCACTGCATGGAAACAATTGTGCATAGCTCGCGAACCAATTACGCTATATTTTTGTTTTCACCATTGGAAAGAGCACAATTTTCCGATTCCGGTGATATATACAGTTATATACATATCCGAGCAAATAACGCAACCACGAGGTGGGGAACAGCTCGGAACCCGGCTACCATCGCCGGAACAGAGATGGGTGAAGCGTAAATATTCGCATTTTGGCTCTTCATTTCAAATATTCATAGCGCAAAAAGTATTTGTCCTAGGAACTTCTAGTTTGTTTTATACTCATCAGCATTATTTGCCGAATTCATACAGCCTAAATTTAAAACCATACACTTCGTAGCAACGAAATAAATCGAAAATGTTATAAACCATATAAATCAAAATCATATATTTTTTGTTTTCGGTCACTGCTTGAGAACTATTGAAGATAAACAATTTCTGTTTTCAGATTTGGAAAGAGGAGAAAAAATACTATATTTGAGCAAAAAAAAATATATGGTCATCACTCACAATTTAGAGCTAGGACGGTGTGAAGACAATTGCATGGGAAATAATTGTATTCCGGACTCATTTACACTTTCATATTTCGATTTATTTACATTTTTTTTTGTTTTATCATGTACTATAAATATTCCTCTTTCCACTGATATATGATACATCACAATAAACAGCATTCTGGTGGATGGAAATCGCGAAAAATGTAAGGCTTCGACAACACTCATGAGCCAAATTCAAGACCTAAAATACTTGTCAACCGCCTCCTCGGACTTATTGGAACATAATATGTCGCAAGGAGTTAATATTATACATATAGCATGTATTGCTATGCGATATTAACTATAATGTAATGGAAATTGGCATACAAATACTACACACATTCAACTTCAATGTTCAAAGTACGGAACAGACTTCTTGTGCGGACCGAAAAAGATAAACCAAATTCATCAATTTGTCCGGTCCGGATTTTGGTAGACGGTTTCCCGGTTCACACTACATACGGCCAGTATGGCTGTAAGTGACCTCACTCTGACGTCACAATTTTGTGTAAGGGCCGAAAAAGCGGCAAGGAAAACGGCTCGTGTGAACTAGGCTTTAGTCATTCTCTCACTTCTTCACACTAAGCTTTAGTCATTCTCTCGCTTCCCATACGTTCCATATGGCCGAACCATCTCTAGGTGTTCCTTTTCACACTTTCCAACACATCTTTCTCCACACCACACCTTCTTCTAACTTCCTCATTCGTCTGTCTATCCCTTAAGTAACTCATTTCTACCCCTCTCACACTTGGGCTCTCCACCAGTGTCCATGCTTCGCTTCCGTAAGTCAGTGTCGGGATTACCACAGTGTCATGCAAGGACTTCTTCACTTCCATACTGACCACCCTATTTCTTGTTACTGCTTTCAGCGTTCCTACAACCTTCTTCCCCTGTTGCACCCTCTCCCGCACTTCTTCATCCTCACTGCCTAGATACTTAAATGAGCTGACAATATCCATAGCCTGACTGTTCAACTTCACCTCACACTCTGTGGCTTCACCCCTTTCGAAGACCGTAACCTTGCTCTTCCCCGCATTTACCTTCAGATTCCGTTTTTCGCACACTGCTCCAAACATATTTACCAGACCCTGCAACTCCCATTCATTATCGCTCATCAGAACTGTATCATCAGCAAACAGCAGTACATGTAGCTTAAAATATACAATAGTTTACTTCTTTGCAACCCAAACTTTTGTACTTTATCATGCCTTATATAGATATAATCTATTAAAATATTTATATATGTGGAAGATGGGATTGTATGAACACGATTATATATATTAGTACTAAAAGTGATAATCATGTGGAAAATATTTTCCACAGCCAATATGGTTGTGGGAATCTTTAGCTTGTAGATACGATAGTCTATTATTTTGTAAATAGCCTATTGGATAATAACTATATCTTTTATAGTTATTAAGCATATTAGATTTAGTATATTATATAACTGTACATAAGAGAAATAATAAAAAAATATGCATTTGAAGAATATATATTTGCGGGAACTACTTTATTATTCTCGCCACAGTTTCACGGAAAGTACTGTTCCGCAATTTTTGAAATCAGATTTGAACTGCTCATAGGACGGCAGTCTTGGTTAAACGTCCGCGGAGTGCTCACATAATCCCGTCAATCAGCTTAGCCCTTCCTGCCCGGGCAGCATTGTAAAATGACGCTGCGGCAGATGGGCTGGAGCCCGGGTGTCATTTTAAAATCTGTATGCTTGAAAGCATGCTTTGAAATCCGCGTGGCAAACATTTCCTTTGCAGGGGCGATCGCAGCGCCACCAAGCCTCAACTACTACCGTTATCAGTTCCTACGTGCCCGCCATAGTGAGTTATAGCAAAAAAAAATCTTCCGACGCGTCTGATTCCGTGCAACATCCTGTGCGCCCCACTGCTACCCCGCTCGCTACGTCTACGCCTGTTGCAAGCGAGAAAAAGCCACAACGTAAGAAACCAAAGGTATTATTGAGTGATAGTGCGATTGAGAGAGAACTTTTTGCCATCGAAGAAAGCAGTGGCGAAAGCTTGATCGATAAAAAGCAATTTATTAGTGCGAGTGAAGGCGATGATATTGTGGGGTTTGAGGGTGATGACAATGTTGATTTGTTTGAGGGAGGAGACAGTAGTGATGATCCTGATGTGGAAGTTGTTGATATGTGTATATATATCGGGTTCATAATGAGACACTGGATAGGAGTTCACATAATTATATTGTAAGGGTGTGGCTATTACATAATGCCATGAGCCTTGTCACCAGGGTAAGTTTAGGAAGCCCTGCCTTGATATTGGCTCGCCTGTAGATTTTATATTATGCTAACAATATTGTTACCAATATTGTAACAACCTCTCTCTTTTGAGATGATAGCTACCACTGAAGTTGGTATTAGAAGAATATTGATATGAGATAATTGTATTAATTTATTTTGAGACTTTTGTATTTGTGAAATGACTTGACATTTTGTAGTCTCCTAGGATTATTAAGTAATACTTATTCTATTATGGCACACGGGCTAGAGTAATAATAGCACCAATATGATCTATAAAATTGTACTATGATTTGATAGTTACTGGTACTGTACTGAAATTAGTTATACAGTATGATACCGGTACTGTAGTTAGTATTTTAATACAGAATGGAATGTGATTAACCCGTCCAGCCCCGGCTAGTTTTGTAATGTTTGTTCACCAGAACCCGGCCGGTTTTCATTTTTTTTTAATTCCAGAAACAATAGCGAATGGGTTAGGAATGAAGGAAAAACCACGAAAAACCGCTCAAAAAGCTTAAAGAATGGTCCTACAGAGCCCCCGAAAACGTATTTTACAAGATTAAAAAATTTAAGGCAATAACCCCAAAAAAACAGGTTATTGCGCGCTCACGCGCACGCACGTGGGCTTTGAGAGTTTTCAACCATCGGCATGGTTGCGTGGGATACGTACACAGTTCCCATACAAATCTGAGCCCTCTTGAGTGGCTACACCTGAGGTTACGGTCGGCGCAATTAGGGTGACGCGCCAGGCGCGTCTCTGGGGCTGTGCGTTACATACATCGCCGACGCGTCAGGGGCGTCGCTGGGGCTGTACGGGTTAATTTTGTTAGAATATTAATCTATTAGTATGTATATATGAGATATGAAGTAGATGAGGTATATCAGTCAAATCTATTGATATGGTATTACAAGACTAGGTGAGGTAGGTTAATTATTAGTTGATAATACTGTCTTACATGAGAATATCCAAAAATAGTGAATATATAATATATGATATAGAAATATATTGTGCCAACTTAACATAAAAATATATTTTATGAGGTTACCGGTATATATGAGATTATATGGGATTAATAATTGTTGGTATATTAGTAAAGTTAGTACACTAGAACATGAATATTCAATGTTCTGCATATGACAAAATGTTTCATGCAAAATTATTGGTTATATCATGCAGGATTAGTAATAAAGGTTTTATGATTGACTTAAAATAATAGATCCTGATACCCAGTACCGTACTCAATATCATCCAATCTATTTCCTTTCGCATTACAATTTCTGTGCATTCCCATCTGCATTATAATATCCTTACACTCCCATTCACATTACAAAACCTTTATCATTCAGACTGTAATGTTAGGTTACTCCTCATTCAGTGGCTTCAGTCGTATTCTCACTCACTTACTCCATTTAGATCAATCTTTCTCATCCAGTAACATTCTCATCCAGCATTTCCATTTCTGCTAGTGCCTCATCTCATACCAGTATTGGACTGTTAGTCATACATGCAATCAGTCATACCGGTACTGTACTCTTACCTGGTCATGTCAAACTCTCGGTACCTGCTAGGTAATACGTTCCTATTTCGTCTCACGCTCGTTGTCGTGTTCTCATGTGTAGTGACAGCTTCATCAAGTCTACTGTGTGTGTCTCTCACGTTTTGTCTGTTGTTTGTGTCTGAAGCACATATGTCTGTAGAATTCCTATCTGTAGATCTAGTGGTTGTGGTGTTGTCTGTAGTAGTGACTTTTCCATTATATCTTATGTCAGCGTTTTCACTTGTCATCCGAAAATGACCTCTATTTCGTCTTATCGCTCCATTCTCTGTCTCCACTTCATACGATCGCTTGTCTAATCTCCTGGTTACAACTACTCGTTCCCACTTCTTCTTGCCTAGTGATGTTGGCTTGATTCGCACCACGTCGCCTTCAACCAACGGTTCCAAAGCTTTCGAACCTTTGTCGTAGTACTTCTTGCTCTTGAGATCTTTCAGCATCTTCTTCCGCTTCACTCGCTCCAACATAATTCCTTTCGGCTCCAACAACTTGCTAGTAGTCGGCAGTAACGTCCTCGTACGTCGACCAAAGTTGAGTTGCGCTGGATTCTCTTCCAAATCTTGCATAGGCGTATTTCTGTAGTCTAGAATCGCCAAAAACGGATCTTCTCCACTCTCGACAGCTTTCTTGATTAGTTTCTTCGCCGTCTTGACTGCTGATTCTGCTTTACCGTTAGACTGGGGATGATGTGGGCTGCTCGTTCGATGTTCAAAGTCGTACTTCTCCGCGAATTCTTGAAATTCTTCACTGCTGAACTGCGGACCATTGTCACTAACTAGTACATTTGGCAGTCCATATCTTGCAAAGTGCGCCTTCAAATTCCTGATAACAGCGCTTGACTTGGTGCTTTCCAAGTAGTCAACTTCCCAGAAATTACTGAAATAGTCCACTGTAACAAGATAGTTGTGACTCTTGATTGTCATAAGGTCTCCACCTACTTTCTCCCATGGTCGGCTGGTTTGCTCATGCGTCATCAGAGGTTCTTTTTGTTGAGCTGTAGAGTATGTGTTACAAATTTCACACTCTGAAATGAATTGCTTCATTTCTGCATTCATTCCTAGCCAAAACAAACATTCTCTTGCACGTCGTAGACAACCTTCAACTCCCATATGTGACGAATGTATAGCGGACTTCATCTTCTGACGTAGACTGGTAGGAATTACAACACATTCTCCCTTGAAGATCAATCCATCTTGAAATGAAAGTTCTGCTCGTATATGAAAGTATGGTTTCAGTATGGTCTCTACTTCACTCTTGTTATCATATAAATACGATAGAATATGACTCTTTTGTGATCTCGTATGTCTCTGTGACGTCACGATCGCTTCTACAGCACGACGTAGCAAGAGTAGATCGTATATTATAAGATTGTAAATAAGTTAAGTTATAAAAGGCCTAATATGCTATTAAGCAATATTGCCATGGTCTTGATTGTAGCATATATGAATTTATCGTATATATTAACCCTTAATTAGCGGCGAGCAACATAAGTCGAGTTAAATAAAGCTGGACTATGTGGCGGCGCTCGACATAACTCGAGTGGCAATTTCAGCACGTAATGTGGCTGAGAGAGAGAGACAAGTGGTGGCAGGAGACTAGCGAGCGTATGACTGCTCCAGACCACCGCGGCGAACCTACTGACACAAATCTCAGCTCCCTCCTCCCTCTCTCACTCGCTACATACTCAATTATGTACTGAAAGTACCGAATTACCTGCTTTTTGCACTCGCGTTGCACGGTTATTGCAAGAAAACTATCCATCATACAAGGATCGTTATGGTGTCATTCGAAAGCTCTGTTTATGCCCTTTCAGGGATAGGTACTTGTTTTACGTTCTGGGTCTTATTTAGGCATGAAAATGATCACGTAAACAGCCCTATTTTGGCTAAAAACACCCCTCTGTGCGGTACACATAAATAAACCGCATAGGCCGCTCGTAAGGTGTTAATATAATTTATCGTATAGAGCAACCTAGATGCGGTACGATAATTTGGGCTCCTGGCGTTTTGCCAAGGCAGCAAGGTGTGCCTTCGAGGAACACCAGAGCCTTCACGAACACCAACCAGTTAACATCTAATTTTCCGCCCTCAGTTGATCGTGCTTTTGTGCCTCTAATCACAATACACATACAGCAATACACTCAGCTACACCATCACGACGCTCTCATCGACGCCATGACTGACTGACAGATAAGCATAATACTCATGTCCATTCCCATGTAATCATTTATTCTTTCTTTAACTTGACGTTCTTTAACTTGGGTAAAACGTTCTCCCTTGCCTCATTGCCACGTGGAACTATTGGTGAGTTAATTCCTGGCTAATATTAACCCTTATAACCTTACCCTATATATAAATTTATTATGTGAGACCTTTGGATATAACTTAGCTTGTTTCAGATTGAATTCAATTTAGATATGGAGTAGTTTTCATTTAGATTTATTTATTTGATTCATTATAGCTTAGTAATATTTAACTTCCATTAATAGTTTACCACATTGGTGCCCATACCCGGGATTTAGCTACCAGTAGGGGATTTTCTTAGGCAATGAGCAAGGGATTAGCCCAGGGATGCAGGAGCAAGGACCCCGGAGGGGTGGGGCTTGGTTATCTTCCTGTACCTCAGCGAATAGCCATAGTAGGGCATTCATATGCCACTAGACTAAGGGCAGCCGACGGAGGAACTGAGTCATATAGGGCGTCGGAGGGGGATAGGATATTCAAGCTGTCCTACTTCGGGGTACCGGGAGCAACTGTTGACACCCTGAGAGCCTCCCCACAGTGGGGGCAGGTGGTTCGGTTTAGGCCGCATATGATCTTTTTGTTTTTGGGCGGCAATGATATACGCCCCGGTACAGTACCAAGCGAGTTAGCTGACGCTATCAAAGAGGTGGCGCTGGATCTGGAGCGTGAGTCCGGGGGGAGCTGTAAGATTGTGGCAATTGAGATTCAGACAAGAGTCCGAGGGTTGTCAGCGGCGGAGTACCAAGCCATTAAAAACTCTGTTAACCGCGCCCTGAGGTGTCGGTTAGTAGAGACGAGGCACCGCTTTGTATCGCTCACTCTCAGCATCCGGGACCTCGACCAGGATGGTGTCCACCTCGATTTAGACACCAATCAAGTCCTGTATGATAAGATTGTAGGGCAAACGAAGCGTTGGCTAGAGAGGGACGCTGGGGTTGTATCGTTGCGCCTGCCTAAGTCCTGCATCCCACCTATCATCTTTCCCCAATAATTTTCTTTTCCGTTTCAGACTTCCTGTGACATATGACCTGACCTAACATATTTTCTTGTTCAATATGATCCATTAGTAGGTATTGCTATTTAGTGTACTATTTTTTCTCCATAACATTGAAGTCCGCCGGTCGGCGTCTCTTAACTAGACTATTATTTTGCTGTTGTCTTTGTAACTTAACATTTAGATACATAGCCTATAGGCTCACATGCAAAATGAATAAAGACAATAAAGAGACACCGTCTAGTGGGGTGCTGATCAAGGCCCCTAAAAATCAAAGAGCGGGACTTCGGGGAGTATTAAGTAGGCTAATTGTGGACGTCAACACTTTCATCACTACTGCTGAACTAGAGGAATTGGAGGCTAGATTATAAAACGTCCAGGCTACCCACGGTCGTATTACGGCTCTGAGTGAGGTGATTGTGGCTGACATGACAGAGGAGGAAGAGATAGTTACAGAGTGTGATAATCGCGGCCTCTATGATGAACCTGTCTTTAGAGCGAAGTACCTATTACAGCGTGCTGTCGCGAGTAAGAAGGGAGGCGATAATGAGGCCCATAGAAGGGCTGACCCAAAACATACTGTACACCTCCCAAAGCTCAATCTTCCTACATTTTGGGGCAAGTTAACTGAGTAGTTAGCTTTTTGGGACGTATTTCGGTCTACGGTTCATGAATCCTCTTTGGATAATGTCCGCAAGTTTCACTATCTGAAGGGACAAATGGAAGGAGAGGCCTTACATTTAATAGAGGGTTTTGCAGTAGTGGGTGGTAGTTATCTTGAAGCGGTACACTTATTAGAGTCCACATACGGGGATAAAGAGCAGTTGAAGATGGCCCATGTCGTTGCCTTGTTAAGGCTCGCAGAACCACAGTATAAGGTTGATGAGTTGACAAACTTCAGGGCAAATATGGAGTGCCATACTCGATCGCTAGACACCCTAGGGCTTACCACGCAGGAAATGATAGTCATTATCTTGCGTCAGAAGCTTCCTATGGCAATACTTGATAAGGTAAGATCATTTGAGCTGGGGGAGTTCAAAACTCAGTTCAGTAAGGAAATCAATAATCTACAATTGAACAAAGGGAGAATGTATGTGTCGGGAGGGAGTGAGAATGTGGAGAAGAGGGGAACGGTAAGCATGACAGTGGGGACTAAAGAAAAGAAAGAGGGTGCGTATAAGAAACCTGCTCAGATTTTATGTAAGCTATGTAACAACAAACATAAATGGAGTTTCTGCGTAAAATACCCAACAAATGAGACAAAACTACCACAGGTGAAAAGATTGAACCTATGTGTGGGTTGTCTAAGTGGGGAACATGGTAAGCAGGGACAATGTACTGCTACATACTTAAGGCCCTGTCGCCACTGCAAAGGACATCACTTTGATAAGTTGTGTCCTACTGCAGATAAAGTGAAAGACGTCAAAACAGAGGGTACTACAACTGTGGCACTAGGTAGCACGCAAAACACCACTATATTGCCCACAATACAGATTCCCATGGAAGGTAATGACAGTAACAAAGTTTGTCGGGTACTTCTAAATCAAGGGTCTCAACGTTCCTTTATAAAGAGGTCCGTACTGGTGGGACTGAAGCACCGAATCGTAGGGGCTGAGACTCTTCGATTACAGGGCTTCACAGGGGTTACTAATAAACAAGACTACGAGATAGTGGAGATTTCATATTTCTACCGTAAAAACCGGTACTTTATGACTTTTATCGTAGTAGACACCCTACCAGAATATGTATCTGTAGGTGTGAAGAAGGTGGAACACGCATTACGTAGCAAGGGGGTAAACTTGTCAGATCCCATGGGAAATCAGAGTGAGGTGCATGTTCTACTTGGTGTGGATCATTATTATGAAGTAGTATACCCTGGATTTAAAAAGATGTGTGGTGTAATTTTAATCCCCACTAAATTTGGATATTGCATGACCGGAAAGGTGCATACTACACAGTCAAAGGTCCTGGTCGACACGGTCTCGATATATAGAGTCAATGTAACCGCGGCAGAGGAGTTGGGAAGGGAGGATTCCCAACCTAGTGACCCTAAGATGGCTGCCGAGTTCGATCTGGAACGACTGTAGAGATTGGATCACATATGCATTAATCCTATGGAGACTGATTATGACTCGGAAGTTGCGCTACAAAGGTTTGACGAGTCTGTGTGCTACTGTGCCTCAGACAAGCAATATAAAGTTAGTTTACCCTGGAAGAACAGTGAGATAAGCCTGCCTACCAACTATGGTTTGGCATTAGGTCGCTTGCGCGCATTACAGCGTAAATTGTCTAACGAACCGTGCACGCGCCAGGCGTATGACAATGTATTTCGGAGTTATGAGGATAGGGGCTTTATTCAGAGAGTCGATGTCAAGGAACCGTTTAAGAAGGGTAGGGTTCACTATCTGGCCCATCATGGGGTAAGGAAAGACAGCGTCACCACACCAATACGGGTGGTGTATGACTGTTCTGCCCACCAAGGTCAACAACCCAGTCTAAATGACTGCCTGTTGACAGGTCCGTCCATGGTGTCGGACCTGTCCCAACATCTATTGCGGTTTAGGCTGGGGAAGTACGCCTATACCAGTGACATCGAGAAAGCATTCTTGATGGTCAAGCTAAAGGAGGAAGATAGAGATGTTACCCGCTTTCTTTGGTTCAGCGACATTAGCGACTCTGAAAGTCCAATCATAATATACCGTTTTCGGGTTGTACTCTTTGGGGCCACGTGCTCACAATTTTTGTTAAATGCCACAATCAGAAAACATCTAGCTGACACTCATGAGGACACAAGTAAACTATCTCGCGGATTATATTGACAATTTGCAGGGTTCTAGCGATAGTCAGGATGATTTGTTATATACATACTGGCAAGCACGCAGATTGTTTGCGGATGCACATCTATTTCTCCGCGAGTGGGTTACTAATAGTGAAGATCTTCAGAGATTGATACAGCTGGACGGTACGGCATCTCTTAACCAGGAAAAGTCCAGAAATGTGTGGATGATCTGGCAACCTAAACATGACATACTAACTTTTCAAACAAGGTCTTTTGCTCAGCAGACAGGAGCGCACACCAAAAGAAGTCTGTTGAGCAAAGTTGCGCAATTTTTTGATCCTTTGGGTCTAGCATTACCCGTTACCATAAGAGCTAGGATTCTAATGCAGGAAGTTTGGAGACGTAAAATAGGATGGGATGACAGTTTGCCCGAGGACCTGAATGACCAAGGGACATTGTTGTTGAATGAGTATGCCATCCTATGTACTAAACCTATACCTCGTAAAGTGGCGGCGTTCGGTGACGTTACGTTACACACGTTTTGCGATGCTAGCGCCACGGCATACGGGGTAGCCATATATGTTGTTACTTCATTTGGGGCACACTTAGTTACAGCCCGGGCCTAGGTAGCCCCAGTTAAAGGAGGTGTATGTTGCTTCGCAAAATATGAAATTGCCCTGGAGGATGTTACTAGTTTCAATTGTCCCTATTTTGATTATTCTATATACAAATTAATTTCTGCTGGTAAATTTAAATACATATGTTGCATCTACCGTTCCCCAAATACTCCTCCAGAGCAAAGTCTTTTTGATTCTCTGTCCTCACAACTCAGTGTCCTCAACTTAAATGCTTCTTCTGAAATCACTGTGTTGGGTGATTTTAATGTCCATAATGTTGAATGGCTCACTTATTCAGCCAGGACTGATGATGCTGGTCCTGAATGTGAGCTATTTGCAGACTCATTTAATCTCACTCAACTAGTCAACCAACCCAACCCGTGTACCAGATAATCCTAATCATAATTCCCACCTACTGGACTTATTTTTAACAACCAATTCAGAAAATTATGATGTTACAGTGAGGTCCCCGCTTGGATCTTCTGATCACTGTCTGATACAGGCCACCTGTCACCTTCCCACTTTACCACACTTTACCACACCTTCCCACTCTGAACTGTTTTTGTGACTAAATGGCATTACGATAGGGCAGACTGGGAGGGTCTTCAAGGTTTCTTTATTGATATTCCCTGGACCTCTTTCTTTTCTAATGATGCACACTCCACCTTGAGCCACATACAAGATTTTGTAAAAATTGGAATGGAAACTTTTATTCCTCATCAAAAGTACAGTAAAAGATCTAATTCACCTAAATGGTTTGACCATAATTGTGCTAGAGTAACTGAACAAAAAGCAATAGCCTACAATGCATACACAAGATCAAAAACACATGAAGCCTTTAATTACTTTAGAAACATCAGAAATCATGCCAAAAATGTATTAAACCTAACTAAATCAAACTTTCTCCACAAGCAGGCAAATAAACTTCTAAATAATCCAAATGATAACAAAATATTTTGGTCTACTCTTAACTCATTTAAATCCAACTTCACTACTGCTTCATCCATTCCACCATTAAAATCTCCGACTGGCAATCTTGTAAGTGACCCACGAGGTAAAGCCAACCTTCTTGCGGATATTTTCTCCACCATCTCAACCTTAGATGAAATAAATCAAGATGTCCCTGTACTTAATTTGAATTCGCCTGAAATCCCCTCACTTAAGATCCACACCAGACATGTCAAAACTATTTTGCAGAATCTCTCGGTAGATAAGGCTCCTGGTCCAGATGAAATTCCTCCAATAGTACTTAAGAATTGCTCCTTGGTGCTCGCTCCTGTATTGGCAAAATTTTTCCGTCTGTGTACTCATACCTCATGCTTCCCAGTACCCTGGAAAGAAGCAAACATCCATCCAGTTCCTAAAAAAGGTGCCTCTTCAGATCCATCAAACTACAGACCAATAGCTATAACTTCCACTCTTGGTAAAGTCTTTGAAATTATATTAAATAATCACATAATTAAGCATCTTGAGAATAATAAATTAATCAGTGATAGGCAATATGGTTTTAGACGATGTCGATCAACTGCAGACATGCTTTGCCTTCTTACGCATCAAATCAACCAAGCTACAGACCAACATGGTGAAACACATACAATAGCACTGGATATATCAAAGGCATTTGATAGAGTCTGGCATCAATCCTTATTGTCGAAGATGTCACACTACGGCCTTGCATCATTAGTTCCACTAATTTCTTCTTATCTTTATAACAGAAAAATATGTGTAATGGTAGATGGCCTTTATTCTCAATTTCACTCAATAAATGCTGGTGTTCCCCAGGGATCAGTTTTGGCCCCAATTCTGTTCCTCATTCATATCAATGATCTCATATCTACCACTCATAATCCAATACATTCCTACGCAGATGACTCAACACTCCACAGTTCCTTCACATTTACCAATTCTGTCACCCAACCCGATCTTATAAATTCAAAAATAAACACTGCAATTTCTCTGAACCAGGACCTTTCTAGGATTGATGGATGGGGACAAAAGAATCTAGTTTCCTTTAATGCACAGAAAACCAAGTACATTCAATTTTCTAACCGACAGAATCTCACTGACTCCCATATATTTGTTAATGATGTAAATATTCCCACTTCCCCTAGTATTGACATTCTCGGTGTAACATGAACTACTAACTTGAGCTGGACACATTATGTTAGAAGCATTGCTAAGAATGCCTCTAAAAAACGGGGACTCCTGTACAGAGTTCGAGAATTCTTCACTGACGAGCAGTTGGCCGTGATATATAAAAGTCATGTGCGTTCTCAGATGGATTACTGTTCACCTCTGTGGGGTGGAAGTGGAGTGGTTGCATTGAGGCAGTTGGACAAAATTAAAATAAAGCTATTAGATTAATCAATAACCCTGCAATCACACAGGACCTTCCTACATTATCCATACGAAGAAACATTGCATCCCTTGCATTATTCTACAGATATTTTCACAGCAATTGTTCCGAGGAACTTGCTTCAATTGTGCCGCCTCTCCACATCTTTCCCCGTAGAACTAGGGCAGCTGAGAGCGCCCATGAATTTACACTTTCTCCTCCACAATGCAGAACTTCTGCTTATCAGAATTCATTTATCCCCAGAGCTACTACTCTTTGGAATTCACTTCCCTCGAATTGCTTTCCACAAACTTACAATCTACAAATGTTTAAATCCAGTTGTTACAAACATTTTATGAATGGAGGATGCCTTTAGGAACATGGACCTTTTTGTTTTATCTGTGTTTTTCCTTCCTCCGTTCATTGTCTCTTAAAAAAAAAAAAAAAAAAAAACTCTCCCTAAAATGGAATTGACTGCCATGCTGCTATTAGCACGTCTGGTGCAACATGTACGCGCAGCATACGAGAGCGAATTAAATATTGAAATCGTTCACGTATGGTGCGATAGTCAGGTCGCACTCAACTGGATACTTAGCAAGAAGTCTCTGCCAGTTTATGTGAGGAATAGGGTAGATGAGATTAGAGCCCTTTTGCCAGACTTTGCTTATCATTATGTAAATACAAAAGAAAACCCTAGTGATCTCATAACTAGGGGTATAACGGCTAGCCAGTTAATGAAGTCCGAATTGTGGTGGCATGGTCCAAAGTGGCTGCTCCATGAAAGTGAATGGACGATATGGCATGCTGTTGGTGAGGGACTACTGCCACTGGAAACAGTGCCAGTTACAGCCCAACCAAATGAGCCACCGGGTCCAATCATAGTGTGGGCAAGATTCGGTGACTATAATAAACTAGTCAAAGTTGTAGCTTGGGTATTGCGATATGTATCCAATCTCAAGCTTAAAGTAACGGGCCAACTCTGCAACAGGGGTCACAACATTGATGCTCGTGAATTTAAAGCAGCTGAAGTAACTTTGATCAAATGGGTTCAAGTAGAAACCTTTTCCAATGAATTAGAATCCTTGAAAAGCTCGAATAAGACATTAATGCCTAATATAGTGCGTCAACTAAGGTTGCACCTA
This sequence comes from Paralithodes platypus, assembly GCA_032716605.1. NCBI lineage: Eukaryota > Metazoa > Arthropoda > Malacostraca > Decapoda > Lithodidae > Paralithodes > Paralithodes platypus. Next base: position 10,533,294 of record CM064541.1, on the reverse strand, counting down.
GACAATGGCCTCATCAGGTGTGAGGGTCGCCTGAAGTGGTCGGGTGTACCAGACGGCACAAACCGCCCTATACTTATGCCAACAAGACATCACGTTACTGATCTATTGATCATACGTGCACATAGGGAAGTAAAACACTACGGGGTATGTCATATTATATCAAATTTACGTCTCACATGGTGGACACCCAGTGTTCGACAAGTAGCTCGACGCGTAGTAAGAAAGTGTGTAATATGCCAGAGACTTAAGGGTAAACCATTTGCAACTGGACCAGCTCCACCTCTACCTGAATGCCGTTTAAAGCACGTAGAACCTTTCCAAGCGGTAGGATTAGATTACACAGGGGCATTGAAGACGATGGAGCATGAGAAGGTTTATATATTATTGTTTACCTGTTCAACATCTCGAGCGGTACACCTAGAACTATGTGATAATATATCTAGCGAAGAATTTATGCTGGCGTTCAGACGGTTTTGTGCCCGTCGTTCATTCCCTCAACTCATTCTTAGCGACAATGCTCCCACTTATGTCCAAGCATCAAAATATTTAAAGGATATGAGTAGTGATCCTACTATCATCACTTTTTTGGGAGAGAAGAAGTGCGAATGGAGGTTCATTCCAGTTAAGGCACCTTGGTTTGGTTGAATGTGGGAACGATGTGTCGGCATAGTAAAGTCAGGACTCAGAGCGGTTGTAGGACGTGCTCTATTAAAGAAGAGTGAGTTGACGACAGTCCTCACAGAGATAGAGGCAGTCGTGAATGATTGCCCGCTTACATATGTGTACACCGACCTGCAAGAACCACTACCATAAACGCCAGCTCACTTGCTATATGGAAAACCATTGACTGCGTTTCCATCTGATTTTCAGTCCATAGTAGAGCTAGAGGATCCCTCGTTGTACTCTGAGGTAGCGGTGTCTAAGAGATACCAGTATATATCCAGGATAATAGAGGATTTTAGGAAACGGTGGATTAGTGAATATCTGCTAGCATTGAGGGAAAGGAGTGTTACTCCCTCTGGTAGACCAACGGCACCTACAGTTGGTGAAGTTGTTTTAATTAAAGAAGATAGTCCTCGTTTATACTGGAAATTGGGCCGCGTGTTGGAGGTATACAAGGGGGCAGACTCTGTAGAGCGGGTGGCACTATTGAAGACAGCCACTGGAACTACTGTTCGTCCTATCGCTCGTTTGTACGCTTTGGAGCTCGATTCCGCATTGCAATCAGATGCTCCACCTGTTATTGCTGGGTCCGAGGATTCTCAAAGGATCACCTCTTACTGATGGTGATCATTCTCGGACCGGGACGCGTCCCAGACGCGCTGCTGCTGGCGCCGTCGACTTGTGGCGTCAGAAGATAGCCTCTGGGCAACTTTAGGTTTAAGGTGGGGTTCAGGTCTTTTTTTGTGGGGGGAGTGTATCGTATAAATACGATAGAATATGACTCTTTTGTGATCTCGTATGTCTCTGTGACGTCACGATCGCTCCTACAGCACGACGTAGGATGAGTAGATCGTATATTATAAGATTGTAAATAAGTTAAGTTATAAAAGGCCTAATATGCTATTAAGCAATATTGCCATGGTCTTATGTAGTATATATGAATTTATCGTATATATTAATATTATTTATCGTATAGAGCAACCTAGATGCGGTACGATAATTTGGGCTCCTGGCGTTTTGCCAAGGCAGCAAGGTGTGCCTTCGAGGAACACCAGAGCCTTCACGAACACCAACCAGTTAACATCTAATTTTCCGCCCTCAGTTGATCGTGCTTTTGTGCCTCTAATCACAATACACATACAGCAATACACTCAGCTACACCATCACGACGCTCTCATCGACGCCATGACTGACTGACAGATAAGCATAATATTCATGTCCATTCCCATGTAATCATTTATTCTTTCTTTAACTTGACTCGTGTCTCGGGACCGAAGTCTCGATCCCCATTGTCCACCGCCATATTGGGTAAAATGTTCTCCCTTGCTTCATTGCCACGTGGAACTATTGGTGAGTTAAATCCTGGCTAATATTAACCTTTGTAACCTTACCCTATATATAAATATATTATGTGAGACCTTTGGATATAACTTAGCTTGTTTCAGATTGAATTCAATTTAGATATGGAGTAGTTTTCATTTAGATTTATTTATTTGATTCATTATAGCTTAGTAATATTTAACTTCCATTGATAGTTTACCACACTTATCTTCTGGCTATCCTTTGAGAAATACCTCCTTCAGTAGTTGCAATGCTTCATCTTCCTCAGTTGCTCGACGGATTTTTTGCAATCGTTCACTTCGGATAGGTACGTAGTCTGTCATGTTGATCTGTTCAAACACCTCTTCCTGCATATCTCTTGTGTTTTGCAGATAAGCTCTTGATAGAGTGTTGGCTAGATACATTTCTTCTTGTGAACAATCTCGACATCATACTGTAGTATCCTCATCAACATCCCTTGCAGTCATCTTGGTATACTTGACAACGGCTTATTTTGGATAGCTTCTAGAGGTTTATGGTCGCTATGGATTGTCGTCTTCCTCCCAAAACAATACTGATGAAACTTGTTCAGTGCAAAGACGATTGCCAAAGTCTCCTTCTCTATCTGCGCATATTGTGTCTCCATGTCAGTCAGTGCTCGACTTGCAAAAGCGATTGGTTTACCCTCTTGAAGTAACGCTGCTCCTAAACCTTTCTGAGATGCATCGCATTGAATCTTCAACTTTTGCTCTGGGTTGTAGTACTGTAAGATGGGTGTTTGGGTCATCATCTTCTTGATCCTCTTGAACGCCTCATCATGTTCTCTTGTCCACTTCCACTCGGTGTCTTTATGGGTCAGCTTCTTCATAGGCTCCATGACATCCGATAGACTGGGTACAAATTTACTCAAGTAGTTCACCATTCCAGACAGTCGTCGTACTGCAGTCACATCCTATGGTGCTTGCATCATCATGATTGCTTCAATCTTCTTTGGGTCAGCCATCAGACCATCCCGCGAGATCTTGTGACCTAGGAATGTGATTTCTGTACTACCAAGCTCAGTCTTTGCTCTGTTCAGCCTCAGACCCTTTGCTCGGCATCTGTTCAGTAGGTTTCTCAGCTTTTGAGTCATGATCCCTTGTAGCTTCTTCATCAGTGTCACCAACTCCAAAGACCAAACTGCCATCAGCAACACAAACTACGCCTTGTAGATCATCCAGAACCAGTTGTAGCGTCTTCTGAAAAAATTCGCTACTTACAGCCAGACCAAAAGAAAGCCTGTTCCACCTGTATCTCCCATACAGTGTTTGAAATGTTGTCAGCTTTCGTGATTCTTCATCCAACACACAGTGCCAGTACCCATTTTTGAGGTCAAACTTGGAGAAAACTTTGGCTTTTGCAAGGCCAGGCAGAATGTCGTCGATTACCGGTAGAGGGTGCATTTCTCTTATGAGTGCTTTGTTCAGAGCTTGAGGGTCAATGCAAATTCTCAGATCCCCCGACTTCTTGGTTCCTGCTACCATTCGACTTACCCATTCTGTAGGTTCGTCGACCTTAGTAATGACATTTTCCTGCTCCAACTGTTCCAGTTTCTTTTTAACCTTCGACTTGATGCTCAATGGTACTCTACATGAAGGAATTGCAATAGGTTTCACCGACTCATCCACTGTTAGATGAACATTTCCTGTTATCTTGCCAACTTCATCAGCAAATACGTCTTCATAGTCTGTTAGAATGTCATTCATTGCACAGATGTTTTCATAGTTAACTGTGATGAATCCCATCTTCTCAGACGCTCGCTTACCAAGAATTGGTGTAACAACTTGTTTTACAACAACAAACTCAACAGAATAGTACCTTTGTGGTTGCTTGCAGTTGCGGACATAAATCCTACACTTTCCCAGCGGAAAGTAGAGTTCCACATTCGAAGAGTTGACTCACACGGCTGTAGCTCTGCGTCTGGTACCAGATGACTTGGAATGGCATTCACACTTGCTCCACTGTCGATCTGGAACTTCACTTTGACCATGAGATTAGCCATTATGTGTTTTCCTCTGGATCCGGTCGATACGTTCATGATGTATTCCCGTCCTCTTGAGTTATCTTCTGAGTCGTCGCTCTCTTCTGTGTCTCCATCTTCTACCGCATGGACTCTGCGCCATGTCTTCTTTTTGTCTCCTGTCGCTGCGCTTCTAGCTGCTCCGCCGGTCGCTGCATTACTTGGACATTTCTTGGCATAGTGTCCAGTTTTCTTGCATTTATGACATTTGGCATCAGTTGCAGGACAGTTCTTCTTACCCCAAACATGTGCTAAACCACACAAGTTGCACTGCCTGAGGTTAGGCTTAGTCTTCGTTGATTGTGGATCACTCTTCTTGGGTTTTGCACTGAGTTTGTGTAGAGACTCTTGCTTGTCACTTCGAAATGCTGTCATTGATCTCCTTGAAGTTTCATAGGTAGTACACATCTTAACTACAACATCTAGGGTTAGGCTATCCTCCCTAAAGAATTTTTCCCGAAGTTTATCCTCTTGGCAACCAAAGACAATTTTATCCCTCAGAAGTTCGTCTTGAAGTGCTCCATATCCTCAGTGTCTTACCAAAGTCTTCAGCCTAGTGATAACAAATTCCAAGGATTCATCCTTCCATTGCATACTATCATGGAAGTTGTACCTCGCCATCAGCTGCTCATCTCTTGGTGAAAAATGCTTGTCAAATTTCCCAATTAAGGTTGCATAAGTCAGGGTATTGTCATCTTCTATGCCAAAAGAATCGACTTTTTTAGGTTAAATCCAAGGATTACTCACTAGTTCAGCTGTAGAATTTGGTCAGCAGTACTTCATTCACATGTACACTGCTCGTTACCCAGCTGCCACCATGTTGATATGTGTATATATATCGGGTTCATAATGAGACACTGGATAGGAGTTCACATATATTATATTGTAAGGGTGTGGCTATTACATAATAACATGAGCCTTGTCGCCAGGGTAAGTTTAGGAAGCCCTGCCTTGATATCGGCTCGCCTGTAGATTATATATTTAGCTTAACAATATTGTTACCAATATTGAAGGTGAAGTAGAACTTCCGAGTGTGCTTTGAGCCTAGGCCTATCCCGCCGCCATTGCTTGGTCATCCTAGGCCTACCCTGGGAACTTCCCCTTCCCCTTTGCCTGCCCGTACGCCCTTGAAAGTGGGCAAATACTTTTATAAGCAAACATTGGTGAAAAGTGCAGCCAAGAATTCACGCAGGGCAGCAGACAAAGCTAGGGAAGGCGATGGTAGTGATAGTGATGCTGACCCTGGTCTAGCAACCACCCGCATTCCTTTGTCCCGATGCCTTGACCCGGGACGCCGCGCGGGTCACCCACAGCCCTCGGCTTCATCTCGCCCTCAGGATGAGCAAAGGGCCTCTTCAAGTGGTACTAGTGGTGGGGCATTGACCTGCCACAACACTCATCACATCGGAGAGCATTATTTGGAGCGGAAAATCCCTCGGCTCGCCACAAACAAAGCCCAACTCACGAGGCTGAGGCTCCCATTGTTCCACCTCCCGCAGCCTCCCGCCCCCCTCGCCGCCAACGCCTGGTCACTTCTTCGCCAGAATTGTCCCCCGAAGAAGATGTTGACGACCCCAACAATGCCCCAGATGACCTGACATCACCTGAGGAGGAGGAGTAGGACGAAGAGGATGTGGAAGCAGAGGAAATCCCAACACGACGAGTTGAGGGCGAGGTCGTGGGCGAGCGGCTCAGCCTGCCGACACCGCTGCCGCTGCCCTTGGGCGTGGGCGTGGGGGGTGTCCGCGTGGGCAAGGGTGTGTGCCTGGGCGTGTGCCTGCGCGTACGTGCTCATCTGACTTGTTTGTCTGGACAGATGGGACAGATTTCGAGCCAGATTGTCCTGCCTTTGACGAGCAGCAGATTGGCTCAGGGGTGACAGCAGCATATCCCTGTGGCCCAGATGCTACCCCCAGTGAACTTTTTTGTGGCTTCTACAACAACGAAGTCATGGAATACCTCGTCGAGGAAACTAATAATCACCATGAGATCTGTGCTAACTTTCTTGGCAGGAAGACCAGTGTCAAGATGGTGGCATGGCGAGCTGTCACTGTGACAGAAATGTATGTGTTTCTGGCACTAACTATGCTGATGACACACATCAGGAAGCACAGACTGGCTGATTATTGGATAACTGCCGACCTCATCACAACTCCAGAATTCGGAAAGTACATGTCCAGGGATAGGTATTTTGACATCCTCACGTATCTCCACCTGACCAACAACATGCATGTCCACCTTGCCGACGCACTATGGAAAATCAGGAAGCTATATGACATGATACGTCATCGGTTTACCACCTACCTGATTCCATTTCCGAAGATGTGCCTCGACGAGTCTCTGGTCCTGTTCCGTGGTAGGCTGCATTTCAGACAGTACATCCCGTTGAAGAGAAACCGTTTCGGCATCAAGCTCTTCGTCCTCTGCGACTGTAAGACGGGGTATGTGCTGGACTTTGTGGTCTACAGCGGCAGTGGTGGCGAAATTGTGACTGACCCCGACATTGGATTTGGCGGCGCTGTCGTACAGAAGATGATGGAGAAGACCAGAACTGTCGGCACAGTCAAGGCCAAGAGGAAGGGCATGCCAACATACCCAACCAAGACCAAGAAGACGGATATCTTCCACAAGAGTGGCCCCATCCTCTCTATCCACTGGCATGACCAGCGGAAGGTCAACCTCCTTACCACATGCCACAAGGCAGAGATGGTCGCCATAGGGAAGGTGGACAGGAAGACCAAAAATCCCGTCCAGAAACCAGCTGCTGTCCTGGATTACAACCTGAATATGCGTCTCATCGATAAGTCCGACATGCAGATGGGCTTCATCGGCTGCCTGCGAATATCTTGCAGGTGGTACAAGAAGTTTATTCTGCATACGGTAGATATGTCGGCCCTCAATGCCTACAATATCTACCGTCTGAGGACTCCCGGAGCAAAGAAGTACAAGTCCCTGCGCAAGTTCCACAAGCAGGTAATACTCGAGCTCCTGGAAAACATGCTATAGCCGGGAGACCACTACAAGGACCAGGCCGGCTGGACCGCACGGCATGTGCGGACTATTTCAGGAAGCACCAGCTCAACTCCCTTCCTCCCAAAGTACCAGGTGGTGTTACCAAGAAGCAGAAGAGGTGCCATGTCTGTAGCCACACAACCCGCAGACCCCATAAAGTAAAACAAAACACATGGGAATGCCTCGAGTGTGAAGTGGCACTGTGCACTGGACGGTGCTTCAATGACTTTCACACTCTAGTCCAATATTGAAGTGCCCGTGACAATGACAGTGAAAGTGACACTCTAAAATGTAGGCTAATAATAATATAAAATAATTAGTATAAGTGAAAGAGACACAAATAACTAATAATAAGTGCCTTCATAACAATATGAACAAGGGAAAGTGACACTCTAAATTATACATTATAGCTTACCTAACAATAAATAACTGAAAATGACACTATCAATTATCCTAGTCCAGTGAAAGTGACACTATCATAATAATAAAACTGAGTAAAAGTGAAAGAGACACAAATAACTAATAATAAGTGCCTTCATAACAATATGAACAAGTGAAAGTGACACTAAAATATATATTATAGCTTACCTAGCAATACATAAAAGTGAAAATGACACTATCAATTATCATAGTCCAGTGAAAGTGACACTATAATAACAATAAAACTGAGTAAAAGTGAAAGAGACACAAATAACTTCATAAAAATAACTTTATTGAGTGAAAATACCATAATAATTATAATAAATGACAGAATAAACAATAAAAACACTCAAATCGCTTCCCGGCATAATTGCGGGTGGGGCGACGAGTGCAAGAGTGCGTCATAGCCGGGGCCGCAGTTGAGTGTTAGTACGCGTCTAGGTAAATACGCGCCAAACGTTACCTCCACTAACATAGCCATACCTCCGGAACCAGTTGAGGTAGAGAGCTTTACTTAATGCTATTCTACGCAACAAGGTAAGGAGCAAATTTTGACGTTTGTTTGATTAGTGTAGCTATAGTATTAAGGGAGATAGGCTTTGTTTACGTGTGGTATTTTTCAGCCAGATCACCCAGATACGAGCTCCGTCATTTAGAAAGGAAGCCCGATCGGGAAGGGTTAGAATATCTTAGTGAATATTTACTGGCATTGATATGAAGATTATCGGGATAACCATATGAATGACTATTAACCACAATAATAAAGGGGTGAAACATTGGTCAATATAAAAGAGCCGGACCACAGCTATTTTTTTTGGGGGGGGGGGGGTTTGGTTATTTTGTAGGTTTGTCAGTGTTTAACCCCTTACGAGCGGCCTAGGTGGTCTATTTGACCGTACCGCCCAGCGGATTTTTTTTTACCCTAAATAGGGTTGTTTACGTGATAATTTTCATGCCTAAATAAGACTCAGAGCGTAAAACAAGTATCTATCCCTGAAAGGGCGTAAACAGAGCTTTCCAATGACACCCGAACCATCCTCGTACGACCACTGGTTCTCTTGCAACGATTGTGCAACACGAGTGCAAAAGACCCTGTAATTAGGTAATTTCCCTACATAATTCCCTGTGTAGCGAGTGTGAGAGGGGAGGGAAGGGTGGGATTCACTTAAGTTGGTCCACCGCGGTGGTGGTGAGCGGTCATACAGTTGCTAGGCTCCTCACACCGCTCAGCTCTCTCTCTCAGCAACATTACGTGCTGAAAATGGCGCACGACATAAGTTGTGAACCGCCACTTATTCCAATTTTATTTCACACGACATAAGTTGGGCGCCGACAGTTAAGGGTTAATAATAATTATTATTACCGGAAATTAGTATTTACCCATTATCCAACAATCTAAAAACACGGCCCCCACTAGTGGGGAGGGCTATGAAGTTCATGGAAAATGAGGGATTGGTTAAAGAAGATAAATAGCTCTATTTGGCTATAACACTTTGCCATGGAATACATAATAATTAGAGGGGGGGGGGAAACCACCCCCCAGGACTTATAGAAGTCCTCACCCAAAAAACCCTATTTTGTAATTAACCTAACCTAACAACCTAACCTAAACTTGGGGCTGCCGCCCCCAGACCCCAGCTGGTATAAACATTGATGTAGAGGTTGACAAAACACTGGAAATGAGTATCCAACAATAGGGTCAGATTGGGTAAATAGTGGTTTTTGTTGGCTGCTGGCCACATTGATGAGGATTTCTATAAGTCCTGGGGGGATGAGGGGGGGTTTGCCCCCCTCTACATAATCTGTATCCAACGGCAAATGGTTAAAACATAATGCTATTTCCTTTAACCCCTCATTTTCCCTGAACTTCATAGCCCTCCCCACTAGTAGTGGCCATATCTTTAGATTGTTGGATAATGGGTAAAAACTAATTTTCGGTAATAACAATTATTATTAAAAACTGATAAACCTAAAAAAATAACTAAACCAACAAAAATAAACTTTGAAATAGCTGTGGTCCGGCTCCTTTATATTGACCGAAATATCATATTAACCCACTGAGCACCAGCTAATTAATAATTAAAGTACGTTGTGATACCAGCCGATTTGTTAAAAAACATTATTTTCTTAAATAGCAGAAATAGGTGAATAACACACAAAAAACCACTCACCCCCGTCATTTGTGGGTCCTATGAGGGGGTGGGGTGTAGCTTCAACCATCAGCTGATGCAGGGCGGTCTTCAAACTTCCCGCCCGCACCACCACAGCTGAGCGCGGCAGCATGGCAGATGTACGATGCGTCCAGTTCTCGGGTGACAGTTATTTACACCACCCGAGCATCATGTGTGCCTTCATAGTTCATATATTAGCAACATGTATCACATAATGTCATTGTAAGTGAAGTTACAGTGTGATATGTGCATAGATTCAAGCTTTATAAGTGCCGAGGGAGTGGCAAGTCCCGCGGGCGTCCTGGTTACCATGGCGACTGGCGGGCTGGCGGCCATCTTGGTCATGGACTCACGCACGTACACACAAGGCCAGCTGACAGACACCCAACTCCCCCATAACTTTCCCTTTCATTCAATGCCTCCCTCATGCACTGTTTATTGATTTTATACTTTACCGTATGTTTTATAGTTAGAATATGACTGTTACACATTGCTTTAGGCACTTTTGACTTAGAAATATGAGTTTTGACGTATTTTTAGTGGGAAGACAGGAGAGATGGTGGTAGAGGCAGGGGTGGGGGCACTGGGGGAGTGGGGGAGGACCAGTGTACACATCGCCAAGCTGGTTGTGTACGTAGCAACATGAAACACTCTCTCGTATCTTCTTACCCCCACCATGACCTGGCAGAATTTTGAATGGGGTCTGGATCATCATCCTCCTCCTCTTCCCCACTTGGTGGGGAGTCAACTATTTCATGGGGAGCATTAGGGGAGCGATAAACATCGCAAGGCGACGAGATACGTCCAACACTCACTAAGTACACAAGGCAACTGGCCGGGCGGGAGGCAGCCCAGTCCTCCCACTCCCTCCCTCCTCCCATGCTCTCTCTCCCCACTCCCCACCGCGGCGGGACTTGGGTATTGCCAATTAATAAGTATTGCCACTGTTGGGCAACATCATAAGGTATATCCCATGTAAATTTGAACCCTCTAGCTACCATAGGACAAGAATAAATAAGCTCGAAAGTGGCTGTGAGATAAGTGGGTAAACAGGCTTTCCCTATCCGCCCGTACTAACCCGCGCGGATGGACTAGGGGGTTGCCGAGTACCGGCACTGTTCGGCAACATCATAAGGTATAACCCATACCATCCTCAAGCCTCTAGCTACCATAGGACTAGAATATATAAAGTCGAAATTGCTGACGCAGGTGCTGCGGCGCTGGGGTTTAGCGTTACAGACATTGCCGACACATCACGTATGTCGCTGCGGTCCTATGGGTTAAATACTTAACTATATTATAAGATTATTAATTCGACCAACGATTTCTTACTTCTACGTGAACATATGGTCGAGTATAATACCCCGTGGTCGCTACCTAAAAATAATTTTTTGAATACCCTGGCCAGTAGATAAGACAGATTTATTATTTAGTGTTGATGTTTCGTTGCAAACTATCAAAAAAATCCCACGTAAGTATATTTATTTTCACTGAAGTATTATGCTGTAATTAAATTATCATAGTTGAAACATTTTGAAAGTTCATAAGACATAATTTACCGTTATTAAATAAGAACACGTTTTGGTAAATATGCAGGAGACGCAACAATATAGGTAACACATTTCTAATATTAATTTTGTGTTTCTATCATCATATGCTTCATTGCTATATAATTTTTATCCCCGGGAAAACAAAAATCCTGGTATTTTTTATTTTTTATTGGGATTTTTTTTGTTCATTAACCTAACCAAAATAGCTAACCTAACCTAACCTAAATGTATTTGGGGGCTATTAGGTTAGGTTAGGTTAGGTTTTTTGGTTAGGTTAATGACCAAAGAAAACAAAAAAAATCCCAAGATTTTTTGTTTATAAATCCTAAGATTGTTTTTCTCCCGAGGATAACAATTATATAGCAATGAAGCATATGATGATAGGAACTCAAAGCTGATATTAGAAATTTTTTACCTATATTGTTGCGTCTCCTGCATATTGACCCTCGCTTTTATTCCAGGAGAGCTTGACAGTCCTGAAGGAGGTAATACATCCTGTAACCGTGAGTACAAATAAATTAAATTACCTGATTGATCACGTTTGGTGTAGGTATGTCAAGCGAAGGGCGACTTTGGGCAGTCGTGAGGTAAATCTACAGTTATACTACCCCTTCCCCACTACCCCCCACCACCTCCACCCTTCAAAACACGCCTTTTAGCGTGTTTTTGGATAGTTCAGCAGACGCGGAAACTGAAAAAACGTATTTTGATAAAAATTGATCAACCAGATACGAGTGTTTCAGGTAATGTTTTGTTGTTTTTTATTTTTTATTTGATATACAGTGTTGTTTAACCCTTCCAGCCCGGCTGTCATTGTGAAAGGATACCACGGAAATTGGGCAGCAGCCCGGGTGTCCTTTCAACAGATAGTAAGCTTTCAAGCCTATTCAGCTTGGCCTGAACGCTGTGCGTCCGACGCATGTAAACAAAGTCGATCGTTGCGTCACCGCACCTCCGAAAACAAGAAGGAGACGTCGGACCAATGTTATTGTTGTGACGTAAGACGAAATTAGTGTCTGAAAAGCTCCGATATTGTCAACATCGCGACAAAATTCGCTCCACTGAAATCGTCATCACAACTGAACCAGTTGACTTACAGAGCTCTACTCAACGCCAGGCTACAGATTGAAAACCGCACTACGTTTATAGATGCGTGGGAAATTTCTAGCAGTTAAAATAAACAAAAATACGGTAGCCTAGGCCTAGACGTTTTTCGGCCAGATCGCCCGGATACGACCTCCGTCCTTTGGAGGACCAGCCCGGGCCATGAGGGTTAATACCGAGGACCGTCGCATTTAAGTATTTTTAAAATTAGCCTAACCTAACCTAACCTAACCTAACCTAACCTAACCGAAAACTAACCTGTCTCTGCGACGGTCTCAACCCCCACTCAAAATTTGAGTTTCAAGGAATTAGGGAACTCAAAATAAAATGTTTAGTCCGGTAGCCCTATATCAGGGAACTCAAAGAGTCTCAACAAAATACAGTTAGACCAGCTTTTGAATTTGAGCACTTTGTTCCCTAATTCAGTTTTTTGAAACCCCTAATCATATTTCCAACACTGAGTCTGGAAAAATCGAAAGTTATTTAGACCCCAATTGGGCATAAAAAAGTTATTTAGACCCGACAGGGTAGTTACATAGAGTTACATAATTATATACATTGATAAACTAATCCTAACCCTATTTTTTACCAATTTGCGCCCAGAGCCTGGCAAAAAGAGTATTCTTACATATTCTGAGCTGCTGAGTAAGAATCCGGCCTCAGATTTCGCCTAACTCGTCAAATGACGGAGATATGGGTATTTTAATGATAGCAGATGTAGAAAATGGCCTGTACCTCAGCGAATTTTGGACCTAGAACAAAAACAAGGGCAGATTCGGACTCAGTATCGAAACATACGTGCTTAACATATTATGTTTGAAAACGTGAACAAATATTTTTTGGCCCTGTGTCTTTTTTGTTTGTATTCTATGTGAATGAGGGAGACAAAAGGCATAACTGCCTGCAGCGAGTGCCTACCCCAGATTTCAAAGAATGACAGGGCCGAAATCAAGGGACGTTCGAGCTAAAATGCCTGGACACACAGAGTTTGAAGCAATTTAAGTCATAGGAAGGGGGAAACACTGATAGTCAGGTCTGTTAGGGATATTTTGGTTCACATTCTTCCAAAAGCACCATATTTGGCTCACATGTCGCCTATACCATACTTTTTCAATTTCTGCCGGGCGCCAAGCCGGGCGTCCCCCGGGACCGCCATTTTGGCGAAATCCAATATGGTCGCCACCCGCGTTCGATGTCAGGTATAGATAAATAACCAAAAGGGCTAGAATCATGTGTAATACCACTTTTTATAGGTTTTCAGGGTCGAGGAATCTAAATATGACCTTATTTCAACCATTTGAGGTCAAGGTTACCCCTCAAGGTCAATCTAAAGGTAATTTTGAGGTCAAGTTTGTCATTTTTGGATGGTGTTTTGGTCAATATGTTAAACAATATTTCATTGCAGGGGTTTCCAGGGGAGAGTAACCATATATTGGAGTTATGTTGACGATTCATGGAATTTCCATGTCAGGGTTATGAAATAATGGTCATCCATACCAGAGGTCAGCCAGCGGTCGAGCTCACCGAGAAACACCCCGAAGTACATGCTGAATTCAGAAAGGGCAACTTTTGTGTCCAGAAGTCAGCAAGAAAGTTCAGCCTAATGGCCAAGGACCAATCCCATGAACAGTCCAACAAAAGCCTGCAAGCTCATGGCAGAGCAGTTGGACTTTATGAGAACCCTGAGGCCCTTACCCTCTTCATGCTGGCCGGACCTGACTGTGTACAAATTGTTGAAGAGTTCGAGGCAGTTAACGACTCACCATCAACATCCACCGCTCATCACGGGGAAGGACACAGCATGCAAGTTAAATTTCGAAAGGACGTGCTCTCGTTGTCAAGGTGGTAGAGCAGCTGGGAAACCCATTCCTTGCAACAAGTCAGGAGCTTGTTGCACTCGATCCTCAGAACGTCATGGACCAGGCAGTCACTACGTCTCTCTCTCGAATCTGTGAAGCTGGCCAGGCCTATCATGCAACATATGTCACAGAAAGACTGGAAAAGGCTTCTTCACCAATATCTGACACAATTTCACGGAACAACATGCTATCCTTCGCCAACCACCCGGACCCCAAGAAAAAAGGCAAGAACGACAGGGGTGTACAGAAACACAACATGACCTTAGTCACCCAACTCTTCCTTTCACTTCAGTCGCGTCCCGATGCCGATATGACAGACTTCTTTCGGTATGAAAATCAGAGAGAGCCACCGAGTCTGGCGGATCGAGGGTTGCTGCGATCTGGGACGAAGTCCGACATTCTCCAATGCCTAAATGCACCCACTGGCCGTGCAGTTGCTGCCAAACACGCCACGGTTGTAGTGTTGGATATGGCGGCAGTGATCCATATGGTGCGCCCCACTACCGCAAAGACATTCAACGAGTATGCAACACTCCACATCGTACCGTATCTGGAGGCCCATATGAAGGATGGTACCCAGCGCATGGACGTCGTATGGGATAATTACCCAGAGAAAAATAATCTCAAAGCTCTCACGCAGCAACGACGTGGGAATGGCCCAAGGACAAGAGTCGGCGATGGAAGAACCCAAATCCCGAAGCGTGAATGGAACAGTGGCTTTCTGAAGAATGAAGAGAACAAAAAGGAGCTGTTCACGTTCATCAGCACCAAAATCTCCAAAAGTGACATGGGCGGAAAGCTCCTGTTGAGCACCCACTTCGAGACCGTGCTCTCCATCAAGCCTTGTGATCTCGCGACACTGCAGCCGTGCAATCATTCCGAAGCGGATACCAGGATCCTCCTGCATCTAGCACATGCCGCAGAGGAGGGTCATACGACAGCCTATGTTCGAACAGTGGACAGCGATATCGTGGTTCTTGCAGTTCGATTTTTCGAGACCCTCGGCCTGTCAGAGCTGTGGGTGGGATTTGGCACTGATAAAAATTACCATGACATTCCTGTCCATACCATCTGCTCTGATCTCGGTCCTTCTAAATCTTTGACACTACCGCTGTTCCACAGCCTAACGGGGTGTGACACCACATCACAGTGTCTGGGCTGCGGCAAGAATTAAGACCGACTGGGCAGCCTGGACAAGCATACCGGATCTCACTGAAACACTAGTGGCTCTTACACAAAACCCTGACCTATTCAGTCTCGAGTCGGTGAACATGCAGCGGATAGAACGCTTCGTCATAGTCATGTACAGCAAGAACTGTGTTGCAGCCGGTGTCAACGAAGCCAGGTATCACCTCTTCACCACTGGAAGCAGAGTGCTGGAAAACATCCTACCTACCTAAGCTGCCCTGTTCCAGCATGTGAAGCGAGCACTTCTCCAGGCGAGTTTCTACTGGAATCAAGCCACCACAGTCCAGCAGGAAATTCCCGACTTCAGTGAGTGGGGATGGCACAAAGACTCCACAGGTACATGGCAACCACTATGGACCAATCTCAGCGACGCATCAGTGGCATGTGCCATTCTCTTGCACTGTGGCTGCCTCAAAGCATGCACAGGAAGATGCAAATGCAACCGTGCCGGCGTCCGATGCACGACTCTCTGCAAATGTGAAGGTGGGTGCATTAACAATGAGGATGGTGATGACAATTAGTAGACCAGCAGCAAGTCATGAACTATATATGTAACTGATAAGAGTAAAATAAATGATTTGTTTTTCATTTAAACATAATCAACAATATCACAAAGGCATAACTAAATTATAATGTACCGTATTTCTAACATTTAAATACAATACAACCAGCATATACTGTTGTAATAATTTTTTCAGCAAATATAACATCTGAATATCTAAATAAACATGTTCTCTGAATAATCGTTGTTTAATTTTAATACTCGCTATTCATCTTTGAGATTTGACCCCAAATCGTTAAAATCAAATCAGATTTAGAGAGCTAATCCCACAAACACCAAGAAAGTTGTATTATTTGTGATCCTGCCCGGATTGGTTTTAACGTTTGGTTCTTATGACCTCTATTGTTACTTTGACATGCAATATTGCCTCCAATTGTCAGCATAATGCTAGATTTGGGTTACTCATGCACACAAACCTATGCAATTATGTAATTTTGGTATACCGTGAGTCCCTGACATAAATCCCGCAAAAGATGACAAATTTGACCTCAAAATGACCTTTTGATTGACCTTGAAGGGTAACCTTGACCTCAAATGGTTGAAATAAGGCCATATTTAGATTCCTCGACCCTGAAAACCTATACAAAGTGGTATTACACATGATTCTATCCCTTTTGGTTATTTACCTATGATTGACCTCGAACGCGGATGGCGGCCATATTTGATTTCGCCAAAATGGCGGTCCCGGGGGGCGCCCGGCTTGGCGCCTGACAGAAATAGAAAAAGTATGGTATAGGCGACATCTGGGCCAAATATGTTACTTTTGGAAGCATCTGAACCAAACCACCCCTATACTGCCCTAATGGCCCTGACTATGAGAGTTCCAGAGCTCAGCAGTTGAATAGAAGAAAGTCTGAGACTAGCGTTTCACTCTTGGGTTGGAGAGTTGCACAGAGTAGGGGTGGGATTGTGTTGCAAGGCGGGTACTACGTACCCTACGTAAAGGAGGTGGTATACACTGGGAAAGCTCCGAGGAACACTGATTATTGTAGTAGCGATAGAATAGTGAGAGAGATGCAACATTGCGGCGAAGAGAGAGAGATTGCAGAGAGTTGGTGAGTGGATGGGAGTTAATGATACGAAAGGCTTTCCTTTCTACTTTATCTAGGAGTGCGGTGTGAGAGGATCCTCCCCACACATGTGAACAATACTCAATACAATGACGCACTGTGCCCCTGTACAGAGCAAGTAGCTGCGCAGGGGTAAAGAACCCCTTGAGGCAGTTGAGCACACCCAGCTTCTGGGAGGCTGCCTTAGCGAGACTGGTAATATGGTCTTTCCAAGTGAGAGCAGAGAGTTAGGTTATCAGGAACTTTTGAGAGTCCTGAAAACAGTTACTTGTTACTTATTCGAATAAGTAACAGTCCTGAAAACAGTTAATTGTTACTTGTTACTTATTCCAATAGGTAACAGTTACTTATTCAAATAAGTAACAGATTCCTGAAAACAGTTACTTGTTCCTTATCCCAATACATAACAGTTACTTATCCTAATAAGTAACAGAGTATTGAAAATAGTTACTTGTTACTTATTCCAATAAGTAACAGTTACTTATTCGAATAAGTAACTGTTACCTATTGGAATAAGTAACTATTTTCAATACTCTGTAACTTATTCGAATAAGTAACTGTTACTTATTGGATTAAGTAACAAGTAACTGTTTTCAGGACGCTGTTACTTATTCGAATAAGTAACTGTTACTTATTGGAATAAGTAACAAGTAACTGTTTTCAGGACTCTGTTACTTATTCGAATAAGTAACTGTTACCTATTGGAATAAGTAACAAGTAACAAGATATGGGCATTTTAATGGTACAAATGTTAGAAAATGACATGAATCTTGGCGAGTTTTGGACCTAGAGCAAAAGCAATGGCAGATTCGGACTCAGCATCGACAAATACATGATAATCGTGCTTAATATGTTGGAAAACGTGAACTAATCTTTGTTGGCCCTGTGTAACTAAGTAACTATATTTAGGGAACTCAAAAATTTCAAATTCAGTCCGGTTCTACATAGGAGACTCAACTTTTCAATTTTGTGTTCCCTATATGGATATTTAGGGAACTCAAATTTTCAAATTCAGTCCGGTTCTACATAGGAGACTCAATTTTTCAATTTTGAGTTCCCTATATGAATATTTAGAGAACGCAAAAGTGAAATGTTGAGTCCGGTTAGTTGGATCACTATTTGTGGTACCTATGAAATCACCATTTGTTTCCTTATATATAATTATATAACACATTCTGAGGTATGGTTAATAACACATTACTTGGAGAAACTGGGGTTCTGAAAGTTGAATTGTGTTCAGCACACTGAATTACCCTTGGGGTGTAAGTTTCATTGTATTAGCATTATTTTCAACAATATTGAGGTATGGATAATAGCACATTATTTGGAGAAACTGGGGTTCTGAAAGTTGATTTGTGTTCAGCACACTGAACTACCCTTGGAGTGTGAGTTTCATTGTATTAGCGTTATTTACGACAATATTAGAAACAAAACAAAAATTACACCCTTATTTTTTAGAGATACATGAGTGTTGCCCTAGTGAATTGGGTTCAGAACGTTAAATTTCATTTGGTGTGTGATTCTCAGCTCATTTTGATGTGTTTTGGCTAAATTAAATTGTTTCAAGTACAATGTTTGTGGTTAAGGGAACTCAAAAGTGAAAAGTTGAATACAAAATAGTGGGTCTAAATAACTCTCGGTCCAACTGGACGTACTTCTGATGTTTCTCTATAACTTATTTTCAACTTTAGGAGTTTCTTCTGGTGCTTGTTTAAATCTACACCATTATCTTAAACCACTGTAGAAGTGTCAGGCATGTGTTCCATCAAACAACGAAAACAGTTGGGACTCAATTGTTCAAAATTGCCCTAATTAAACAAAATGCGATTGACTAATGGTCTTATGAGCTAAACCGTTAAGAATTTAAGGTGAAACTCTGCAGTTTTGGAATCCTTGCTCAATTCTACCCCATATACTTGATTTCTATGATTGTAGAGTCAAGAGAAATGTACCAAAATTAAAATTATTCAAAACAAATCAAATTGTTCCCTAATAATGTGATTTTCAAAAGAGGACAAACACGGCAAATATGTATGTGTACTGAAAACGGGTTATTCTAGATAAACCAAACTCCTAGGGATGTAAGTTCAGATAGTTATATACAACATATCCGAAAATCAGGTCGAAATTCCAATATTTACCCTAGTTTATTGCGACTTGAATATGTTGGAGAAAGTGGGAAAAATTGGTGATTTCAAGGTCTAACAGGATATGTACACTTTTCATAAGGGTTGCCTCAGGGGCTATCCAGACGACCAACAGATAAGATAACAATACCAGCCGGAACAATTAATTAGACCCCAATCGCATGCAAAATTTCAGGCCAAAATTCCAATGGGAAATGGGTGATAAACCTGTTTAAAGTTCAAGTTTTCCCACTCTGATTTCCCCAACAAAATAGAAAAAAGTTCATAGCACCCGAGGATACCACCAAAACAGCTTAAAACCACCTGCGGACCACCTTTTTAGGTGTACCCCCCCCCCCCCCCTCCCCCCTCCTGCAAGGAAAACTGGCTGAGTCCAATTTAGCTCTCTAAACCCTATGTTCAGACCCTGCGACGGTCTAAACCCAGCTCACGTTCCCTGTTTATGGGTGCGCGACGGTCTAAACCCAGCTCACGTTCCCTGTTTATGGGTTCGCGAAGGTTTGTACTACTTCAATGTATCTATTTCAAGTCAAATATATATTTCTGCGCATCATCGAACCATACTAAGTCTACTACTAATAATATTAACCCATTAGTACCAACAGAATAACGACAAAATAGGGGTAGTATAACTGTAGATTTATCCACATCTCTAACATCAGTTTTGGGTTCCTATCATCGTATGCTTCATTGCTATATAATTGTTATCCTCGGGGAAAAAAAAATCTTGGGATTTTTTTTTTTTTTTTTTTCATTAACCTAACCAAAAAACCTAACCTAACCTAACCTAATAGCCCCAAATACATTTAGGTTAGGTTAGGTTAGGTTTTTTGGTTAGGTTAATAAACAAACAAAAAATCCCAAGAAAAAAATATAGAATCCCAAGATTTGTTTTTTTGTTTTCCCCGGGGATAAAAATGATATTGCAATGGAGCTTATGATGATAGGAACCCAAAACTAATATTATAAATTTGTTATCTACAGTATATTGTTGCGTTTCCTGCATATTTAGCCTACCCAATAATCATATGGTAAATTCGTTCGTTGACGATGTGGATTTCATATAGGAAATACAATAAAATATTAAGAAAGCTAAAACAACATATGAAAGTAAATGGAATATATTTACGACAAAAATTAGTGGTAAGATTAGGAGTAGTGGGCGTACCACTATTAACAGGACACATACGGGCGCACTATTTCGAGTTTTCACTAGTATTTTCCATTATTATTCTTTGTTACAAGTGTCTTTTAACCTCACATTGTATTGTTTGCCTAAACAATATTAAAATATTTACCCCGATAGGTGGGGAGGGCATGAAATATATCAGGGAAAGAGAGGTGTTGAAAAACTCTTTGGATATAAAAACCCGTGGTGGCCAATGGTGTTGGTCGTGTGTATCCGAACACAGTCACAGTCAAGAAAGCGTCTGTGATTAGCTGGAAGGAATGACTATCATGGCGTCACTCCCACTATGAGTGGCGGGCGTATTTAAATAACCCTGATCATCTACCGAGTTTGATATTGTTGAGGCAAACAATAATGTGAAGGCAAAACCCACTTGTAACAAAGAAAATTAATGGAAAATGCTAGTGAAAACTCAAAATAGTGCATCCATTACTATATGTGTGCTGTCAATAGTGGTGCGACCGCGAGCCTATTTGAACTTTACTACCGCTACTACGAATCTTGTTTCTGAGACATAGTATGTTAACTTAACCAAACAATCCAACCTAACCTAACCTAGACTTAGTACGTGGGATACAAAACTAGCCCTTGCATACCAGCTACTGCGGGTTCCTAGTACCCAGTACGTGGGATATAAAACTAGGCCTTGCATACCAGCTACTGCAGGTTCCTAGTACCCAGTACGGGGATATAAAAACTAGGGGCCTTGCATACCAGCTACTGCGGGTTCCTAGTACCCAGTACGTGGGATATAAAACTAGCCCTTGCATACCAGCTACTGCGGGTTCCTTGTACCCAGTACGTGGGATATAAAACTAGGCCTTGCATACCAGCTACTGCGGGTTCCTAGTACCCAGTACGTGGGATATAAAACTAGGCCTTGCATACCAGCTACTGCGGGTTCCTAGTACCCAGTACGTGGGATATAAAACTAGGCCTTGCATACCAGCTACTGCGGGTTCCTAGTACCCAGTACGTGGGATACAAAACTAGCCCTTGCATACCAGCTACTGCGGGTTCCTATAGTACCCAGTACGTGGGATAAAAGACTAGCCCCAGCTACTGCGGGTTCCTAGTATGTGGGTTTGTGCATTTTCGAGACCTATGTTATAAAAATCGAGTCAACTTTAGACATTAGCCTAACCTATCAACCTTACTTAACCTATCCTAGTATTATAGGTGGGGGCTGCCGCTCCCACACCCCCCCTGGTTGGGTAACAGTGCAAAAAATACAGTATTATGGGACATAGGCCTACCTTACTCCAGCAACGAATGGCAGCGAGAGATTCGCAACAATAACATGAGCTGTGATGCGGGTCGTAAATATTTTCCAAAACTAGCCCTTGCATGCCAGCTAATAGCTTTACCAAACAGCTACTAACGTATATCTAACAGGTACTAACCTATATCTAACAGCTACTAACCTTTACCAAATGTTGTGATGAGTTGATGTCCTCAGAAAATACAATAACTTCGCGAATCGTAAGACAGTAACCTTAACACCCCCATTCCACACTCGTTCAAAATGACAACCAAGTTGAACTGACCAAAAAATAATAAATTACTGAATGATATGATGAGCAGGATTGGCAAACAAAAGAACATCAATAATAATCACTCAAATGCGCAAACCGTGACTATAGATATTATTCGCATACTAGCACTTATATTCTAGATGACGTCACAATAAACCCTGTGTTCGGATGTCTACACAGCGACTTGAAGCGTATATCGACTCTGGGATTTGTTTACATGTTGACGAAGAGAAGAGTGGTAGAGGAGGACTGTATTTACAGGTATAAGTACACTTATACATATTCTGCCACATACTTAATTGTATATCAAGGTGTAGAGGATCTTTCAAACTACAAGATAGTGGGTTTAAATATGGAATTACAATACACATAATGGAAAAAATGTGTACGCCCATTACTTGTCGAGACTCGTAAGTAACTCGACAGTTTAGGTTAAGTAAACATACTGGAAGTTCAAATTAGGCGCCAGTACTAGGCTAAGTTATATATCTATATACAAAATATATTCTATTTCGTATTAAGCTTATATGGGTTTATTATCCATTATTTTATCGGGTTGTCATTAAAATAAATCCGGTATATCTTGTAGTTAGTTAAATGACGCATTGGTAGATAAGATAACTGCGCATGCGTCATTCTTGGAACTGACGGGTTCATCGCCACAAACCTCAGACTCGCTTTACCTACGACCTCATCAAGATATCCTTCTAGCTGCTCCAATACAACCACCTGTTTCCTGCTAAGTCATCCTAATTCTTATGTCTTAGTGGCCACTATATCTTCTATCTATTCCTACCACTATCATTGAGCTGTCTATCCCTATCAACCAATAAAGTAAGTTAACTCTTGTGAGTTTATAGGTAAATTCCACTTTGTTTACTCTTGAATTCTCACAATATGGTCCTTCGCAACCTCTGACTTTTGCCTTATGCTGTCTTTTCTTTCTTCTGCTTTCCTATTGTCTACTATTTCCTAGCTTTTCATTCTTTCTGTTCCCTATTTCCGCTTCCCTGGTGTCCCCTGTCGGTTTGTGGGCTGGGGTTTGTTGTCTTTGGCCTAATTTCCGTCGGGTCCCGCTTATTTTGCCCGACCATATGGTCCGCCGCCAGCCGGTTAACCACCCATTTTTCCTGGTGGTAACTTTGCCCAAGTGGACACTATCGCGTCTTCTTCGGCCTGGGAGAGCCACGTGATCAATAATTAGGTGGTAGGCTAGGTATAATTGCAACAATTAAATTCATGTAAAGTAGTATTATAAGGGTTAAATTGAATTTGTTTGGTCTTAACTAAATTTAAAGGGGGTAATTACCACAAACATTTTGGGCTAGCCTAGTTTAATATAAGTTTACAATTTAAATTGGCTTGTTATACACCCTTTTGACCTCCCTTCCTTAGTGTGCTCTAACAATATTTTGCCGCATATTATGTAAGGTTCAATACTTTAGTGAGTGGAGATGGTAGGCATTCGTTAACTTTTATTATTGCACTTTGCATCTTAGCCTATTTCCCTCATTATTGCCCTACACCAACAAAATTGCCGCACTTAATATAAGGTTTACCTTTTAAATTTAAGTGTAGAGATATTTATGCGTTCGCTTTCTTTTATTATTGCGTTCCGCTTCATATTTCCCGCTTATTGCCCTACCCCGGCATCATACCTTACCTTACCTTTGGATGTGTTCGCTGCTCTTCTAGCGGCACCAAGGAGCGCGAAGCCCCTCGTTATGGGTGGTGATTTGGTGCAGTAGACTGTTTGAAGCGACAGCACGCTCCCTTGCGAGGATGGGCTCGTCTGGCACTTTTTGCAGTTCGACATCTAGGGCTCCCTTGAAGTTGTCTAACGAGATGTCCCTCATGTCTCTTACACGCAGTGGGAGTATGTTGAAGAGACGTGTGATAACCAGCCCTCTCGCAGAGAGCCCATAGCACGCCTGTTATTCATCCAGGGGATTTCGCATTCCCAGCCTCTCCTATCACTGAATTTCATGACTATCGGAGTATGTAGGTTTGGTACTAAACCCTCTGCGATTTTCCACGTGTATATTATTAGGTAACGTTCTCTTCTACGTTCCAGTGAGTACAGATTCAGTGCTCTTAAACGCTCCCAATAGTGTAGATGTTTTATCGAACTTATATGCGAAGTGAAATTTCTTTGTACACTCTCTACGTCATTTATTTCACCTGCTTTGTATGGGGATGTTAATACGCTACAGTATTCAAGCCGCGGTAACACTAGAGATTTGAAGAGCGTTATCATAGGCAATTCACCGCGTGTTTTAAAAGTACGCAGAATCCAACCCGTTAGACGTTTCACAGCCGCCACTTTGACCTGGTTATGTACTTTGAAACCCATATTTTCAGACATTAATACCCCAAGGTCTTTCACACTGTCTTTCCGTTCTATTATGTGGTTAGATTCTGTTAAGTAATTTGTAATTTCTTTAACACCATTATTATCTCCGTACCGTATTAATTGGAATTTTTCTTCATTGAATTGCATGTTGTTTTCCCTGGTCCACTGGAACACTACATTCATGTCTTCCTGCAGTCGGCCCGTGTCCTCTTGTGTGTTTACTATCTTGCTTAATTTTGTGTCATCAGCAAAAGACGACACCGTACTGTGTCTGGTGTTGGTATCTATGTCGCAAATTAGTATGAGGAACAGAAGGGGCGCTAGCACTGTTCCTTGGGGCACTGAGCTTTTGACATCCGAAGGCTCAGAAGTGACTTGGTTTACTGCTACCGATTGTTTTCGGTTTACGAGGAAATTGTATATCCACCGTCCGATTTTCCCAGTTATACCTTTCGCTTTCAGTTTGTGGGCTATTATACCATGGTCACATTTATCAAATGCCTTAGCAAAATCGGTGTAAATGACATCCACGTTTTTCTTTTCTTCTAGCGCTTTAAGAATTTTGTCATAGTGTTCCAAAAGTTGTGAGAGACATGATCTTCCCGCTCTGAACCATGTTGACCGGTGTTGTGTAGTTCATTTGTCTCCATGAATGTTGAAATTTTGCTTCGCAGGACTCGCTCAAAAAACTTTAATGATGTGAGAGGTTAGAGCTACCGGGCGGTAGTTTTTTGGTAGTGCTTTACTCCCTCCTTTATGCAGTGGGGCAATTATTGCGTTTTTCAAGCTATCTGGTATGTCACCAGTGTCTAGACTCCTTCTCTACATTATAGCCAGGGGTTTTGAGAGGTTTTCCTTACATTTTTTCATTAGGATCGAATTCAATGAGTCCGGGCCTGGTGCCGAGTGGGATGGCATGTTGGAAATGGCCTCTTCTATGTCTTTTGGACCGAAATCAATATCCAGCATCTCAGGGGTTTCCGTGGGGGAGGTTTCCATGAAAAATATATTTTGGTCTCTGATGACTTTTGTTTCATCAGGCTCACTGAATGCCATTTCATACTGCCTGCTTAAGAGTTCGCTCATTTCCTTTTTGTCCCCTGTGAAAGAGCCGTCCCCTTTGCTCAGTGGGCCGATGTTTGATGTTGTTTTAGCCTTTTGTTTGGCGTATGAAAAGAAGTATTTGGAATTTTCCTTTATACCTGCAATAGCTTTCCTCTCCTCTTCCATATGTTGTAGTTCATATGATATTTTTAGCCTTTGTTCAATTTCCACAATTTCTCTATCTATTTCGACCTTTTGCCTATCCTGTAGATTTTTATGTGTGCGTCTTTGTGTGAGTAATGTTCTTCTTCTGTACAGCCTCCTCCTTTCCCGATCTTGTTTGTTTCTTCGTTTTGTTTGTCTTGCAGGTATATGGTGGCTACAGATTTGGGTCAGGGTTTCTGTTATTAAGATTAGACATTCTGCTGGTGTCAGGTTATCCATTAAATCTTCCCAGTCTATTTCCTCCATTTCTTGATTTACCTCTTCCCACCTAATGTTTTTGTTATTGAAGTTAAATTTACTGAAGGGGCCGGTTTTTGTTCTCGATTCTGAGGTTGTCTGTACACTTTCTAAGGTTGTTTTGATCTCAATTAATTTATGATCTGAGTATGTTGTGTCCAATATGTTAATGCTGTGTACTAGAGAGTCGTTGTTAGTGAAGACCAGGTCTAAGATATTGTTTTCCCGTGTGGGTTCAGCAATATGTTGGGTAAGACTAAAAAAATCACAAAGTTAAAAAAGCTCTCTCGTATTAGTATTTGCTTCTCCGGTGTTATTTGCCACCAACTGGTTTTCTAGTTGTCTCCATTTAATGTTTGGTAGGTTAAAGTCTCCTAGCCATATAATATTTGGTGTTGGGTTCCCCAGGGTTTCCACTTCTGATTTTATTTTGTTGAGCTGGGTTTTGAATTCTTCTCGGGATGAGTCTGGAGGCCTGTATGTAACAATAACTGCTAAATTTAGGGCTTCTATTTTAACTCCAAGTATTTCCACCACTTCATTACTGTTATTTAGGAATTCAGTACATATCAGTGAGTCATGTATGTACAAGGCTACACCTCCATATGATCTATGCATTCTGTCCGCCCTATGTAGGTTGTAACCAGGAATCCATACCTCACTATCTTCCTGATCCTTAATGTGAGTTTCTGTGAGAGCCGCAAATATAGCGTTTCCTTCTTCTAGCAGGCCCCTAATAAATGGTACTTTGTTCGTGGTTCTATTTTTTAGGCCTTGGATATTTGCAAACAAGATTGGGGAGGGATTGTTTGGAGTACTATGTGTACCTAATAGTCTTCGGGATGTATTGGCCACTCTTGGGAGGCCAGGAGGTGTTCGAGGTGTTCTATGTGCTCTTCCATCTCCCTCAGTCTCTTCATCTTCATCTGCCCTTTCCCTCCTTGCCTTTTTCCTCTGTCTCGTCCTCGCATAGCTAGAGAGTTTTTGGGGCTACCATTCGTGTTAGGTCTAGCATATCTCCAAGTCCCTTTAATATGAAAAGCTGGGCATTTCATATTGTAGCAGGTCTTGTTCTCAAGTGATGTCTTGCAAAGGGATGGGTGGTGGTATTTGCAGGTTTCACCAAATCTACATTTTCCATGACTGGTTATGTTGTTGCAAATTTTGGGATGAGCAAATCTTCATGAATTCCCATTATATTCGCCCTTTTGACCAAAGTAGCACCTTCTTTCCAGATAATATCTGCACACTGGTGTAGACAACCCCAGTAGGTGTGGCTGGGGCTGCAAGGGGTTATGTGGTGAGCTAAGTGTGGTTGTGGGTGATAGTGGGCTTGGTGAATGGGTGGGTGAGGCCTGCAGGGGGGTGGAGTTACGGGTCGGTTGTAGGTGGGAAGGTGGCAGTGTTGAGGGGGGAGACGATGTGGAACAAGCCTGATATGGGGGCTTGTTGCATCCTACGTTCATCCTGCAAATGTATTTGATCAACAGCAGTAGGGTGGTCAATGGCCATAGATGGGATTAATGTGGGTGTTTTCTGGGTCTGGGGAGGTGTGGGGAGATGTGCGGCAAGGTTTTTGGATATGTAGGGTGCGAAAGGTTGTTGCTCGGCAGGCGATGAGTGTTGATGTGCAGGAGGCAATGTGGGCATTTTCATGGGCAGGTGTGCATGTGTGGGTTGTGATATTAGTAGTGCCACTCGTTTACACTCGTTATGTTTAAACTTTAAGTAACTTTAAGTAACACTTTCAATAATTATCTTATGAAACAGAATTCTCACTGCCCTAACCACTTTTCCCGTTTATGGTCGACTGTTTAGCGGAATATACGGCACTCTAGGAAAATAACAAACTTTCCAGGCTACCTATATATAGTATCTATTTTAATTTTCATATTTTACCTATCAACTTGATTCAACACTGCTCAGGTTCGAATTTTCACCACATTTGGTTGCGTGGGAGATCTTTCTCTCCAATAACGTCACTACTAACCTGCGATATGGTCGAGAAATAATCTGCACTGATTTAATTTGATATATATTGTTTTTCTCTGTTCATGCCATTCATCAGGGATTCTCTCCTCTCTACTAATGGAGTTTATTAGCTCAGTGACCAATATCACTCCTATGTCACCTGAGGCTTTACTTATTTCAGCAACAATGCCAGAGCACCCTGCAGCTTTACCGACCTTCATTTTATATATTGCGCTGCTTACAACAGCTGGCGCTATCAAAGGGGGAGAGGGGGGGGGGGGATCAAGTATTGGCTTTTCGTTACTAAGCTGCTCTCTGTTCCACTCAATCACCATGTTGAATAATCGTTTTTAGCGTACCTTTCAGGAATCTCTGATTTATCTGTCGGAATAAACAATTGTTCCATATTCATTTTTGACACTGTTCTCCTACAACATAATTATCTACTGTCATCCTTAACTCACCTAACTAAGTTGAAGGTCTCATACGGATTTTATGTGTACAACACTAGGTCTATGACCAAGTCCTGTATAATTTTCTTTGCCTTGTATATATTTGTTTCCTTCTGCAGTTTGCTTAGATACCAGATATTCCTTCTCGTTGACTCCTTTTGTCCATGTTTTGAAACATCGTATGCCTGGTGCGACCCTTAGTTTTGCTACAAACTACAGTGGCGACAAAAAGGCTACGTTCAAGGAAGTTCCATTGGTTATGTACATCATTTGGCTTAGTGCCCATATTTCAATCCATTTCCTCCAATTTGTTGCAAAACTTATCCCTGCATTCAGATCTATTCAACAACCAAACTTTCGTTTTTGTCATGTACAATCTCGCTAAGAAGTCATGATTCGCTTTTTCTAAGGATCGGACAATAGTTCCCAACTCTGGCTACCGCTGGCAACTCTCCACTGCCCCTCGGAGCCCGGACGTTTCCAAATTTTAAGCTATAGGTCTTTGGATATTCCCAATAATTGGCCTACTTAGAAAATTAACCTATTTATGCCCTCCAATTTTGATTTATGTTGAAGTTTGAATAAATATAGGTAATGTTTGTTTACAATTTCTTTATAGAATAATGAGAGTAATTCATTTACATGCACTATCTAGCATGTTGCACTCCCAGGCCCGTAGGAACGGTAGGATATTCAGCGACCGACTCAGTCATTGTCAGGATATGAGGGGAGTATATCTCTTTGCGTTTATATTCACCTTTGTCCTTTTACACTTGCCTTTCCATCTTCCGTTTTTATATGGGTCTCCCTATGGGTTATTATATATTCTAAAAGTGAAAATTCATCGTTTGTCTATACAAATTACAAGCTGTTCTCGAGTATTCAAGCTTTCTTCCAAAATATACTGGAGACCGCTTGTTTTTCAGGCAGACTGTTGTCCCACATAGAAAATAAAATGTGGAAAAAACAATCTGTATAGTTGGTTGTTGGAAGGAACATAATAATTGATATTGGTTCAGGGGTAATTTATCGAGAGGACTTCCCTAGTGGTTAAGGCCCCATTGATTGCTCTTTCCATTCACATATGCATAGCCTACGTGAGTTGCAGTTGGGATGTGTGTACATGCTTAGATTTATATGCAGGATTCGAAGTTGCATAATAAATCGTAGGCAGTGTCAACCATTCTTTAACTGTCTTCGTGGTGCGATGCATAAGGTGTTGTTTTCGGTGTGAGCATCCTGGATTCGAATCCACGGACTGCCACATGTGTTTGTAAATTTTTATTAATCGATTTTAGGAGTATAGTTGGTTGTTGGAAGGAACATAATAATTGATATTGGTTCAGGGGTAATTTATCGAGAGGACTTCCCTAGTGGTTAAGGCCCCATTAATTGCTCTTTCCATTCACATATGCATAGCCTACGTGAGTTGCAGTTGGGATGTGTGTACATGCTTAGATTTATATGCAGGATTCGAAGTTGCATAATAAATCGTAGGCAGTGTCCACCATTCTTTAACTGTCTTCGTGGTGCGATGCATAAGGTGTTGATTTTCGGTGTGAGCATCCTGGATTCGAATCCACGGACTGCCACATGTGTTTGTAAATTTCATTAATCGATTTTAGGAGTATAGTTGGTTGTTGGAAGGAACATAATAATATGTTTATTTACGTTATTTATTGACACTTATGGTTTGAATTTTGGTTTTATCTGTTGGTTTTTATTTTATGAGATACTTTTCTCCCAGTATTGTTGGTTTAAAAAGTAATACAAGCATTAAGAAACTTGCTCCACATTTTAATCCTGAATCTAGTGAGCGAAATACTACGAGTTTCAATTGTTTTCGTTCGGGTTAGTCTAAACTTTTGTATTATTTGGTTTGCTCTCACATAATGAGATCAAAATATTGCAACAATACTTGTATATCGTGTTTTTGGTATTGTTTCCTTCAATACAGTTCTCCCCAGTGTGGAATATATGAATATAGTAGCGCCTCAATAGTTGCCAGATAGCACTTTCTGAACAAAAGGTACTGGGAATCGAGTAATGACTTCTTAGCGCGATTGTACAACTTCTTGCCCACAGGATCTCGCCTTAAGCTTATGTCACAGACTAGGAGCTTATCTTGGGAGATACATTCTTCACTTGGGATGACCTTTACATATCCTGAACCCACTTCCAGTCTTCCCTGTTCACCAAGAAGTAATCTATCTCGCTACTGGTGGCCCCAGAATTATACGTGATCAGATAAGTCGACCTTTTCTTGAACTTAGTGTTACACACAACCATGGTGAGTGCAACGCAGGACTCCAATATAAATTCGCCTTCTAGATTACTTCTTCCATATTCTTTTCCTCCGTGTACGCCCTTGTACCAATCAGCACATTCTCCCACATGCAGGTCTCCATCTATAACTGTAATATCATACTCCGAGAGGGCCGAAACGTCACTGCTTACGTCGTATTGGCAGAGGTTATTCAGTCCTGACCACCTCGCTTGGATCAGAAGGTATGTGTGGGTATTGTACCTAGGAAAATCTATGTAGGCAACATATCTCTCTCTCTCCATCATTTCATTAGTCCTCACCTCATAATTTGTACATTATTAATTCCTCAGGAGTCCCTGGTGATATATGGTACTGCCCTTGGTAATTATGGAAGTTAACCATGGGGGCACAAAAATACAAGGGAGAGGAGTTGGTTGTTGATGCCGGGGACATTATGAAGAGAGAGAGAGAGTGACAAAAAAATGATAAAAAACTTGATGGACGAGGTGTCAAGGATTTAAATTAGCTTCCCGTCTAATGTTGTTAAATGTTTTGTTTATGTTGTTTTGTTTTGTTTTTGGCACTTACACTCGCTCACCCTCTCTCTCCTTCGTTCTTTCTTTTGCACACACACACGTACCTGTACACACACACGCGCGCGCTCACATACTCATACTGTACATACTTACACACACATGGTCATTAATGTAAGTTAATATACTGTATGTTAGAGTTAGGCTGTTAGTATTTCTCTGTACATGTTTAGCCTACGGCTTCAATTATCAATGTACCATATATTATCTATAATATTACTATTATTATTATTATTATTATTATTATTATCATTATTAATATTATACGTACACTAACACTTGTATACATTATTCATCTTCTTCTTGTTCATCTTCATGATTACACGTATTTTAGTGTTAGTCTGTAGGTAACATTGATTGAATTTAGATAGAATGAGTTGAATGTTATTGAAATATGTTGACTGTTTAATGACTAAGGGTCCTTCTTTGTAGACTGTTACCACTTATGTGTAGCTACAACACCGGTGTATAATTACATTGTTTACATTACTTAAGGAGGTGTTTTTTCTGGATTCCCTTCTCCTTCATGATTAGCTGTAATAGTTTTGAGATGTTAAGGCGTTCGCCCCATTAGTTTGTCTATTTGAAGACCTTTTGCTCCATTGCTATATACATTTTAAGAGCTTTCGTGCCATTGAAGTTTCGATTATTTCCTGGTGCGCGATAGCAATCCTATAATCTAGGAGGAAACGGCCTTCAGGCGGGATATATACATCTACCGAGAGATTTTAAAATTGACAAAGAAATGTGACGAAAGGTCTTAAAATCGCCAAACTGATGGGTCTTAACATGAGGGAGAAGGGAAGTCCAGTTCCTCTTAAAAGTATGCCCTGTCTCTCGTCCTACATTTTCTCTATGGTTCACACTTTACTCCTGGTCTGCCTAAATTGCCCTTATTAGGTTTCATTATTCTTGATATCCCTAAGTGGGTGTTTTTTGCTGGACCCCCTTATCCCGCATGCTAGGCACATTAGTTTTGGGATTTTAAGACGTTCTTCTTTGGATGTCTTTGGATGTGTTCGCCGCTCCTCTAGCGGCACCAAGGAGCGCGACGCCCCTCGTTATGGGTGGTGATTTGGTGCAGTAGACTGTTTGAAGCGACAGCTCGCTCCCTTGCGAGGATGGGCTCGTCTGGCACTTTTTGCAGTTCGACATCTAGGGCTCTCTTGAAGTTGTCTAACGAGATGTCCCTCATGTCTCTTACTCGCCGTGGGAGTTTGTTGAAGAGACGTGGGCCTCTGTGTGATAACCAGCCCTCTCGCAGAGAGCCCATAGCACCCCTGTTATTCATCCGGGGGATTTCGCATTCCCAGCCTCTCCTATCACTGAATTTCATGACTATCGGAGTATGTAGGTTTGGTACTAAACCCTCTGCGATTTTCCATGTGTATATTATTAGGTAATGTTCTCTTCTACGTTCCAGTGAGTGCAGATTCAGTGCTCTTAAACGCTCCCAATAGTGTAGATGTTTTATCGAACTTATATGCGAAGTGAAATTTCTTTGTACACTCTCTACGTCATTTATTTCACCTGCTTTGTATGGGGATGTTAATACGCTACAGTATTCAAGCCGCGGTAGCACTAGAGATTTGAAGAGCGTTATCATAGGCAATTCACCGCGTGTTTTAAAAGTACGCAGAATCCAACCCGTTAGACGTTTCGCAGCCGCCACTTTGACCTGGTTATGTACTTTGAAACCCATATTTTCAGACATTAATACCCCAAGGTCTTTCACACTGTCTTTCCGTTCTATTATGTGGTTAGATTCTGTTAAGTAATTTGTAATTTCTTTAACACCATTATTATCTCCGTACCGTATTAATTGGAATTTTTCCTCATTGAATTGCATGTTGTTTTCCCTGGTCCACTGGAACACTACATTCATGTCTTCCTGCAGTCGGCCCGTGTCCTCTTGTGTGTTTACTATCTTGCTTAATTTTGTGTCATCAGCAAAAGACGACACCGTACTGTGTCTGGTGTTGGTATCTATGTCGCAAATTAGTATGAGGAACAGAAGGGGCGCTAGCACTGTTCCTTGGGGCAATGAACTTTTGACATCCGAAGGCTCAGAAGTGACTTGGTTTACTGCTACCGATTTCGCCCTATTAATTTGGCTACTTTAAGAACTTTTGCCCCATTAATTTGGCTATTTTAAGACATTTTGCAGCATTTAGAAAAAAAAATCCTGGCAATTGATAGCGAGCTTGAAATTTAGGAGGAAATCATTGTGTCACCAAAAACAAAACAATGCACACATTTTCCTGGAAGGGTGGGTTAATTGTTATATTTGTATTTGTATTATTATTTTTGTTAAGGCAAATCTAAGGAGGAAACCAAAATTATTTATATATATATATATATATATATATATATATATATATATATATATAATAATATATATACAATATATATACTGTATACTTATACTGTACAGTATATATATATATATATATATATAAAACAAAACAAGAATCCCATTAAGTGGCGCACATTCGTCTACTCTTCCATCCCCTGTCCTTAACCTTTTCAGCATATGAGAACACTGTTCACTTTATTATGGATATCAGATGAATCTAAACAGTTTTGGAAGGTCCTCTAGGAGTCAGTACAATAGTGCAAATAATTTATTGTAATCAACCCTCTGACTCCCAAAGTTCCTTTCTAAACTTTCATTTCGGTAGAGCGCATGCCTTCACCTACTCTGGCTTTGGATACGATTAGGATCGCCTCCTAAATTGAATCACTTCTTGATTGGTACATATCCTATCTGCCCACAACATTTCGTGAATATCGGTTCATAACATTGCGAGATATCTTGTTTACTGACAAACAGGCAGATAGATAAACACATGTATAATTCTGTTGGCGGTGATAATAACCTTGTTTAATAATAACCACAACTACAGTAGAGGGGCACTTGGTAGAGCACATACCTCATCCTACACTAGATGGTTCTTACTTGGCACAAATCCTATCTACCAACCAAATTTTGTGAAAAATTCTTGATGGCTTCCTATATTGAATCACTTCTTCCTTAGAGCATATTCTATATGCCCTCAACATTTTGTGAACATCAGTTTATACCTTTGCAAGATATCTTTTTTAAAGGCAAACAAACAAACAGAGGTAAAAACTTATCCACCGTCCATATTCGTTGGCGGAGGTAACTTGAGAGGCCATTGGGAGAGCGCATACCTCTTCCTATGATGTCGGAGGTAGGCGCTCTACCAATTGCCTCATAAATGGAATACCTTCTTCCTTAGCGCATAATTAAACGGTATTATCTGCCTACCATATGTCATGAACATATGTTGATAATTTGTGAGTTGCCTACTCTGGCGGAAGTATGTACTTTACCGATCACCTAATTGGAATCACTTCATTATTGGTGCATATCTAATCTGCCCACCAAATGTCGTGACAATCAGTTCATAATGTATTTAGATATCTTGTTTACAGACAAACTGAGCCAAAAACTTGGGAATCTGAAAGGGTTAGTCACACTTGTATAATTGTCTCGTATATTATTCAGTTCCCTCCATCAGTTTTGTCTCTTCCACTTGTTCTTCTCTCCTTCCTCTAGTGAGATTTCCTAATCCTTGTGTTTTATCATTTTGAGTGACACATACACTCCCCTTTCTCTGCCATGTTAACCACACCTTTTCTTCTTCTTCTTCTTAGGGTCGAGTCACACCAACCCCAGAATCAAACATATTCCGACGCAAATGTGATCGATCAGTTACGTCAGAGAAAAACGACATGGACTATCTTCACATTATGAGCGAACCTTTTACACTGACACACCAGATCATATCAAACATAACCTGGTGTGGCAGTTTGAACGGCTGACCGAAAATGTGAGGTAATGCGACGAGTTATTCCATGTCGTTATTTGTTTGATGTATCCGATCAAACAATTTCCATCAGAATACGTCTGATTGCAGGCTTCGTGAGGCGCGACGCTTACTCCTCTTTCACAGGTTCTTCTTCAGATCCTATTAATCAAAAGTTCTATTAAGCTTTCTCTTCTGAGCTGAGCCACTTACATGTTTTCAGACCCCGCATCTTCTAAGTTGTTGCTCACGAAAGTCTTTTTGAGTTAGCATTGTGGAGAGAAAGAGAGAAGAGAGTGTGTGTGTGGGGGGGTGGGGGGGGGGGGGGGTAGCAACACCCTAATATGATAAAATAGGAGCGTTACCCAACTCTTGCTAATTGTAGGCTACCAACGCCCTAACTTACCATCAGGTGTACAATTTACACTAATTAAGAACATTTGTTTGTGAGTCATGGTTTCTTTACACGACTGGGGGAGTAAATCAAACATTGAGGTTGGTAGAATAAAAAGGTGTGAGCAGACAGTTATCAACACATCCTATTAGCTGTCGTACACGAAGCACTGCGTCTTATAATCGTAAAAATACATTTAATGTCAATCAACTTTTTTGTAAAAACTATCTTTTGAATTATATTGTTCTTTTGTACTTTTTGAGCAACCAACACAGTGAAGGTGGTGTCACACGAATTAAGCTTGTATTAGTTAATTCTGCATTACATTAGACCATTATTTTCAGTTTAGGAAGAATTTGATTCCTAAAGATCCTTCATAAATTGCAAATCAAATCATCTAGTGATAGCCAGAACAAACTATGTAATACAATCTTCAATGGGTAAAGATAATAATAATGATATTGGATTATTATTATGACCATACGTTCATCATCATCATCATTATATCCGACGCCTTTATACCCCTGGGAAACCCTCCCTAAAAGACGGCCATGACAGAAATGCCTTCAGGCTACTTTGTCAAGACATGGTTCTTCTGCCCGTGCCACAATGCCGCTTCCACTACGTGGACGTTTTTCCTCAATATATGTTTCCACTGTCTTTCCCCATACCAGGTGACCTTCCACTACTACCTGCTCCACTCGCCTGACTCCCATATATCTTTCTTGGCATTCTGTCTTCATCCATTCTCTGAACATGACCTCACCACCTCAAAGTACTTCTCTTTATCCACTCAACCACTCCACATTCAATACCCAAAGCTTGCTCTTCCGTTCCAAACGGCTCATACACTTCCCTATTACTTGGCCCATCTAAAGGAACGATTGTGTATGCAGAAGATGAAATCAGAGAAGCATGGATGGCAAACTATGAACGATTGCTAAATGTAGAGTTTGAATGGAATAAGGAACAGCTTAGTATCGAAAAAACATTATCTGGACCCCCTCCATTGATAGCACCAGCTGCACTGAACGGCGCAATCAATAACATGAAGTATGGTAAAGCTCCAGGGTGCTCTGACATTGTCGCTGAGATGATAAAAGCTGCAGGGGAGACTGGTGCCAACTTAGTCACTGAGATGATAAACATCATTATTAAAGAGGAGAAAATCCCCGAGGATTGGCACAAAAGTGTAATAGTAAATAATTTGTTATATACAAAGGAAAAGGGGATGAGCGAGATAGAGGTAATTATAGGGGCTTGAAAATGCTTGACCAAATCATGAAGGTCTGTGAGAGAGTCTTTGAGGGTTTGATTGGGCAAAGCATCTCCATTGATGATATGCAGTTTGGTTTTATGCCAGGACGTGGTCCAACCGATGCTATCTTCACAGTCAGGCAGATACAGGAAAGATACTTACTAAAAGGCAGGGACCTTTACTTTGTGTTTGTAGACCTGGAGAACGCCTATGACATGGTGCCTAGAGATGTTGTGCAGTGGGCTATGATGAAACTTGGAGTTGAAGAGCAGCTGGTGCGTGGGATAATGAAGATGTATGAAGATTTTTGAACTGTGGTGAGGGCGAAAGGTGTACTGAGTGAGGAGTTCACAGTCCGTGTTGAAGTTCATCAGGGTTCAGTGCCCCCTCTTCTTTATTATGGTCCTAGAGCTACTGTCTAGAGATTATAGATCCGGACTCCCGTGGGAACTGCTTTATGAAGACGATTTAGTCCTAATAGCTGACAATGTGCAAGATGCTGAGGCAAAATTAAGAAGATGGAGAGAGGGCATGGCAAGCAAGGGTGTAAGAGTCAATATTAACAAAACTAAGGTTATGCATTGTAGATTGAGATGAGGCAATGTGGAAAAGAGCGGTGCATACCCAAGTGCAGTGTGTGGAAAGGGTGTGGGCGCTAACTTGATTCGGTGTAACATATGTCGATGTTGGGTGCACCATAGAGTAAGCGCTGTAGTACAAAAAAAGGACCCCTGCCGAAGGATGAGTCAGAAATCGAGACATTTGAGTGCTAGTGTGCAAGGGTGAGCTTGTGTTAAATGATGTTCCTGTGGCTGTGAATTCTGGAAATAATTCATTGGAGCTGTTGGACAAGTTTTGTTACCTAGGATATACCATCTCTGCCGGTGATGGGGCCGAGGCTGCAACTATCGCTAGACTTAGATGTGGCTGGGGGAAGTTCAGAGAACTGCTGGCAATTCTGACCATGAAAAGAATGCCTCTCCCCCTGAAGGGAAAGGTGCATGCCTCATGTGTTAGAAGTTGAATGACGTATGCCTCAGAAACATGGGCCATTAAAGTAGAGGAAGTCAACAGAATGGAATGTAATGAGATGAGAATGGTGAGATGGATGTGATGGGGCCAAACTGCAGGATAGAATAACTAATGATGAGCTGAGGAGACGCATAGGTATAAAGAGTATTAGCGAGGAGATGCATACAAGTGGACTGGGATGGTATGGGCATGTGGAGAGAATGGATTAACAAAATTGCGTGAAAATATGCAGGGCTGGGATTGTGGAGGGAGCTGCACCAAGGGGTGGACCGAGGAAGACCTGGGATCAGACTATACGTGCCGATCTCAAATCCAAAAACTTGACAAGTGAAGCAGCCCTTAACCCCCTGAGCCCCAGCGACGACACGTTGTCGTCGCCAATGTATGTAACGCTAGACCCCAGCGACGACAACGTGTCGGCAGCCACTAAAACCGCTATTATTCGGCTCGTATGGTAGGAAATGGCTTGAAAATTGGAGGGGAGGTACCGTAGAGTGTTGGCGAACAGGGACGGTACGCGTGAACCGGCCAGCCAGGCCGCGCGGGTGGTGGTGGTGGGATTAGTGGCGCCACTTTACCCACTTATTTCATCGCGAATTTGGACCTTATCTACTCCTGTCGTATGGGAGCTAGAGGCTTAAGATTTGTGTGAGACATTCCTTAGGATGTACGCATTACAATGCCATACTCAGTTGTCACCCTAGTGTTGCCGGGCAGGTGGTCATGCGGGGGAGGTGATGAAAAACACTGTACCCACTTATATCCAAACAACTTTCGACCTCATTTACTCTGTCCTATGGTAGCTATAGGCTTGACATTTGTGTGAGACATACCTTAGGATGTACGCCTTACTTGACCATGCTCAGCTATCCCCCAAGCCCTGCCGGGCGGGTGGTCATGCGGGGGAGGTGATGAAAGACACTGTACCCACTTATCTCCCAACGACTTTCGACCTCATTCACTCTTGTCCTATGGTAGCTATTGGCTGAATATTTGTATGGGATATTCCTTAGGATGTAGGCAATGTATGGCAACCCACAAATCTCGGTTTGTTGGGACAAGGGACGTGCGTGACAAAGGAAAGTCAGTTTACCCATACATCTCGCGTGTGCAACACCATGTTGGATTTACCACGCCGTTACCCACGCAGGGGAACATCATTGGCCGATGCCTTGGCCATAATTGAGGAGAGTGATGTGCCTGATAGTGACACTGGATCATCAAATGACGATTCAGAGGACGAATATAGTCCCACTGTGGCCGAGTATGATGAAATGCATGAGGAGGAACCCTATCTCCCCATCGCTAAACGGTACGCCAGGTTACAACAAAGGGAGGCGAGCAGCTATCGTTCCCCTGCTCCCCCCTGTGACATAGTGGAGTCCCCAGCAAGTGGGGAAGAGGATAATGAGGAACAGGATGATGACCCAGACCCCATGGCCTTCATCAACATTCCACTTTCTCATCGTAGGGCTGACAAGAGAAGAGGTGAGGATGATGAGGAGGAGGAGGTGGGTCAAGCTCCGACACCACACGTGCCTCGCCGTGGTGGTGATCCCCCGCGTTTGCCTTCCCCACTGCCCCACATTTCCTCTCCACTAAAAGCACCAACCCCTCACACTTTCTATGGCTTGCGCAGGGGTGCAGCCATATTAGCAGCGCAGCCATTGACTTCTTCTTCAGAAGCAACAGATGAGGATATGCCTGCTCTAGAATCATCTCCACCACGCCACCCACGCCGCCACCCACGCCCTCCCGCACGCCACCTGTTTCCCTCATCACCCTGGATTGATTCGCCCCCACCATCACCTCCCGGACCACTACCATACTCACCTGTACCTTCTCCTCAGCCTGGGACCTCCCACATACACGACACTCAGACACCATCACCGCCTGCGTCGCCACAAAGCCCTGATCGTGCACAACGTCCTATCAACGTACGTGGGCGTGCCCGTGGTCCTGTGCGTGGGCGTGGCCAAAGGGCTTCTAAGGTGACCCTAATATGCCCCACACCTGGCGGTGCGAGAGCAAGGGCTGGGTCGGCTCGACCAAGGCCGAGGGCAGGGGCAAGAGGGGCAAGAGTGGCAAGAGGGACAAGAGGCAGGGCAGGGCCCTCCCGCCGCCCTGATGGCGACTCCCCTCCTGACGACTCTGACGACGAAGGTGCCGCTCAACCCGACGTGTGGGATGGGGTGGATGGAGACAACTTTGTGCCCACCGACTACAACTTTGTGGGCGCTGGGATTGCCGGCCCTACGCTCCCAAACCAGGGGCGGCAGACCACGAGGCTTGAAATCTTCAGGCAGTTCTTCACTACCAATCTCGTGGCTCTAATTGTTAACCAGCCCAACTGGTACAATTATTATTTCATGGCTGGGAAGGAGCAGTCAAAATACTCTTCAAGGCTGTCATGGTCCTGCCTTGATGTCCCGGAGTTTGACACATTCTTGGCCGTTGTCATGCTGATGGGGGTCACAAGGAAATCCTCCATAAAAAAGTACTGGTCCTGGGATCCTCTCATCTGAACCCCTATTTTTGGCCAAATAATGAGCAGAAATAGGTTCACAGCCATAATGGGGAACCTACATTTTATTGACAGCCTGGCAGCCCACACCAGAAATCAGAATCAACCCAGAGCTATGAAGGACCCAATGGAGAGAATAAGACCCATTTTTGAGTACCTGAAGCTGATACTTGCTGCCGCCTTCAAACCCCATGACAAGCTCATTAATGATGACAGTTTGCTGCTGTGGAGGGAAAATATTGGCATCCGGCAGTACATGCCCAGCAAACGACATCGATATGGCCTGAAGACCTTTGTGATGTGTGACTGTCAATCCGGTTACATCCAGGAACTAATTCTGTATATGGGCAAGAAAACAGAATTGGTGGAAACGAGGACATACGGAATTTCTGGGGCCGTCGTCATCACCATGCTGCAGGGCTACCTGGACAAGGGCCACATACTGTACCTGGACAACTGGTACACCAGCCCCTCCCTTGCCAAGTTCCTGCATAGCCGCACTACAAGAGTCTGTGGCACCGTCAGGAGGAATCGGATCTTTATGCCCGAACTCCCACCCAGGCGGGAAAAGGGTTCCATCATCCACAAGCAGGCTAACAATGTCCTCATGTTGTCCTGGATGGATAACCGGGATGTGAACCTCCTCACAACAGTCCACCGTCCCATCTTCCAAGACAGCAGACGTCGTGACAGAGCAACTGGCGAAGTTATCAAGAAACCTTTGGCCATCTGCGATTATAACATCAACATGCGGCTGGTGGACAAATCAGATGCTGTCATCTCGTCATGTGAGTGTGCGAGGAAGACGATGAGGTGGTATAAGAAGTTATTCTTCCACCTATTCGATCTCACCCTCAATAACAGCCATATCCTCTGCTCAACAATCACCGGCAAGCAGGAAACGATGGAGAACTTCTGCATCGAGTTGTCCAGGGAGATGTTGAGGGAATACATGACTGCCCCCCACAACTGGCAACACCCCGCCCATCGAAGGCCAGCAGCAGAAGGGATTGCCAGGCTGACACAACGCCACTTCCCTGAATATGTGCCGCCCACAGAACACAAGGAAAAACCCCGAAGAAGGTGTCATGTGTGCCGCAACACGACACAGAGGGAGCCTGAGAGATCAGATAGCAGGTGGATGTGCAGGGAATGTGATGTTGGACTGTGTCTCCCGGACTGCTTCAGGGAGTATCACACCCTTGAGTATTTCTAAACGAGTGTACTCAAAGACTGCGAAAAAAGACGCTATGAAGTGTGTGTGTATATAAACCAAGTGTAAATATAAATATATACAAAGTGCCGAACACAATATGTAAGTGAGATTGACACTCAAATATACGTAGCACAGTGACGGACACCAATACGTGTAAATATATACTATTTCTAAGTCTAACGTGCGTAAAACAATGTGTGAAACTAATATTCTATCACTATAAAAAATATGATAAAGTAATAAACTGAATAAAGAGAGGAAGTGACATGAAAACTGAATAAAGGAGGGGAGTAGGACAGAAACCCAAGAAAAGGGTGCGTAAAACAATGTGTGAAACGCATACTCTATAACTATATAACCTATGATATAGTAATACACTGAATAAAGAGAGGAAGTGACATGAAAACTGAATAAAGGACAGAAACGCAAGAAAAGTGAAA
This sequence comes from Paralithodes platypus, assembly GCA_032716605.1. Classification (NCBI taxonomy): domain Eukaryota; kingdom Metazoa; phylum Arthropoda; class Malacostraca; order Decapoda; family Lithodidae; genus Paralithodes; species Paralithodes platypus. The sequence goes on along the minus strand of CM064541.1, from coordinate 10,491,607 downwards.
GTGTTCGTGGCGCGTGTCAGTCAGCTGGGTGTGTGTCGGTTTGTGCGTTCTGTTATTGTCCTAGAATCTAGACCATGATGGCCGCCAGTCTCCATGGCAACGGAGACGCGCCGAGGTCTTGCCACTCGTGTTCACTTTACAAGACTTATATCTATGCACTTATCACACTGTAACTTCACTTACAATGACATTATGTGATACATGTTAGTATTATAATTTATGAACTATGAAGGCACACATGATGCTCGGGTGGTTTAAATAACTGTCACTCGAAAACTGGCCGCATCGTACATCTGCCATGCTGCCGCGCTCAACTATGGCTGGCCGGGCTGGAAGTTTGAAGGCCGCACCGCCTCAGCTGATGCATGAGGCTCCCCGCCCCCCAAATGACCGAGGTGAGTAAAAAAAAAAAATCTTCATTTCTCACCTTTTTCTTCCATTTTAGGGGAAACAAAAAATTTACCAAATTGGCCGGTCCCTCGATGTACTTTTAGTTATATTTAGCTGGTGCTCAGTGGGTTAACAGGGTTGCCTGGAACGCTACCATTAGGACAAGAGACTGAAACTGCACATATGTGTGGAGCACTCAGTCTTAAAATGTTATGTATGTATGTATGTATGTATCTAGCCTATTCACACCAGCTGCCATTCTGAAAAAGCTCATTTCCACAGCTCTCAGTATGGAGAGGTCCTCGTCACTTGCTGTCCATATCGCACTTCCATCGAGTGTTGGGAGCAGCACACTGTTTCTCAGTGACTTTTTCACTTCTTGACTAAGCATTCTTCCTTTCAGAATACAATAAGGTTCTCCAATTACCTTTTGCCCTTTCATGTTTTCTCTCTATTATCTCACTATCCATTTTACCATATTTGCACAGCATAGCTCTCAAATACTTGAAACGTTTAAGCTCTTCCAATATATATTTGTTATTTATATTCTACAACTGTTCTCACGTTCTTTCTTAATTCTATATTATGGTTTAAAGGCTATGATTCCATGCATTCTACTAACAAACACCATTACCTTACATTTTTCTACATTGACCTTTAACCCCTTATTGGCGGGGCCCGACTTAAGGCGGTCTAGAGAATAAAGGACAATGTGGCGGGAACCGCCTTAGTCGGTAGCAATTTTGAGCACATAATTGGCTCTGAGAGAGAGTCCGAGCGGTGGGAGGAGCCTAGGTTGACTCAGACCGTTCGGCACGGCTCCCGCGCCGGCACTAGGCCCACCTCCACACACATCCACACTCACTGCCTCCCTAGACAGGGAAATATGTCAGGAAATTACCATATTTTAGGGATTTTTCCTTCGTGTTGCACGATCATTGCAAGACAACCTGTGATCGTAGAAGGATGGTTCTGGTGTCATTGGAAAGCTCAATTATTGCCCTTTCACGGATACATTCTTGTATTACGCTCTGGCTCTTGTTTATGCATGAAAAAGAGCACGGAAATAAGCTCGTTTAGGGTAAAATCACCCGCTTGGCAGGTAGTAGAAGTTACCGACCTAGCCGCTCGTGGAGTGTTAATTTCCTCTTTTTGCATACCCTGTTGAAGTCTGTGACCACTCTCTTCCATATTTTCCGCCAACAGGACTGCATCGTCCGCATATATGCATGTTTAAATCTTCCACTCTCTTCGCTCTGATTCCAGCCTAGCTCCTATGCCCATTGATCCCGTCCTACATTTTCTGATCACTCCATCCATGTATATATTAACGGCGACTGTACTCAATAGATTTTTTTTGGTGCACTGCGACCGTCCTCAATAAAACCAGAGCATAAAATAAACCTTAGAAAACACACCAGTGGCACTCAAAACAAAGCAATTTGTGATTAGGTGAGGTAATTCCCCTCCATTACTTGCTACCACTCCTATATATGTGTCCCCCCAACCCTTCCCCCCCTCCTTAATTATCAGCTATTTTTCCTCTTATTCCCCCTTTTATAGGGTAATTTTCGGCGCAGATTTGCCCCTCCCGGTCTCTTTAACACGGGTGAGTCAGCTAGAGATCCTTGCAACACAGAGACTTCTACTCAGACTCGTCAGTGCCGCTTTACAGCTCAAAGAAGGTGTATATACGTCCCCCCAGCTCTCGCCTCACGATACGACCTTGTGGCAATAATAAGTCTTTTTCACCCCTCAAATGCTATTCCCACTTCTTTTATTGCTCTTAGATGTTCATATGTTCATATTAAAAGCAATATAGGCACATATGGATAAGTAATAATTATGTGAATGCTACATATGACAATTTTCGTCAGAATAGAACCAAATACCTTCGCTTGGCGGGAGGGTTTGAACTACTATAGATTCGCAGTTTATGAGTTAAATAACCAAGGTGGCATAACATATCCCTGTCTTATTCTTTCATTGACCTCAAAACTCTCACTTAACTCATATCCTACCTTCATATTTGCCATTGCAATTCTATAAAAATGTTTCACTGCCATTAACAACTTCCGTCCCACACCATTGCTACTGTTAATACATCCCACAGACCCTCCCAATCTACTTTGCCCCAGGCTTTATCGAAATCCATGAATTCTGCAGAGTTTTCTATTCCTGGCCAAATACTTCTCTACCAACAATCGCCCTTTCTGAAACCTCCCTGCTCTTCACCTATTTTGGCATTCGTTTTCTTCTGCAGTCTCTCTGTTGCTACTCTTGTGTATACCTTTCTGGGTTTGCTAATCAACCTAATTCTCCTATAACTCTTACATTCTTCTTTACTACCCATCCCTTTGTACAGGGGTACTATCACTGCTTTCCTCCAGTCCTATGGTAATCTTTCCTTTTCCCAGGCTAATTTATAAAATTATAACCTATGCATTATGTCTACAGCTTCATCTCCCCGCATTTCACCTAGGATGTTATCTGCTCCAGCAGCTTTGCCCATTTTAATTTTGTTTTTCTTTCTATCTGAGTGAGGGAGACAAAAGGCAGAACTGCCCGCAGCGGGCAGAAAGTGTAAGCACTTTCTGTAAAAAACTTCTCCCCCTTAGACACCACTGAATGTGTGTGTTCTTTATACAAAGCCCAGTTCCACCCAGTTCTACCAAGTTCAAATTTGCTGACATTACAAATTCCCTTAACTACTGCCTCTTGCTCACAATAGGAGCTAGGCAAGACATTCACTCCAGCCAGGGCTCTGAAGCAAGGAAGGTACACACTTTTACCTATCCTGCTATCACCCCTCTCCCACCATTCTTAACACTCACTTGAAGCCAAGTCAATATTGTACTGTAGCTTTTAACCCATAGACTTAATATTGGACAAGCCCCGTAACCTCCATTAGTCTAAGTTTACTTTTAGTATCTCCTCATTCATTAATCCCTGTCTTCTAGCATATCCCTATATTTAGTTGCATTATATTCTTCAGTCAGTGTTCTCACAATTATTCTCTCTTTCCCCTCATATTCCCACTCCTTCCTTATCCTCCCAGCTAAGAGCCAGTTCCTCCTAAATTGCAGGCTCGCTATCGCTGTCACTTAGCTTCAGTGCATCACCTCAAAGCCCACCGATACGCCATAAGGAATACCCTCACTGTTCCCAATAAATTGTCATTGTATGAATATTTCCATATTCAAAATATGCTAATGGGTAATTTGAGAGAGAGAGAGAGGTGTCCCCAAGATTGTGAGATGAGACAGCGAGATAATGGCGATGCAGCTTCGAGTAGTCAGAGTTGCAACAGGCCATGAGGAGTCAATCATGCATCATAGGTCTACGAAGGTAAGACCGCGAACGACCCGGTTGCAACACTCAAATTGTCTTGATGTCTCATTCACCATCTAAAATAAGACCTTCTTACCTAACCGTATTGAGATTGAATCTGCAGGCTGTTAGCCCATGTCCAGATGTAGAGTTGCAACATGGAAAAATACCACATAACTTATAAATGTTATGGCCAGCTTCCTATTGAAGGGTGCATTACATTAGGAGCCCAGGGTACATACCATTACCAGTGAACAATGGGGCCCAAACAAACACACTCACTGCATTACCAGTGAACAATGGGGCCCAAACAAACACACTCACTGCATTACCAGTGAACAATGGGGCCCAAACAAACACACTCACTGCATTACCAGTGAACAATGGGGCCCAAACAAACACACTCATTGCATTACCAGTGAACAATGGGGCCCAAACAAACACACTCACTGCATTACCAGTGAACAATGGGGCCCAAACAAACACACTCACTGCATTACCAGTGAACAATGGGGCCCAAAAAAACACACTCACTGCATTACCAGTGAACAATGGGGCCCAAACAAACGCACTCACTGCATTACCAGTGAACAATGGGGCCCAAACAAACACACTCACTGCATTACCAGTGAACAATGGGGCCCAAACAAACACACTCACTGCATTACCAGTGAACAATGGGGCCCAAACAAACACACTCACTGCATTACCAGTGAACATTGGGGCCCAAACAAACACACTCACTGCATTACCAGTGAACAATGGGGCCCAAACAAACACACTCACTGCATTACCAGTGAACAATGGGGCCCAAACAAACACACTCACTGCATTACCAGTGAACAATGGGGCCCAAACAAAAACACTCACTGCATTACCAGTGAACAATGGGGCCCAAACAAACACACTCACTGCATTACCAATGAACAATGGGGCCCAAACAAACACACTCACTGCATTACCAGTGAACAATGGGGCCCAAACAAACACACTCACTGCATTACCAGTGAACAATGGGGCCCAAACAAACACACTCACTGCATTACCAGTGAACAATAGGGCCCAAACAAACACACTCACTGCATTACCAGTGAACAATGGGGCCCAAACAAACACACTCACTGCATTACCAGTGAACAATGGGGCCCAAACAAACACACTCACTGCATTACCAGTGAACCATGGGGCCCAAACAAACACACTCACTGCATTACCAGTGAACAATGGGGCCCAAACAAACACACTCACTGCATTACCAGTGAACAATGGGGCCCAAACAAACACACTCACTGCATTACCAGTGAACCATGGGGGCCCAAACAAACACACTCACTGCATTACCAGTGAACAATGGGGCCCAAACAAACACACTCACTGCATTACCAGTGAACAATGGGGCCCAAACAAACACAACATTCACTGCATTACCAGTGAACAATGGGGCCCAAACAAACACACACTCACTGCATTACCAGTGAACAATGGGGCCCAAACAAACACACTCACTGCATTACCAGTGAACAATGGGCCCAAACAAACACACTCACTGCATTACCAGTGAACAATGGGGCCCAAACAAACACACTCACTGCATTACCAGTGAACAATGGGGCCCAAACAAACACACTCACTGCATTACCAGGAAACAATGGGGCCCAAACAAACACACTCACTGCATTACCAGTGAACAATGGGGCCCCAAACAAACACACTCACTGCATTACCAGTGAACAATGGGGCCCAAAAAACAACACACTCACTGCATTACCAGTGAACAATGGGGCCCAAACAAACACACTCACTGCATTACCAGTGAACAATGGGGCCCAAACAAACACACTCACTGCATTACCAGTGAACAATGGGGCCAAACAAAACACTCACTGCATTACCAGTGAACAATGGGGCCCAACAAACACACTCACTGCATTACCAGTGAACAATGGGGCCCCCAAACAAACACACTCACTGCATTACCAGTGAACAATGGGGCCCAAACAAACACACTCACTGCATTACCAGTGAACAATGGGGCCCAAACAAACACACTCACTGCATTACCAGTGAACAATGGGGCCCAAACAAACACACTCACTGCATTACCAGTGAACAATGGGGCCCAAACAAACACACTCACTGCATTACCAGTGAACAATGGGGCCCAAACAAACACACTCACTGCATTACCAGTGAACATGGGGCCCAAACACACACACGCATTACCAGTGAACAATGGGGCCCAAACAACACACTCACTGCATACCAGTGAACAATGGGGCCCAAACAAACACACTCACTGCATTACCAGTGAACAATGGGGCCCAAACAAACACACTCACTGCATTACCAGTGAACAATGGGGCCCAAACAAACACACTCACTGCATTACCAGTGAACAAGGGGCCCAACAAACACACTCACTGCATTACCAGTGAACAATGGGGCCCAAACAAACACACTCACTGCATTACCAGTGAACAATGGGGCCCAAACAAACACACTCACTGCATTACCAGTGAACAATGGGGCCCAAACAAACACACTCACTGCATTACCAGTGAACAATGGGGCCCAAACAAACACACTCACTGCATTACCAGTGAACAATGGGGCCCAAACAAACACACACTCACTGCATTACCAGTGAACAATGGGGCCCAAACAAACACACTCACTGCATTACCAGTGAACAATGGGGCCCAAAACAAACACACTCACTGCATTACCAGTGAACAATGGGGCCCAAACAAACACACTCACTGCATTACCAGTGAACAATGGGGCCCAAACAAACACACTCACTGCATTACCAGTGAACAATGGGGCCCAAACAAACACACTCACTGCATTACCAGTGAACAATGGGGCCCAAACAAACACACTCACTGCATTACCAGTGAACAATGGGGCCCAAACAAACACACTCACTGCATTACCAGTGAACAATGGGGCCCAAACAAACACACTCACTGCATTACCAGTGAACAATGGGGCCCAAACAAACACACTCACTGCATTACCAGTGAACAATGGGGCCCAAACAAAACACTCACTGCATTACCAGTGAACAATGGGGCCCAAACAAACACACTCACTGCATTACCAGTGAACAATGGGGCCCAAACAAACACACTCACTGCATTACCAGTGAACAATGGGGCCCAAACAAACACACTCACTGCATTACCAGTGAACAATGGGGCCCAAACAAACACACTCACTGCATTACCAGTGAACAATGGGGCCCAAACAAACACACTCACTGCATTACCAGTGAACAATGGGGCCCAAACAAACACACTCACTGCATTACCAGTGAACAATGGGGCCCAAACAAACACACTCACTGCATTACCAGTGAACATTGGGGCCCAAACAAACACACTCACTGCATTACCAGTGAACAATGGGGCCCAAACAAACACACTCACTGCATTACCAGTGAACAATGGGGCCCAAACAAACACACTCACTGCATTACCAGTGAACAATGGGGCCCAAACAAACACACTCACTGCATTACCAGTGAACCATGGGGCCCAAACAAACACACTCACTGCATTACCAGTGAACCATGGGGCCCAAACAAACACACTCACTGCATTACCAGTGAACCATGGGGCCCAAACAAACACACTCACTGCATTACCAGTGAACCATGGGGCCCAAACAAACACACTCACTGCATTACCAGTGAACAATGGGGCCCAAACAAACACACTCACTGCATTACCAGTGAACAATGGGGCCCAAACAAACACACTCACTGCATTACCAGTGAACAATGGGGCCCAAACAAACACACTCACTGCATTACCAGTGAACAATGGGGCCCAAACAAACACACTCACTGCATTACCAGTGAACAATGGGGCCAAACAAACACACTCACTGCATTACCAGTGAACAATGGGGCCCAAACAAACACACTCACTGCATTACCAGTGAACCATGGGGCCCAAACAAACACACTCACTGCATTACCAGTGAACAATGGGGCCCAAACAAACACACTCACTGCATTACCAGTGAACAATGGGGCCCAAACAAACACACTCACTGCATTACCAGTGAACAATGGGGCCCAAACAAACACACTCACTGCATTACCAGTGAACAATGGGGCCCAAACAAACACACTCACTGCATTACCAGTGAAATGGGGCCCAAACAAAACACACTCACTGCATTACCAGTGAACAATGGGGCCCAAACAAACACACTCACTGCATTACCAGTGAACAATGGGGCCCAAACAAACACACTCACTGCATTACCAGTGAACAATGGGGCCCAAACAAACACACTCACTGCATTACCAGTGAACAATGGGGCCCAAACAAACACACTCACTGCATTACCAGTGAACAATGGGGCCCAAACAAACACACTCACTGCATTACCAGTGAACAATGGGGCCCAAACAAACACACTCACTGCATTACCAGTGAACAATGGGGCCAAACAAACACACTCACTGCATTACCAGTGAACAATGGGGCCCAAACAAACACACTCACTGCATTACCAGTGAACAATGGGGCCCAAACAAACACACTCACTGCATTACCAGTGAACAATGGGGCCAAACAACACACTCACTGCATTACCAGTGAACAATGGGGCCCAAACAAACACACTCACTGCATTACCAGTGAACAATGGGGCCAAACAAACACACTCACTGCATTACCAGTGAACCATGGGGCCCAAACAAACACACTCACTGCATTACCAGTGAACAATGGGGCCCAAACAAACACACTCACTGCATTACCAGTGAACAATGGAGCCCAAACAAACACACTCACTGCATTACCAGTGAACAATGGGGCCCAAACAAACACACTCACTGCATACAGTGAACAATGGGGCCCAAACAAACACACTCACTGCATTACCAGTGAACAATGGGGCCCAAACAAACACACCACTGCATTACCAGTGAACAATGGGGCCCAAACAAACACACTCACTGCATTACCAGTGAACAATGGGGCCCAAACAAACACACTCACTGCATTACCAGTGAACAATGGGGCCCAAACAAACACACTCACTGCATTACCAGTGAACAATGGGGCCCAAACAAACACACTCACTGCATTACCAGTGAACAATGGGGCCCAAACAAACACACACTGCATTACCAGTGAACAATGGGGCCCAAACAAACACACTCACTGCATTACCAGTGAACAATGGGGCCCAAACAAACACACTCACTGCATTACCAGTGAACAATGGGGCCCAAACAAACACACTCACTGCATTACCAGTGAACAATGGGGCCCAAACAAACACACTCACTGCATTACCAGTGAACAATGGGGCCCAAACAAACACACTCACTGCATTACCAGTGAACAATGGGGCCCAAACAAACACACACTGTATTACCAGTGAACAATGGGGCCCAAACAAACACACTCACTGCATTACCAGTGAACAATGGGGCCCAAACAAACACACTCACTGCATTACCAGTGAACAATGGGGCCCAAACAAACACACTCACTGCATTACCAGTGAACAATGGGGCCCAAACAAACACACTCACTGCATTACCAGTGAACAATGGGGCCCAAACAAACACACTCACTGCATTAAGTGGGGATGGGCAGGTTTTTCTGGCCCCTCTTTTCCCTCTTGTATATCCCCATTGGGTTTTAGATTTAAAGACGTTCGGCCCATTAATTTGGCGATTGTACGACTTAACGCCCAATTTCTTTGTCAATAAGACCTTTTCTTGCCATTTAGGTGTCAATTTTTTTCTAGCGAGCAATAGCGAGCCTGTAATTTTAAGAGTAACCAGCCTTCGTCCGGGACAGTTTTCTACCGAAAAATGTACAAATTTATCTTGAAAGGGGGTCTAGGGTTTTTGGAATACCTTGATAGAGGTCTAGCGAGGAAACAAAAATAAATAACAATATGCAACAATAAGCAAATAAATAAGCCCAGCTCCCCGTAATACCAAGGGGGAATTATAGCGCGGCACGGAGAGTAAATACATTAATTGATAGATACTCTACAAAGACAAATTTATCACCACAACATATACATAATTATCATTCATATTAAATAAAGCAAAAGATTGCATAAGTATGGATTTGCAATACAAGTGCACATAATTCAACCAATGTAACTTTATGAACACAATTCCTAGAGAAAATATCTATACACTTAATGTAAAGTCACTTATAAACATTTTGGTAACCCCTGTGCTTTTCTTTCTGCTATTATAACTATCTGGATTGATATTTGGATGGAACTTGCTTTTCAGTAAATAGCATACATAGTTTATTTATAGAACATTATGTTCATAAACTCGTTTCCAGATATCCTTCCATAATTAACAAAATAGGTGAGGTCCACAAATGTTCCTGAGTGACTGTCCCGGTCCAGTGTGCTTGGTGGCCCATTGATCCCACTTCAAGCACCAGTACAGTCACCACCAAAAGTCATGTCACATATTACAACCCCAACTTTGCCCTCTCTTGACATCTGCTTTTATATAGAAAGTTTATTTATGTGTGTTGTTAAGGGGAGAGTTTGACTTTATATATGTCTTTATTTATTTGTTTGTGTCTTTACTTATTTATATATTATTCAGTTTATAGTTTCCTCCCTAGACCTCCGCAAATATGAAAAACTCCCTATTTCTAGACAAACTTGTGAGTCTTTCGGTACCCAAGCCAAATGTGGATTCTTCATAAATTGCTGGCTCGCTATTGCTCACCAGGATTAAATCAACACCTAAATGGCACGAAAGATCTTAAAATCACCAAACTAAAGGGGTGAACGTCTTGAAATCTCCAAACTAATATGGCTAAACATGGAGGAGAACGGCTTCCTGGAAACCCCCTTTTTATACGTGTTATTACTGAGCATGTGTATTATTATATTCCCCCAGTAACAGAAAAGTATAATTACTGTATAATTATACTGTACTAAACTGTACGGAACCTCTATGAATCCTACAGTAACTTAAGGATGGTTAGATAGTTCATTAAATGGACGCATTTATTGCGTGTAATTGACCCAGTACAAGTTTCAGGCTATAAGGAAGTTGGAGCCGTAAACACCTATATTAGACAGAAATGCAATGATGCTGTATGATTCTTATAGTTTGAATGTTTATTGAACTCGATTATATCCATTTATAAATGCACTACAACAGTACTTTGACTGGTAATTCTGCTCAATACCGACGTCTACTGATCCAACTTCTTTATAGCCTGAAACTTGCAAGTAGTCAATTCATATGTATTTTTATGTTATGGTAGTAAGGAAATTTTGTTTAACCCCTTCAGTACCGGTGACGCCCTTTTGATCCTATTCTGGCAACAATTAGACCATTTTATTATTTATGGGCCTCCAGCTCTTAACAGATTTTGAACTATCTCACTTAGCCTTATTTTACTATCGCAGAGTCTTCTTAAGCTGCACAAAATCGTTATAAATATAGCTAGGAGAAAATTAAAAAGATGTCGCCGGTACAGAAGGGGTTGAGACACGAAAACTATTATATAAAGGGAGCTAACGCAGTGTCACCTGAAAGTCTCTCTCTCTCTCTCTATCTATCTATCAATCTATCTATCTATCTCTCACACACACACACACACACCTTGACCAAAGACTAGATGGCAGCCCGAGAATAAACCGACTGACACACAGAAAGCGGCAGTACCAAACCTCTCGTGCAAGAATAGCTGTGTCACCATTTGCCCAGATTCACCTGCAGTATCCTAGAGCCTGTGCACACATTGCCCGCCTGCACCAAGTATCCAAGAAGCTGTATGGAATGACCGGAAGTGTGACACAATAATTGAATACATAGTGGTGGCTTGATGTCACCAACTGAGGAGAAGAGAGAGGATCAAGAGGCTGATATTGGCCAGTGTTGTAGGCTTCTAGACTGGAGCAAGATTTCACTTTAATATACCTCCTGCTTCCGCAGATGTTTTAAAGAAAGAGAATGTTGACCATGGCGGAAATAAATTGATGTTATCTATATTTGGTAAACCAAAGAAGAAAGAAAAGAGTAAGACAGTCATTTATTTAATATATGATTACTGAATACTCATAATTAGGTATTAATTGTTAGTAAAGCGATAATAGTGAAATCTTAAGTATTACCATATATTCGTATGATTAGGGACAGTCACAGTCCATCAAATATTGGGAGTGAATGAAATTCTTTAGAGTTCACGGCAGTCTGGACGCGAGACCGGTAATTAGTGTGAAAGGGTAGATTGATAACCTAGGATATGTGGTTAGATTAATTTAGTTAATGAGATTGGGAAGGCAAACATTGCCATTGCATTGAATGTCTTTTTTGTTAAAAAGGAAAACTATTAACATAAATATATATTACAAAAACTACTAGCATGGTAACGTAACGAGCATATATATTCCAAACAGAGTCACAAAGAACTAAGAGCTCTGAGATAGTCTCCTTTGAGCTCATTGTTCATGTGACCCCAAGTTTGACACTGAAATAACTCAAATAGGGAATATCGCTCTGAGTTATAAGTCGTCATGGCAATACACAATTCCAAGGGACAAGGTTATAGACTGAGGTCGTGATACTTAAAACCTGAAATATCATTTGAATTTATCTCGTAAGTGGGGATACAAAAATAATACGGTGAGGTAGTACTTGAATAAAAGGTTTACGAAATAAAGTCAAAGTTCATTATTAACTGTCAATGTATTCCAAACCACTAGGTACAAGATAAAAATACATTATTATTAGTAGTAGTAGTAGTAGTAGCAGCAATAATATTTGCAATACCGGGTAGTAGCCGTAGTATTCACAGTTATGATTTAGAGGTAACTATAACCTAAGTTGTAATTAATTATACAATATAAATATAATTTAGTTGTAGGTGCTATGAGAATGTGTTCTGTAGGAGAAAAACAGAAAATATCCGACGTGAAATAATCAGTCCAAGATGGATATACTGTATATAATAGACTTTATTGGCTATCATTTGTGTTAGCTGTATTTGTTTTTATATTGCTTATACAGACACAAGGTTGCAGTTCCATGTTTAATTTTAGAGACGACATTCATGAGTATTGTTTAATGTTATAATGTTGGCAAACATCTGTTATTAGAACCTAATAAGTGATATTTGTATTCCAGACGGGAAGAGCTGGAGAAGGAACGCGTACATATTATCAGCGGCTTGGCACATGTAAGTGGTTTACAAAAGTAGCTCCTTAAAAATGTCCTGTGCGACTCTTGAATAGTATTGCGAGTTTGCATGTCCTTTATCCCTCTTACAGCTTCCTGATTGCATTATTCCCACTCTCTCTCTCTCTCCTGGCTATATTGGATCACTGTGAAGGATTAATTATCTGATGGTGGGAGGGAAGGGGGGGGGGGGGGGGGGGGGGCTCTGTCCTTGTCTTCATCACTCACACACACACACCATACAATTATGTACATTTCTATGTGATACACTTCCAATCGTTATATTTATATATTTTTCAAATATATAATTTCTACCTCCGCCAACGAAGTTAGACGGAGGTAATGTTTATCCCTCCGTTTTCCGTGTTGTGTGTCTGTAAATAAAATATCTCAAAAGTTATGAACCGATGTTGACAATATTTGATGGGTAGATAAGATATTCGCCAAGGGAGAACTGATTCAAATTTGGAGTTGATCGTTACAGCACATACCTCTTCCAGAATAGGTGGCTCACTAAGTTATCAGCCAATGTTCTCGACATTTGGTGTGCAGATAAGATATGCGCCAAGGAAGAAATGGTTTCATTTAGGGGGCGATCGGGTGAGCCAGCGTAGGCGGAGCTATGCGCACTCCCGAGTACCCTGCTAATTCCTTCCTTGTTTCCTATGTACTCAATACTTATACCATATTCCTCAAGTTTGATTTCCATACCTGTTATTCCTTCTAAGCTATTGACTTAGTTGCATGAATGTAATCTCTCTCTCTCTCTCTCTCTCTCCAGAAACGCACATTCTCAAACCCCTTCAGCCCACAACCCCGCTGGGAATTTTTGACCCCAAGTTGAATAGGTCACTGCGGCAAACATTGATATTGCTGTTGTGTGCGGGTCTTCCAGGATTGGCCAGTGGTTTCAATGGTTTTCATCAAGTGTGACACCAGGTTGAGTTGAGTTGAGTTGTGTGACAGGAGATTGCCTTTATAATGGCTCTCCCTGATGTATGTGGTCTTGGGGTCTGGGTCTCTTTATCTATTTATCAACTCTGCATAAGCAGAGTTTGGTATCGCCCCATCCCCCCCCCCCCCCCCCCGTATAGTGGGTACCACCGGAAAAAATGTCTGTCGTCGTCGTTGTTGTCGTCGTCCGTCTGTCTCGAAACTCCTCCTAGACCGTTGCACGGATTTTCACCAAATTTCACACAAACATTTGTTACGTGAATGCGAACGTCAGTCAAAAATTATTGTTTTAAATGTATGCAATAGTTATGATTTTAGGTCCAAAATATGGTCCCCCCTCCCCCCCCCCCCCTCCTCCTAGACCGTTGGACGGATTTTCACCAAATTTCACACAAACATTTGTTGCGTGAATGCGAACGTCAGTCAAAAATGATTTTTTAAATTTATGCAAGTTATGATTTTAGGTCCAAAATATGGTGCCCCTCCCAGACCTCCACCACCCAGCAATGATGGAGTTCTTAGTGTGTGAGCACCTTCGGGGCTCACACACTACATCTCGCTATGCATTTGCTAGGTTAAGTTAGTTTAGTTGGCATTAGAAGTGATGGTAGTAATAGTGGGATTGATGGTGGTAGTAGTAATAATAGTAGTGATGATGGTTGTAGTTGTATTGAGATGATGACAGTAGTGATGATGACAGTAGTAGATATGATGGTGACAAGTAATGATGATAGTAGTGATGATGGTGTGAGTATTAGTGTTGATGGTGAGCAGTAGTGATGATGGTGAAAGTTGTAGTGATGATGACAATAGTTGTGATGATGATGGCAGTAGTAGTGATGATGGTGATAGTAGGATACATGATGGTAATACTTGTGACAGTAGTAATGATGATGGTTATAGAAGTAGTAATGATCATTGTAAGATGGTGGTGATGATAGTAGTAATGATGGTTGATAGTTGTAGTATCAATGATGATAGTAGTGATTAAGATGGTAGTGACAATGGTGAAAGTAGTAGTGATGATTGTAATTGTAGTAGTGATGATGATCATAGTAATGGTGATGATGACAGTAGTCGTGATGATTGTGGAAGTTGTAGTGATGATGGCAGTAGTAGTGATGATGGTGATTGTGATTGATGATGGTATTAGTTGTGATGATGGTATTAGTTGTGATGATGGTAACCCATCACAGAGTTGGGTATGCCGTTTTGATTTAGGGCAAAACGGCACGTCTACCTTATTTTTGTGTATCTCTTATTTCTCTTCAACCGAAACTTATAAATTACTATTTTTGCATTGTCAATGTTGTTTTGGCATTGTCAATGTTGTTTTGGCATTGTCAATGTTGTTTTGGCATTGTCAATGTTGTTTTGGCATTGTCAATGTTGTTTTGGCATAGTTGTTTTGGCATTGTCAATGTTGTTTTGGCATTGTCAATGTTGTTTTTCTCAAAAAAAAAAAATCCCCGATGAGTTGATTTGCATTCTCTTGATATGGCCGTTGTAGTACAATAGTTGTGGCTCTCTCCTCGCTGTATGCTGGGCAGTGCAGGATAAAGTGCTTCAGGTCCTCGTATTCTCCGTTACACATGATGCATCCAGTATTTTCCCCGTGAACCTCTTTTTATCCCCCAAGTTCAGGTTATTGGTCCGGAACTTGAAGAGAATAACTGAAGATTCTTTGTTAGTATAAGTCCCATCCTGACCTCCAATCTCTTCTCTCCATTGTCTGTAGATGCTCAGGCTTGACTTTTCTTCCATCTGTTTTCTCCATTCCCTCGTATCCCACTCTCACTTTCCTTTTAATTTCTTCAGCCGTCACATTCTCACATCTTATCCCAATCATCCTTCTGTTGTCTAATATACCTTTTAGCCATTTTTGGTTCTTTCATCTCTTCCACTATTCTTCTAAGCAAGTTGTTTCCTTCTGTCTGAAGCCGTCGATGTTACCATGGCCTATAACAATATAATATCATGTACTTCATTTATAGATACTATACAGTATGTGTAGACCGTCGGAAAGTAATTATATACAAAAAACCCGAGATCTAGCAAAACCCTTGATCCCTACCTTTCATTTGATCGTCCTCAACACATCGTGTATCATACAGCGACCTGTTCTTCTCCCCGTATTGATCTTCATGTACAGTATGATGATGGCAATGAGTCATGAGGTCCTCATCATATCGTGGCGAGCTGTCTTTGTACCAATTCTTCTAGGGATTATCGACTGGGAAAAATCCTTATATTCCCACATTTTCCCTGATTTTCAAAGCACTTCCTGCTACCGAGGATCCTGTCCTAAGAGTGATGGATAATGGGATTCTTGCTATTTCCGATTGGGTTCATAAAAATTACTCAGTTAAAAAATAAAATACAAATAAAATAAAATTTGTTCTGTATAAAACTTGATATTTACCGACAAATGATAAAACTGGGCCAAAGTATTACACATAGGTTACAAGAAGAATAAGGTAACAATTCAATGAATGATAGTCAACTTAGAAGCACAAATTATGATACTGACATAAGTGTAACAATATCAAAATATTAAAAGGGATTTTGTTTTCTATTTGCTTATATGTGTATATATTTATTTTCAAAAATATCTTCAAGATTCCCCTTCAAGATAATTTGATTTTTTTTTTTAGAAAAGAGTGCATGTTCGAAGGCAGTATTTTGTCTTAAATTACAGGCTTGCTATCGCTCACTAGAAAAAATACTCGACGCCTATACTGTATAGCACAAAACAATCGAAATATTTACAACACAAATTAGGCGTAATATCTTTAAAATAGTCAAACTAATGAGGTGAATGTCTTAAAATGTTAATACTAGTGCGACTAAATATGAGGGAGAAGGGGGTCAAGAAAATACACTCCCTTAACCCTTAAAAAGCGGCTCACCACTTAAGTCGAGTTAAATAAAGCTGGACTATGTGGCGGCGCTCGACATGGGTCGAGTGGCAATTTCAGCACGTAATGTGGCTGAGAGAGAGAGACAAGTGGTGGCAGGAGACTAGCGAGCGTATGACTGCTCCAGACCACCGCGGCGAACCTACTGACACAAATCTCAGCTCCCTCCTCCCTCTCTCACTCGCTACATACTCAATTATGTACCGAAAGTACCGAATTACCTGCTTTTTGCACTCGCGTTGCACGTTTATTGCAAGAAAACTATCCATCATACAAGGATCGTTATGGTGTCATTCGAAAGCTCTGTTTATGCCCTTTCAGGGATAGATACTTGTTTTACGTTCTGGGTCTTATTTAGGCATGAAAATTATCACGTAAACAGCCCTATTTTGGCTAAAAACACCCCGCTGGGCGGTACACATAAATAAACCGCATAGGCCGCTAAAGAAGGGTTAAAAACCTAGCCAGCAATGTACCAAAGTAAAAAAGAACACAAACAAAATAACTTGTGTTATTGGAAGAGGAATCCATTGACTATTATACTTGCAAGTTTCAGGCTATAAGGAAGTTGAAGCTATTAAGCCGAAATGCAACAATAATGTAGATTTCTGATGGATAAAACATATGTTGCATTGGATGTTATGTATATATAAATGTACTTAAGCCATATTTTAGCTGGTATTTCTGTTGTTCACAGCTTTAACTTCCATATTCCTATAGTCTGCAACTCGCCAGTAGTGAATTACAAATCCGAAGAAGTTTGTATCACTTTATATCATTAATTGGTTCGTCCTCGTCTGGATTACTGCATGCATTACGGGTGTCTGTATTATCAAATTAATATATACAAACTGGAGAAAATACAGTGGAGAGAAACACAAATGTTTCCTAGACTAAGGAACAAGTCATACAAATAACGTCTATAAAGTTCACATTAGTTTTAGTTTAACAACGTACATGATAAGAGGGGGCCAAATTCTTGCACTTAATTACATCTTAAGGCCTTGACAATATAGATGCGAACAAACACTTTATAATTTACATTTCAAATTACGCTAGAGGAAATGGTTGTAACATCTTGGGAAAGCTTCTCCACTCGCATGAAACAAAGCAGTGTTGTTGCAATCGAGTACTACATTTAGAATTGGACTTCCTTCGAGTATCACACCATACATACTTTTAAAATTGGACTTGATAAATATCATGATCTTAACGCCAATTAGCTCGAGTCGGCCACCCCCATTAACAAAATAATAATAATGGGAAAACTGGGATAAGTGCCAGAGTATAATTATATATACTGTACACATATTAATATCTAAACTGGGATAAGTGCCAGAGTATATATATACTGTACACACATTAATACCTAAACTGGGATAAGTGCCAGAGTATATATATACTGTACACACATAATACCTAAACGAATAGCGTTGTGCATACTGTGCTATCCTATTTTCCCCAAATGGACTAAGTAGATTAGTTACAAACAGCCTAGTAAGCATAAATAGATCGGTTGTTGCTCGTTTTCCTTTTTACTTCTTTGTACATACTCATATGAGCGTAATCGAAAAGTAACTGATGAGCGGTGACTGGAAGCAACAGAGGGGTGTTAACCCTTAATTAGCGGCGAGCAACATAAGTCGAGTTAAAAAAAGCTGGACTTTGTGGCGGCGCTCGACATAGGTCGAGTGGCAATTTCAGCACGTAATGTGGCTGAGAGAGAGAGACAAGTGGTGGCAGGAGACTAGCGAGCGTATGACTGCTCCAGACCACCGCGGCGAACCTACTGACACAAATCTCAGCTCCCTCCTCCCTCTCTCACTCGCTACATACTCAATTATGTACCGAAAGTACCGAATTACCTGCTTTTTGCACTCGCGTTGCACGGTTATTGCAAGAAAACTATCCATCATACAAGGATCGTTATGGTGTCATTCGAAAGCTCTGTTTATGCCCTTTCAGGGATAGGTACTTGTTTTACGTTCTGGGTCTTATTTAGGCATGAAAATGATCACGTAAACAGCCCTATTTTGGCTAAAAACACCCCGCTGTGCGGTACATATAATAAACCGCATAGGCCGCTCGTAAGGTGTTAAGGGGAGACAGGTCACATTGCTAGTCCCCCTTCTCCCTCGTGTTTAGCCCCATTTTTTTTTTAGATTGTAAGACGTTCGACCAATTTGTTTGGCGATTTTTACCCTTCACGCCCCAATTTGTTGTCAATATTAAGACCTTTCGTGCCATTTAGCTGTCGATTCTTTCCTGGTGATCGATTGCAACCCTGTATTTATTATTATGTTCTATCCAACAACCAACTCTACTCCTAAAATCGATTAATGAAATATTACAAACACATGTGGCAGTCCGTGGATTCGAACCCAGGACGCTCACACCGAATTTCAACACCTTATGCATTACACAACGAAGGCAGTTAAAGAATGGTGGACACTGCCTAAGATTAATTTTATTATGCAACTTCGAATCCTGCATATCAATCTAAGCATGCACACACATCCCAACTGCAACTCACGTAGGCTATGCATATGTGAATGGAAAGAGCAATTAATGGGGCCTTAACCACTAGGGAAGGCCTCTCGATAAATTACTCCTGAACCAATATCAATTATTATGTTCTATCCAACAACCAACTCTACTCCTAAAATCGATTAATGAAATATTACAAACACATGTGGCAGTCCGTGGATTCGAACCCAGGAATAGGAGGAATCGGCCTTTGGCCGGGACATTTCTCCACCGACAAATGTAAAAATGTATCTTGAAAGGGGTTCTTGGGGGTGTTATTTTAAATGTGATGGGGTCTAGCGAGGAAACTAGAAACTAATTAAATACGTAATAAAAACATACATCCAAAGACTACCCTGCATGATAAATGTTTTCATTTTTCGGTCGAAGGCCCGTTCCTCCTAAATTTCAGACTCCTTATCGATAACCAAAATAAAATCGATACCTATATCGCACAAAAAGTCTTGAAATTAACAAACGGGGAGAAAAGTATGAACATTACCAAACTAATAGGGCGAACGTCTGAAAATATCAAAATTATCAAGGCTAAAGGAAAAGGAGATCCAGAAAAATAAACATAAGACGAAGTTCTTCAATTTACAAATGCATAACTTCTCAAAGGTTGTCAATGAACTATGTAACACAGCTTTACATGTTGTGTCATCTCAATACGAAACAACACACATAACAAATACAGTCAATCTGTCAGTAGCCAAACCTGCAATCCCTTAAACGGGTAAGGAGGATCAGCAAGAAACATAGGAAAGGGAACAGAGATGACAGGAAAATAAGACATATAATAGATGCAAGCCAAAGCAAGCACTCCAATATCCGGAAAACCATTCTTTCACCAGCCACCAAAGAATATGCAAATATAAGGTAACATAAAAATAGCAGGATGGATGGATGGTGGAGGGTGGTGGATTATAACAGGAGTCAACTATTTATCTGGCTTGTGTAATGGAGTCTTGGGAAACTTACCTGTAAATGTTATCAGCGACAAGTTACAGCAGTCTGACCTGTAACAAGACCATAGGTTTCCTGGTCCTGGCTCCCTGCAGAGAGAGAGAGAGAGTGTACAAAGGAGTACAAAGGAAATCAAGCAACAACAGATTTACCGACCCCCCCCCCCCATGGCTGCTTGCCCTCTAAAACATTGATGTTCAAGTGTCCAAACTGTTTTAACACAATAAGAGCGGGTGGTGGAGTATATTTCACCGTGCCGCCCAGCGTTTTTTTTTTTTACCATAAATGGCCTTGTTTCCGTGCTCTTTTTCATGCATAAACAAGAGCCAGAGCGTAATACAATTATGTATCCCTGAAAGGGCATTAATTGAGCTTTCCAATGACACCTGAACCATCCTTCTACGATCACTGGTTGTCTTGCAACGATCGTGCAACCGAAGGGCAAAATAGCTAAAATACGGTCATTTAGTTACATAATTACGTGTGTAGCGAGGGAAGGAGGGTGGATGTGTGTGGAGTAAATGTCAGTAGGCCCACGGCAGCCGTGGCGAGCAGTCATGAGGCAACCTATGCTCCTCCCGTCGCTCGTCTCTCTCTCAGAGCCAATATTGCGCCAAAATTGCACACAGACTCAGGTCGGGCCCCGCTCTTTGGGCTGGTGTTCTCTATACGGACTAGAGTCGGGCCCCGCTAAATAAGGGTTAAAGTGGGTAATGGAAAATTGTAAAGGGAAGTACTACCGTGGGATAAATGTCTGTGGCAGAATTAAATGTTAGTAGGAGACAGTTGGGTTAGTAATATAACACAGTTATATCTGAGTGTTCTTTCGTGTATCTGGAGAAAAGAGAGTAACATCTTAGTTATTTACGAATGCAATAATCCTAGCTGAATTTGAGAGAAAACAACAAAGTTATTCATTAACAAATGTAGTTAGTCGCGGATTGAAGGCAAGGTGCTTGTCCAGGTGAAGTTTAAAAAAATCAACGCTGCTGCAGTCTATAACATCTCGGGAAAGACCATTCCACAAGTTGACAACACGATTGAAGAAGACATTCTTAGACTTGTGTGAGTTAAAAGATTACCAATAATTTTGCAACCGTTTCCTTGCCTGTAATTTGATTGGTCGATAGTGAAGTATTTATAACAGTTTATATTGTCGATGCATTTGATGACTTCGAACACTTGAATTAAGTTGCTTCTGAATCTGCGCTGGGTTAAAGGCTATAGATATATTTTTCTAAGACGCTCCTTGTATGGTTTGTTCTTTAGACTAAGACAAATGTTGGTACCTCTACGTTGAACCCTTTCTAGCTTGTCTATATATTTTTGGCAGTAAAGGCACAAGGATTGAACGCAATATTCTCGAAGGGGGCGGACTAAAGAATTGTAAAGAGTTAGATTACGTCTTTGGATTTATGCTTAAATGACCTGCCTATAATGCCACTTAAATTGTTTGCCTTATGAACAACTTCTGTACATTGTTAACTGGGGTTTAGGTTACTAGATATTAGTACTCCCAAATCAGTTTATATGTCTACACTCTTAAGCTGGATGACATTCATTGAATAGTTTGCTTTCTCAGAGTACTTTAAATTTATTCGCATTTAAACACATTTGCCAAATTTGAGCCCAACATGAAAACTTATCTAGAATATATTGCATATCTTCAACATGTTCATTTGAGAGTACGCTATTTTTGTGTTATGCAACACTATTATTTTTTAGTGCGTTTGATATCGGTTCCTTTATTTCCAATATAGGAAAACTTAGAACTCTGAGTAATTAACAGGAACAAAGCTGATAGTGATATGTCTAATTCTTAACTCAATCAATCTCCACCAATGTCACAGAATACACAATTGCGGTTAAAAAGTTTATGCTCATCTATAGCTACGGTACAAACACATAATTATGACTGGAGTCTGAGTCTTACTTATATAGAAATAAACTCAGAGACAAATATGGAATAAAGATCACTATTCCTGAGGAATATAGGAACAAGAATATAAGTTACTCTCAATAAATAATAACATAAATAATTGATGAATATACATACAAGTAAATAACCACAGAGAGGTTAGTCTCAAAAATCAAAGCTGATATCCTGAGGTAAAGTAACGCGAGGTAACGCGTGAATGAAGTAGTGAATAGTACTGAGGTCACACGTATTCAGTCAGGATAAGATATATAATTTAAAATATCAGCGAAAATATAAATAACTTGAAAGTTAGTGCAACGTATAGAAGCTATAAATCGCTATTAACCTATACAGTCACAATTTGGAATATTAGTTCGGGAAACTGAGATTAATATATATTAGCCCGTGTTAGAGGCTGAAGTCTCGTCAAATATATATTAACGCAAACGAGGTATAAATAGAATTTAACAAGGAATTCAAATATTGCCTAATCTGAGGTTGAAGTAAGGAAGCATGGATATATATCGGTCTGACTAAGAGACAAAAATAAATTAACACTCTCTGTGGACACTTATACCAATTATAATTACGTACCCAGCTAATAATACTTAAACATAGAATAAGATCTGCTAGGCGTTCACTGGCATTTACATGTAAGGTGCGTGTATTATTTCCAAACGAAGGAAGAGGGTTGTAGGAATGCTGAAAGCAGTAACAAGGAATAAGGTGGTCAGCAGGGAAGTAAAGGATGATACTTTGGTAATCCCGACATTGACATACGAGAGTGAAGCATGGGCGTTGTTGGAGAGACACAAATCAAGAGTGAGAGGGATGGAAATGAGTTACTTGAGAAGTGCATGTGGAGGTACATGGAGGGATAGACAGACGAATGCGGAATTATGAGAATGGTGTGGTGTGGATGTGGTTGTGCTGGAAAGTGTGAAAAGGAACACCTTGAAATTGTTCGCCCATGTAGAACGTATGGGAAGCAAAAGAATGACTAAGTAAGTGTACGATAGTGAGGTGGAAGGACTGAAAGGGAGAGGCAGACCGAGAGTGAGGTGGAAGGATGGAGTTGAGAAATATATTCGTGAAAGCGGTGTTGGATGGGAGGAGGGGCGTCGGCTGATGGGGGACAGAGGTGCATGGGGGCAATTTATTCGTGGCCACCCCTTCGGAGATCATGGTGTCTTGCAATAGATAGATAGAAATTGTTACTCATAATTCAGTTTCTTTATTGACCAATACCACACATTGAATAATTTGCCTCATTGTTCCTACAACCTACGTGCAGTACTTTACATTTATTGATATTGAAGCTCATTTGCCAGGTCTGAGGCCAATTAGACAGTTTATCTAAATTACATTGGATGTATTGTATTTGAGTTGGCGAGACTACCGTGCTTACTATTTTTGTGTCATCTACAAATTTTGAAATAGTACATGAGAGACTGTCATCAATATAATTATATAAATGGAGAAGAGGACAGGTCCGAGCACTGACCCCTGGGGTACACCGCTTGTGACTTTAGTCCAGTTTGATGCTTTACGGTATATTTATATTACTACTCGTTGCATTCGTCCAGTTAGAGAGAGAGATACAGAGAGTTACACAGATACTCGGACCAAACAGACTTTGCGGTCCCTACTAGGTGGTCCGGCCTTAATAGTACTTAAGACAAGGACAGTTCATAGTAGAAAAATAGGACAGCAAAGTAGACGGTTCTCTCCCCACCTTCCACTCCCTCCGGCTAAAAAGCCGTACCGGAAAATAGGATGAAGGCCTTATGGGTCAGGGAATATCCACAAGGAAACTGTTTATATAAGAGAAAAAAAAATAGTCTGAAAGGGAACTTACACTTACATGCTTACTGATTTTAAACATGTTCATTCATATTAATTCAATCTTCATCAGATGATCGTTCAGTCTCTTCTTAAACGTATCAATTGAAGTATTATCGACTACCTCCTTTGGTAAACTGTTCCACTCTTTGACCACACTGTATGTGAAGGAGTGTGGTGTTACATCTAGGCATGTCTTCTTTTAATTTAATTTCATTCCATTATCTCGGGTTACAGGATTGTTTTTGATCGTGAACAAAGCAAT
The DNA here is from genome assembly GCA_032716605.1 of Paralithodes platypus. Taxonomy (NCBI): domain Eukaryota; kingdom Metazoa; phylum Arthropoda; class Malacostraca; order Decapoda; family Lithodidae; genus Paralithodes; species Paralithodes platypus. The sequence goes on along the minus strand of CM064541.1, from coordinate 10,467,296 downwards.
GATATCTATTCCAGAAGCACATCCATACTCATATCTCTCACCGATCCATCCACTCACTCACAGACAACACGCAGCTGCATGCACGACCTCCCGAAATCCATCCTTCCGAATCCTCCCTTCCTCGCGAGGACAGAGTCCACCTGGCCAGGCTGAGATGCGGACAACATCCAGCTCTCCTGAGCTATCAGAAGAGACTGGATGACTCCGTTGTCGACGCCTGCCCGGGATGTAACACAGCACCCCATACCATTAAACACATCATAGAAGACTGCATTTCACACAACCACTTACGCCAACAACACAATCTACACTCAATGAGAGCTCTGTGGGAAAGCCCGATCGTGGCCATGGCCTTTCTCAGGGACTCGGGACTGTTCGGCCAGGCAGCTTAGGGAACAACAACAACAACAACTCTCAAATAATTTAAATATCTTAACCCTCTCCGACATATGACGCGATTTTGAGCCTATTGGGGATACTTTAAAGCCTTTGTTACCATCAGGGGTATTTAGAAACCTTTAATTTAGTTACTTCAACCTCTGCAGTTGTCTTTGAGTTAGCTGTGGGCAGAAAACTAATTTTGGAGAGGTAATTATAAGAGTGAGAGAACTCTATTTCTTGTTGCTAATCTGGCAACATCTGCGTCATATGTGCGTGAAAGGGTTAAAATTATCTTTTAAGTATTGTGGGAGAGAAGGCATTTAATAAGTTTGCCAGCAATACACAGTAAACAAAAATCAGAAAGAACTCATAACTAACGAACAAGTCATCTCCTGACCACTTGTGAAAGAATATATACTCCCGAAGGTTACTCGCTTGCGTTCCATTGAAGAGAGTGAAGAGAGCCGACTCACAGTGGAATTCAGAAAATGCCGGGTGGAGAAGGAGCCGGGAGGAGGAGGAAGCGGAGAGGAGGAGGAAGAGAGAAAGAGGAGGAAGACCGGCGAGAAGGACAAGATGAAGGAGCAGGGAGGAAGAGAGGGTCTTTACTGTGACATTTTGAGATGGTTAATTGATGCCATCAATCGGGCGTATTATATGTATATTCCAAAACGTTCAATGTAGCTTTTGAGTGTCATCATGCAGCGTCACTGTATTTTCTGTGCTGCGAAATAGACACAAGCATTGTGGGCTAAGGGTCTCGACATTTGAAAGTACCCATAGAGGTGTATTTACAAAAGACCTCGTACCCGCAGCTTTTGAACATATATTCTGGTACAGTTGCCTGCATTTCTACCTCCACATCGGCTAGTTGATTTCAGTTCAGTCAGGTAATTCTGGGTTTGTAATAAACACTTGTTTTTTATTTCAGTCAGTCATGACTGAGTTTGTTGACACTGTACGGTCAAATTATACAATATTAACAAAAGCAGAAATGTCTTGATAGCGTAATGGTTAGTGCGTGGACTTTCGGTGTGAGTATCCTAGGTTCGAGTCCTTGGAGTACCACATGTATTCTTTGATTTCATTAATTAGGTTTATTTGTAAGTAAATTGGTGGGTTGGTGATAACATTAATTTACCCATGTTCAGGAGTAATTCCTAGCAAGCCTTCCCTTTTTTTTTTGTTTTTTTTTTTTTTAAAGAGACAATGAACGGATGAAGGAAAAACACAGATAAAACAAAAAGGTCCATGTGCCTAAAGGCATCCTCCATTCATAAAATGTTTGTAACAACTGGATTTAAACTTTTGTAGATTGTAAGTTTGTGGAAAGCAACTCGAGGGAAGTTAATTCCAAAGAGTAGTAGTTCTAGGGATAAATGAATTTTGATAAGCAGAAGTTCTGCATTGTGGAGGAGAAAGTGTAAATTCATGGGCGCTCTCAGCTGCCCTAGTTCTACGGGGAAAGATGTGGAGAGGCGGCACAATTGAAGCAAGTTCCTCGGAACAATTGCTGTGAAAATATCTGTAGAATAATGCAAGGAATGCAAAGTTTCTTCGTATGGATAATGTAGGAAGGTCCTGTGTGATTGCAGGTTTATTGATTAATCTAATAGCTTTATTTGGAGTTTTGTCCAACTGCCTCAATGCAACCACTCCACTTCCACTCCACAGAGGTGAACAGTAATCCATCTGAGAACGCACATGACTTTTATATATTACGGCCAACTGCTCGTCAGTGAAGAATTCTCGAACTCTGTACAGGAGTCCCAGTTTTTTTAGAAGCATTCTTAGCAATGCTTCTAACATAATGTGTCCAGCTCAAGTTAGTAGTTAATGTTACACCGAGAATGTCAATACTAGGGAAAGTGGGAATATTTACATCATTACAAAATATATGGGAGTCAGTGAGATTCTGTCGGTTAGAAAATTGAATGTACTTGGTTTTCTGTGCATTAAAGGAAACTAATTTGTTTTGTCCCCATTCATTAATTCTAGAAAGGTCCTGGTTCAGAGAAATTGCAGTGTTTATTTTTGAATTTATAAGATCGGGTTGGGTGAAAGAATTGGTAAATGTGATGGAACTGTGGGGTGTTGAGTCATCTGCGTAGGAATGTATTGGATTATGAGTGGTAGATATGAGATCATTGATATGAATGAGGAACAGAGTTGGGGCCAAAACTGATCCCAGGGGAACACCAGCATTTATAGAGTGAAATTGAGAATAAAGGCCATCTACCATTACACGTATTTTTCTGTTATGAAGATAAGAAGAAATTAGTGGAACTAATGATGCAAGGCCGTAGTGTGACATCTTCGACAATAAGGATTGATGCCAGACTCTATCAAATGCCTTTGATATATCCAGTGTTATTGTATGTGTTTCACCATGTTGGTCTGTAGCTTGGTTGATTTGATGCGTAAGAAGGCAAAGAATGTCTGCAGTTGATCGACATCGTCTAAAACTATATTGCCTATCACTGATTAATTTATTATTCTCAAGATGCTTAATTATGTGATTATTTAATATAATTTCAAAGACTTTACCAAGAGTGGAAGTTATAGCTATTGGTCTGTAGTTTGATGGATCTGAAGATTTTTTAGGAACTGGATGGATGTTTGCTTCTTTCCAGGGTACACCTTCCATGTGTGTAATCATTAGGCTATCATAGTGCAGTTGGGTAGATGTACAGTTTATGCTTAGATAAAAATCCCGTATTTGAGAATGAATAATATGTCGTAGGCTTGTGCATAAACCTTTAACCGTCTTGATAGCGTAATGGTTAGTGCGCTGAAATTCGTTGTGAGTATCCTAGGTTAGAATCCGTGGAGTACTGTAGGTTTTCATTAGTTTCATTCATTCCATTAATTAGGCTTATTTGTATGTGTAATTGATGGGTTGGTGATAATAAGAATATCTTGCTAAACACTAATCAGCTTTTGTAAAGGTGCAAGTGCATGGGACTGAACCATATGAGACTATATTGCGTTGATATCGGCAGCTAGACTGAAGATGGATTATTCTACTTTATGTGACACTTGGTCAAAGGTCAAGGTCAAACAATGCGGTCAATGATATTTTCATGAATTAAATTTTGTTTCAAATTTCACCATATCCGAATATTAGCTACTGTTGATATTGATATAATGCTCACAAAACTATATGATTGTACATGAGAGAGCTCTGAGGAACACTGATTATTGTACTAGCGATAGGATTTTGTTTTTCTATGTGAGTGAGGGAAACAAAAGGCAGAACTGCCTGTAGCGACTGCTTCCCCCATAGATGAAAGAGTGACAGGGCCAAGATCAAGGGACGTTCGAGCCAAAAGGCCTGGACACACGGAGTTTGAAGCAATTTAAGTCATAGGAGGAGGGAAAGACTGATTCTGGGAGATAGTTCCAGAGCTCAGCTGTTGAATAGAAGACAGACTGAGAGTAACGTTGTACTCTTGGGTTGGAGAGTTGCACAGAGTAGGGATGGGATTGTGTTGCAAGACGGGTACCATGTACCCTATGTAGAGGAGGTGGTATACACTGGGAGAGCACTGAGGAACACTGATTATTGTAGTAGCGATAGAATAGCGAAAGAGATGCAACATTGCGGCAAAGAGAGAGAGTTTGCAAAAAGATGGTGAGTGGGCGGGAATTAATGATACGAAAGGCTTTCCTTTCTACTTTGTCTAGAAGTGCTGTGTGAGAGGCTCCTCCCCACACATATAAACAATACTCCACAAAAGGACACTGTTCCCCTGTACAGAGCAAGAAGCTGTGCAGGGGTACATAACTTCTTGAGGCGGTTGAGCACACCCAGCTTCTAGGAAGCTGCCTTAGCAAGACTGGTAATATGGTCCTTCCAAGTGAGAGCAGAAGAAATAGAGACACCAAGAATATTGAGAGAAGTGAAGGATTGATTTTTGTATTGTTGAAGAATAAGGGATAGTCCTTTGGGACTATATATATATATATATAATAAATAAGATGACGAGAGCAAACATCAACTCCATTTTCATTGTTTATTAATTAAGCTTTGACAATATTTCGAACAACTCTGTTCATCATCAGGTGAAACACCAACGATCCTAGTAAACAAACATGATATCTGTTAAAACTTTGTATTTAATATATGGATCTATTTAAACAAGTTTAATGTGACAATTCTACATAATACTTTACTTAAAACTGCTAGACTATAAGTTAATAATTGAAAACAATAACAAGATTTACAAGAATATTACATAATCCTAACTTCATAAACCTGAACATGTAATACAAAATATAAAATAACCTGCAACAAACCATTTCGACCTGCACCTGAATAGTCGTAAGGTGCAGGTCGAAATGGTTTGTTGCAGGTTATTTTATATTTTGTATTACATGTTCAGGTTTATGAAGTTAGGATTATGTAATATTCTTGTAAATCTTGTTATTGTTTTCAATTATTAACTTATAGTCTAGCAGTTTAAAGTAAAGTATTATGTAGAATTGTCACATTAAACTTGTTTAAATAGATCCATATATTAAATACAAAGTTTTAACAGATATCATGTATGTTTTCTAGGATCGTTGGTGTTTCACCTGATGATGAACAGAGTTGTTCGAAATATTGTCAAAGCTTAATTAATAAACAATGAAAATGGAGTTGATGTTTGCTCTCGTCATCTTATTTATTCTGAAGATCCGGTACCCTAGCGGCCAACCTACTACTGATATATATATATATATATATATATATATATATATATATATATATATATATATATGTATACTGTATATATATATATACAGTATATATATAATAGAATATATATATATATATATATATATATATATATATATATATATATATATATATATATTTGTGTAGCCAGTTAGTACCTTTTCTTTAATACACACGAGGGTAAATGAAGCAGCATTCTCATTATTGATTATCTTTATATTAATTCCTTCAATATTTCTTACAATTTTCAGTTGTGGTTCAGTGAGTTGGGGGATTAAGTTGGCGAAATTCTGGGGGTGGTTAATAAGCAAATAGTCTAAATGTAGCCGACATTAAATTAGAAATACGTTGCCGTTAAAGACGGGGTTAATATTTACGAACAAATTGGGAAAAAGGTCTTAAGATTGCCACACTATTAGGGTAAACCTCTTAAAATCTCATAACATATTTGGCTAAACATGATGGATAAAGGGGTCCATAAAGTAATAATTACGTACTTTTAAGACTGGAATGAATATGATAAAGAATACAGGAAAATACACATAAAGTTTAAAATTTGATCACTTCAAAACTCACGATTAACTGTTGTGACACGAACACTTTTTTCGAGCAATTTGCTATGAACAAAGTTTTGTTCGTAATGTTCCGAGGCTTTTTTGCATTGGAATTGCAAACTAGACTTATGTAGATTAGTTTGTTAGCTGGATGAATTTTGATACCGCGTAATCTTTTAACCTGCCAGACTGAAATTGCTTGTAAAAAGTGACGGAAAAAAGTGCTCGTCTGACACTTACTTTATCTATGAAGCATGAATTTAACAGTGTATAATATATATATTAAAGATGCCAAACATGATGGAACTTTAACTCAAGTATATCCACCATTTCACTGTATATCACAGTAATACAACATTGATGGGAGCAGTGTAAAACACTTCATCTTAACCCCAGCCTCTATGTCAGGAACCCGATCTCCAGTTAACACATAAATTATAACATGTATGAATATAAACACCATATGAGGAAGAGCACTCTATTGACAACGATCTCCAGTTAACATACATTATAACATGTATGAATATAAAGACCATATGAGGAAGAGCACTCTATTGACAACGATCTCCAGTTAACACATAAATTAGAACATGTATGAATATAAAGACCATATGAGGAAGAGCACTCTATTGTCAACGATCTCCAGTTAACACATAAATTAGAACATGTATGAATATAAAGACCATATGAGGAAGAGCACTCTATTGACAACGATCTCCAGTTAACATACATTATAACATGTATGAATATAAAGACCATATGAGGAAGAGCACTTTATTGACAACGTTTCGCATCTAGCTTAATTAGGCCTATACGAAACGATGTCAAGAAAGTGTTCCTCCTCACATAGTGTTTATATGCATTCTGCCAACTTTCCTGAGTTTATAATTTATCAAATAATAAGCAATGGCAGTCAAGAGCTATACAGCTTAACTACGACTTCCTCTACTCCAAGTCGCTGATTGATCACAAGACCCAACTAGACTTCCCTTCAATGTTTATCTTGACGGAAGAAGACTGATTGTTGAAAGGGAACGGGATTATTATTATCTTGAGAGCGAGGGAGGGGGAACATAGTTTAAGAAAGTTAATATGTAAAAATTATATATTATGTTTGTCAAACAAATTGTGATGTGTGTAAATAGAGAGAGAGAGAGAGAGAGAGAGAGAGAGAGAGAGAGAGAGTGTACACAGGAGTACAAAGGAAGTCAAGCAACAACAGGTCTAGTGACCTCTCGAAATTGCTTGCCCTCTAAGTCACCGCTGTTCAAAGTGTCAAACAGTAGTTTAGAGTGGGTAAGGGACAATTGGAAAGGGACATACTGTCCCCAGACTAATGTCAATGGCATAACATAGCACAGCTATAGGTGATTGTTCATGTGTCTGAGGAAAAGTGAATAACATCTTAGTTACCGGTATATATAAATACATGTAGTGATCCTTGATGTATCTGAGAACAAAATAATTCATTTACAAATGCAATCAGTCGTGGGTTTAAGGTGAAGTGTTTGTCTAGGCAATGATTAATGGAATCAATGGTGCTGCAGTCTATAACATATCGTGGAAGCCCATTCCACAAGTTCACAACTTGATTGAAGAAGACATTCTTAGACTTGTGTGAGTTGACAAAATTTACCAATGATTTTGCAACCATTTCCCTGTGTGTAGTTTGATTAATCGATCGCAGAGTACAGATGCAGATGCCTTTGATGATTTTGTAGACTTGAATTAGGTCACCTCTTAATCTGCACTTGGATAAAGGAAATATATTTAATTATCTAAGATGCTCCTCGTATTGTTTGCCTTTTAGATTAGGTATCATTTTGGAAACTCTATGTTAAACTCGTTCAAGTTTATCAATATCTTTTTGGTAGTAGGTGCACTAGGATTGAACGCAATATTCCAGAAAAGAACGGACTTAGAAATTGTAAAGTGTGAGGATTACATCTTTGGATTTATGCTCAAATGACCTGGCTATAAAGCCAATTATTATATTTGCCTTCTTAACAACTTCTGAAAATTGTTGACTGGAAATGGATCAGAATTGGTGACCGTGTCTGTACAGCTGGTTTTATAGTTCGCCGCTAATCTTAATGGAAAAGTATTTATTATTGTTGTAGTAAGTCGTTTCCAGTCATTGTTTAACTGTTACGCATTATATGTGTTGCAAGACGGGTACTACGTACCCGTGTGTGCATATACCGGTATATATATATATATATATATATATATATACACCGGTATTCAGTATATATAATGTGTATGTATATATATATATATATATATTGTTACGCCCCTCTGGGACTAGAAGCTAGGTAATAGTTTACAAGTAATTCGACCTGATTATCCAGAGGTGTAGACACCCCAGAGGGACAACACAAAGACAGACGTGAGGATATAGATGCTAACTAGTATAAGTACCGGAAACCCAAGTTCTTATGGCACTATGATAATATATGTCTCTATAATCTAAGTGATTATTAGAGTATATCCTCTCCCCACCAGACACCCCTTAGCAGGCACTATTATAACAATCCCAGGTATATAGGTAAAACAAAATATTAGTATGGCTTGAGCAAAAGAATAAATAGTCACCAGAGTAAAACACAGAAACACTCACACTAATACATATAACAAACAGGGGAAGAATTATAACTAATATATTTATAAAAGAATTTTAATAAAATAAAGTTTTACTTACAAGGTGTTATTCAAGTTATAAAATTAATATGTTAAACATTTAAATCAAAGGTGAATTTCGTTAATAAATAATCTAAGTGAATTTAATGTTTATAAATCTATCTATCTATCTATCTATATGCTCAGGCCCAATCCCCAAAATTTTGGGGGTAGCCGACTCAAGACAGAGCAAGAACAGGGAAAACAGAAAAACAACATAAAACAACAAATAAACACAGATAAAAAGCACAAACTCACACACATCCAGGTCACCCAGGAGAAGACCCAGAGACCAGGGTCACCAAGGTCGCTCCAGCACTCCTCCGGCCCCCGACCACCCGGAGAGGTTCCGATCTCGGCAGGCAGACATGCAGCGGAGCCAAAGCCACAAGCCCTCCCACCACACTTCCAGGCGCACCCTTCATATTAATCGTCTCCCCGGGCCAGGCGCCTGATGGACTATTATCTAGTCCAACTTGCGCCCGACCCCTTACTCCAAATGACCACGTGTTCACTCAACTATTCAAAAGCATTCTCCATTCACTCCTGTCCACCACCACCACTTCCCCTGCCTGATCTATAGTCATTCCTCTATCATCCAAAGCCTTTCTTACACAGTCTCTCCATCTCAATGGGGGTCTACCTGCCCTTCTATCTCCCCTTGTACCTGACTCACATATTCTCTTTGTAAGCCTTTCATCTCCCATTCGTTCAACATGACCATACCAGCTCAGCACCCTTCTGTCCACTCTGGCTGACAAATGTTCCTGCTGCCCCACTCTCCTACGTATCTCTTCATTCCTCAATCTGTCTCTACGAGTAACACCACACATACTCCTCAAGCAGCTCATCTCCATCACATCGAGCTCTCTTTTCTCCTTTTTCTTCAGAGCCCATGTCTCAGCCCCATACATCACTGTTGGCACAACAATTCCTTGATACAGTGCACTTTTTACTTTCACTCCGAGATTTCTCGTCTGTTTATAAATAAAGTAAATATTTAATTATAAAGAAATATTAAAGAAAACTAAAACAAATAAAATATCAAATTAAATGTTAATATTTAGTTAAAATGGGTTTAAGTCCTGGAGCAACTCACAACCACCCCTATCATCTCCACACTGCTAGGCCCCCACAGGCAGTACGTCGAGAAAGGTGAGGCGGACAATCCAGGCTTGTAGAATCCAATAAGCACCACCCGTCGAGAACACCACCAGATATGAACTGCCTAAGCTCTCTAGCTCAAACCCTATGTCACCTCTCTTTATGTGTGATGTAGCAAGAAGCGCAAGTGGGTACGTAGTGGTGAGGAGCCGAACTATTGAAGTCCCGTATGACCGTATGTGGGACATACGGTTCATTGAGAGGTTCAGTCTGGAGTCAAGACGGCTTCCTTTGATAGGAGTAGAGAGAGTGAACCCGGGTGAGCGAGCGAGGCAGGCGAGGCGGGAGGGGGGTACAGTCACGGACAACAGGCAGTACAGTCACAGCCAGTATATGCTTGTGGGAAGAGCCTGCATGATAAGAAGAGCATAACAATATACTGTATATATATATATATATATATATATATATATTTATATATATATATATACAGTATATGCTCGATTTGACTTGCATTTTGATAATGAGTTGTCTCGTAAATGTTTGTCTCCCCGCACCCCCTTTCTCCGACATACAAACACCAACAGACACATACACTTTAAAAAAAAAAAAAAAAATAAAAAAAAATATATATATATATATATATATATAGAAGGTTCCACCCCTTTCCCATTCTTAAGTAAACCATTTTAGATTTACAGAAGAGTGACCATTACTTGCATTACTGCATGTCCACAAACATTTCAGTAATGTAAGCATGTTTCCTTCTATTTTTTTTTTTTTTTTTTTTATTAAGGTCACAGTTACAAAGTGGTGTACAATCTATCTTATTCTAGTTACATTGTAGTTTATCTTATTGTACCAGTACCTCCCTACAATCAACCTAGTTGTTCCCCAATTCGTCCCTCCGCCACGACCATTTCAAAGTCCAAGTCTCTCACTCTTGTCCTCTGTAGCGGGGAGGACCTTGTACCCCTGAGACATAGGAGTGCAGTCCTGAGAAGAGAGAAAGAGAGCCGGCATCTCATCCAAGTTATGACTTGGCTTCTATGCTGGCGCTTTTTCTCCGATATTTGTTCAGCTAATCTGGCATAGAAGACACTTGCAGAAGGTCCCATACATCCCGACGATGAGAAGACCAGAGGAGTAAAGCTTCCTAGATCCCTGTTCAAAATTCTTTCTTCATAAGCGCGTTTTTTCTCACTTTCGTTTCTCAAGTATGCCGCCTTGTGTCCTCGCTCACGATATGTTTGTGCTCTTGGGTTGAAGATTCTGATGTCGAAAAAAAGCCCGTTGTCCCCTCGTCCAAAAACCTCGAGCACTTACGTCCACTCTTGCTTCATTTGAAATATTTGCAGTATTGTGGGCCAAGCGCTGTCCGTCCATAGGCAGAAGTTCCGGTTCGATTCTGACATCATGGCACACCTCGTCCAGCATTTGTGCAGTGATTTCTCGTACTTCATCATGCCGGATACAGATGAATCCTCCTTTCTTACAAGTCATACAGTGGTCTGAGTTGTTTATTTCACCACATGCACATTTCAGCGGCAGGTTCTAAACTGGCCACCCATACCTCAAGGCTACGGCATCATTGAATTCTTGTTTATTTAAGCTGAAGCCTTTCTCCTTTATTGGTAATGATGTGAGCCAATTTGAAGCCCCCGTGTCTTGTGCCATCTCAACTCTCATTTTCAGTTCTTCCCTACATCTGGTCTTAATTTGTTCTAGGCTATGTTTCTGTCTCTCTTCTCTGCTCTTTGTAATTTCCTGTCTTGCATTTCGTTGTTCCTCTTCGTCCACCTCATCATTTTCATTTTGCTCCCGTATTTTTTCTGTCAGAGACGTAGTAAGTTTAAGGGAATTTTGGTACTCATGTAGTGCCGCCTCCACTGGGTTTCTGATCCCCATACCTCCGAACCTTGGCGGAAGAGCTAATAGATCTCTTAGCTCTTGCGTGACGCCTTCCATCTCTGTTAAGGCCGGTATGAATGTTCCTCTGATTGCTTCTTCAAGCGGTTGGAGCATCTGTCTAATGTCAGGCACTGTTCTCATAAGAAAGGTCCATCTGTGCTTAACACCATATGTGAAGGCAGTATATGCAGCATGTGGTTAAGATTTCGCAATGTCTGCCAGGGTTTTCACTTCCTTTACCCACTCCGCTACCTTTTTTCGCACATAGTCCCTCTTGCATTCTTCTGTGCCTATTACTGCTCCCAAATGGCGTTGACCCTCCTTTGTAATCTTCACTCCTGTCCCATCAAAAGTCTGCACCGCTTCTTCATACTTGTTTTCTTTCACTATTAGTACAGATTTACTAGCATTCGGATGGTACCCAATGACTTCGCCTACCGATTGTACTCTCCGCCACCATTCTTTGAGATCCCCTATTTTTCCTGCACCTGTGAGGTCATCTGCATACGCCACTTGTTTCACTCGGGTAACCTCATGTTTTATTTTCTGCTGCAGAATTGATAGTGCCAGTGCGTACATTGTCATTGCCACTGGATCTCCTTGCGTTGTTCCTTCATTTGATTTGAGAATTTTCATTTCTTCCTTCTGTGTGCTTCCAACTATATACAGGTTAGCTGGCTCCTTATAAGTATTTTCTATGTACTTTGCGATGCTCGGGCATTTGATCTTGATGTTGTGAATAGCTGCCTCCCTATTAATGGTGTTAAAGGCATTTGTTGCATCCACTAGCAGTACCGCTTCACAATCTTCCTCATGATACACCTTCCCCATTGCATGTATTGCTGCTTCTCCTCCGGCTTGCTGTCCTGCACATACTTGTAAGTTGCCCACTGCTCTTTGTACATTTTTTCCAAATACAGACATGATTGCTTTTCCTATAATCCTTCTAAGAACTTCCCCAACGCATGCTGGTCTAACTCCTGGATTCTTATTTAAAGGTATCAGGCGACATGCTGTCAGAGCTTCTATGTTCACGCATGGTGATGATGCAAGTTTCTTTGTCAGCATTGCTATTGCTTCACAAAGGTCACCCGCCGCTGAACCAAACTTGTTTTGACTTAGGAAGATCCTCCAAGTCTTAGCATCTACTCCTGATGGACCTGCTCCTCCCTGTGTTTTCAGCGCCTTTCTCCATATGAGGTCTCCAGTTATATTCTCATATATCACCGGGTCTGGAAGAACATATTCCCCGTCTAGTTTGGCCTCATCACTTGCTGGTTTTGCTTCTGGGTGTTTCTCCTTCAGCTGGTCCAAGATGCGTCGATTCACTTCGTGCACCCCACTTGAGGCTTCCCCAGTGACCATTCTGACTGCCTGTGCCACTTTACCAATCCTCATGCTATTTCCCACTGATCGTGCCATATCATCTGGCTTCCTCTTTCTTCGTTGTTTTGTTTTTAGTCTTTGCTGGATTGCTCGTACTTGGCTAAGAATTTTGTCTAACTCCCCATTTTTCCACCACTCCATTCTCTGTTTCAGCGCTTTAATGTTCTCATTCAGTTTTCCCTTTGGTCTTTTTCTTTGAAGGAACAACTGAGGAATGAAAGAAGCTATCTTGAGACACATACACACACATACACACACACACACACACACACACAGTCAGCAATACACACACACACACAACCATTGACATCGAAGCGACACCTCGTAAGATGAAGACCAAAGTTGGGACTCCGGCAGCTTAAAGGGTTCGGGCAAACTTAAATTGAGTCACTGTTGTTGTCACAGCCTTATATATCAACACTCCTAGAAAATACTCTCTTAGAAAACGCAAAAGAAAAGAAAATATATAGTAGAGAGAATAGGATATGTACTGTATGTTGACTTTGATGGGCCTTATGTCCGCAATTGTTTGTCTGAACCTTTAAATTGATGGCCAGATATGGACAATTGTGGAAACAAATATCTGTCAAGTGCCCATAGAGGTAAGGTGAGGCTAAGTTGGGATCCAAATAAAAAGTGTTCACGTAGATGTACACCCTAGGACACAGGTCACGGCTTGTTTTGGCTCCTCGAACAGTTTAAATGGACCCACTAAAAACGATAACTAGGTACAGTACAGAAATAATGACAAGATTCAATTCAGATCGGGATACCTTCTAAAATTCAGACCACGATTTATGTCCTAGAGTGTACAGTCGCGGCCAGTAATGCTGACTATAACTTATTGATGATATCTTTGGCTGATATAAATATCTACAGTATATATAATTTAGGACCAACTATTTGCATTTTTCAATTTCGCTTAACCCTTTCAGGATACAAGGACATATTTCTTATATAGTGTATGGTTATTAGTAGACGATTTTATTTAGACTAGGAAGGGTATATGAAAGTCAAGGGGTTAATTGAGATGGTCTCAACCTCTTTGATGCCATTGATCCTTCCTAAACTATATATAATAGTCTAATGTAGAGCCAGTATAACTGTTAAAATACATCATAATTCTCAAGGGGTTAATCATTTCAAGGTCTGGAGATGGATCAGAATTGATGACCGTGGCTGTACAGCTGGTTTATAGTTCGCCGATATTCTTAATGGAAAAGTATTTATTAGTATTTTAGTAAGTTGTTTCCAGTCATTGTTTACCTGTTGTGCATTATATAGTTTCGCAAGAAGGCTCAAGATCATACACTAAGGTAACACAATTTTACTATTGATATACAATTGATATTGATATAACCCCTGGGGGTTAGGACCCCCTGGGGGATGGGGAATAGAATATGCCCCACGTGCCTTCTGCATGCGTAAGGGGCGACTAAAGAGGTTGGGTCGGTGGGCTTGTGACCCCCACCCGGAAAAAAATATCTAAGCAAAGAAAAACGAACGAACAGCCTCGGATGCGGACGGAACCTACGTTGACGAACCACAACCGACTAAGGACATTCCTTCGGACATTCTGAGAATGGCTACGTGGAATGTTAGTGGCATGAATTATGGCACAAAAGAGAGAGAGGTTCTGGAAGTGTTAGTGAATGCCAGGCTGGATGTATGTGGAATGACAGAGACCAAATGGAAAGGTTCAGATGTGAGAGAGTGGGAGTGTGGAATGGGTGTGTGTGCTGGAGTGAGTGAAGGAACAGCGAGAGAAGGTGCATGTTTGTTTGTAAGTAGCAAATGGAAGGAATGTGTAACAGAGTATGGGTCTGTGGGTTCAAGGATTGTGTGGGTGAGAATGAAAGTAGGAATACAAACGTGGGTGATTGTATGCGTGTATGCCCCGACAGAGGATATACTTGAACGAAAGAAAGAGGAGTTCTGGATGAATGTGGAGGCGTGCCTGGAGAAGTTTGACAAGAACGAAAGAATATTTCTGATTGGGGATATGAATGGTAAGGTGGGTGATAGGAAAGTTGAGGGAGTGGTGGGAGGGTGGGGGGTACCATCAGAGGTGAATGGGAATGGTAGTGCACTTGTGGACGTATGTGTGGGGAAGAGGCTGTGGATAGACAACACCTTCTTCCCACACAGAATGATCCACAGGTACACATGGAAACGGATGTTGACGATGAAGGATAAGACAGTAGTGGAACGAAAGTCATTGATTGATTATGTATGTGTGGATGAACGAATGAAGAAATCTGTGATGGATGCTAGGGTGTATAGGGGTATTGGAGGGGGTCTGTCTGATCATTATTTAGTGGTAGCTAAGGTTAGGATACAAAAGAAGTGGGTGAGGAGAGCTGGAGGGAGGCAAGAGGAAGGTGGAATGGTGAGGAGGGTGGAGAGGTTGCAGGAGGAGGAAGTCAGGGAGGAGTACAGGAGAGCAGTGGAAAGACAACTAGGTTGGTTCGACCTGGAAGTTATGGAGGAAGTGGAGGAGATGAGCAAGGTGTTTAGGGATGAGACCTGTGCAGCATGTGAGGAGGTGTGTGGAGTGAGGAGAAGAGGGAGGGGAGTGAAAGGTACAGCATGGTGGACAGAAGAGGTAAGAATAGCTGTGGAAGAAAAGAAAAAAGCATATAGAGAGTGGTTGGGTAGTAGAGGGAATGAAGATTTCGAGAGACAGAAACGAGCGAGGTACGTGGAGAGTAAGAGGGTGGTGAAGGAAAGTAAGAGAAGAGTAGATGAGGAATTTGGAAGGAATCTGAGTGTAAAATGGAGGGAGAGTAAGAAACTGTTCTGGAAAGAAGTCAAGAAAGTTAGGGAAGGTAGCAAGGGAAACAGTAAGGGTGTGAAAGATAAGAATGGGAGAATGCTAGCCGAGAAGCAAGAGAGAGTCGAAAGATGGAGGGAGTACTTCAATGAGTTGCTAAATGTAAGGAATGAAGAGCCAGCAAACATAGCTGGATAGGGTATGGGAGGGAGAAGAAGAGAAGTAGTGGAGGAGGAGGTGGGGCTCAGGAGGTCAGAAGTGTGGGAAGCCATGAAAAGAGTGAAGTTGGGGAAAGCACCAGGAACAGATGGAGTGTGTGGGGAAATATTGAGGTATGGTGGTGAGATAGAGATAGAATGGGTATGGAAAATGTGCAAACTAGCATGGGAGAAGGGGAGTGCACCCGATGACTGGAAAACTGGCATAATAGTCCCTCTATATAAGGGCAAAGGGGAAAGAGGAGTGTGTGGTAACCAATGAGGAATATGTCTTCTAAGCGTAGTAGGGAAGGTATACAGTAGGGTAGTGATTGAGAGAGTGAGAGTGAGAACAGAGAAATGGATAGGCGACGAGCAGGGAGGTTTTAGGAAGGGAAGAGGATGTGTAGATCAGATTTTTACCCTGAATTGTGTTGTGGAGAAATATCTGGAGAAGAAACAAAAGGTGTATGTTGACTTTATGGACTTGGAGAATGCCTATGAGAGAGTGGATAGAGAAGGTTTGTGGAAAGTACTTAGAATATACGGAGTAGAGGGCAAGTTGCTGAAAGCAGTGAAGAGCATGTATGAGGGTGCAAAGGCGGCAGTACGTGTGGAGAGTGAGCAGAGCGAGTTCTTTGACCTGACTGTTGGTTTGAAAAGGGGTGTGTGATGTCCCTGTGGTTGTTTACTGTATATATGGATGGAGTCATGTAAGAAATACTATCAAGAGCAGTGGATGTTGGTGTATCGCTGAAAAAGGAGGAAATTGAGTGGAAGCTACCTATACTGCTGTTTACGGATGATACAGTTCTGATGAGTGATAATGAATGGGAGTTGCAGGGTCTGGTAAATGAGTTTGGAACAGTGTGCGAAAAACGGAATTTGAAGGTAAATGCGGGGAAGAGCAAGGTTATGGTCTTCGAAAGGGGTGAAGTCACAGAGTGTGAGGTGAAGCTGAACGGTCAGGCTATGGAGATCGTCAACTCTTTTAAGTATCTGGGCAGTGTGTTAAGTAAAGATGGGACTATGGATGAAGAAGTGCGGGAGAGGGTACAACAGGGGAAGAGGGTTGTAGGAACGCTAAAAGCAGTAACAAGAAATAGGGTGGTCAGTATGGAAGTGAAGAAGTCCTTGCATGACAGTGTGGTAATCCCGACACTGACTTACGGAAGCGAAGCATGGATGTTGGTTGAGAGACTCAGACCAAGAGTGAGAGCAGTGGAAATGAATTACTTAAGAAGTGTGTGCGGAGTTACATGGAGGGATAGACAGACTAATGAGGAAGTGAGAAGGAGGTGTGGTGTGGAGGTAGATGTGCTGGAAAGTGTGAAAATGAAAAACATGAGATGGTTCGGCCATATGGAACGTATGGAAAGCGAGAGAATGACTAAGAGGGTGTACGAGAGCGAGGTGGAGGGACAGAGAGGGAGAGGTAGACCGAAAGAGAGGTGGAAGGAAGGAGTGAGGAAGTACATGAACGAAGGCGGTGCTGGTTGGGGGGAGGGGCATCGACTGACTGGGGACAGAGGTGCATGGGGGCGGTTCGTTCGTGGCCACCCCTTCGGGGATCACGGCGTCAGGCAATAGATAGATAGATAGATAAAGAATAGACAAAAAAGTAGCGGATCACTATTTCCTAAAGTACAGGAATGATACAGACACACGCACACACACACATACACACAAACAAACACACACACTTACACACGTGTATATATATATATATATAAACATTTATTAATGTTTTCATGTTTTTGGCTAAGAGTATCATTTGTGTTTGGATTTTTGGTCAGGGGTTATGTACGTTAATGTTAGTTATCGAAATATTATTATATAGTTTCCTTACTGATAAATCAATGGTGTTAGATAAATTGGGAGATCGTTTCTTGATCCGTTGTATGGTATTAGCCTGTGTTGTGACTTTGTTTTGAATTTATGGAAACAATTTTTGTATTCAATGGTTAAAATATTTGTTATAGTTCAATTGTGATGGTCTTTATTTTGCTTTTCGGTATCTTCAATGGTTTTACATGGTTAGTGTATGAATTTTAATTTTATATATAGTGAGACATTAATATAGGATTGTTTGTATTTAGTAAGTTTAACCTTTTATAGTTTCGATAATCATTACCCTATTTTTTACAAATTGCGTTGTTCTAATAGTATATTATTAATGTTGTTCCTGATGATGGCTTAAGGTTAGCCGAAAATTTGAAAAATAAAGATGTTGCCTGGCGCCCTGTCAATTCTTTTCCTTTTGATATGGAGGTTTAAGTGCCCAAAATCTACTGCTGAAGTACTCATAACTATATATATATATATATATATATATATATATATATATATATATATATATATACAGTATATATATACAGTAGGTGATCTTGGACACCGCAACTTCCATATTAGTAGGGTAATGAGAAGGAATATGGTTTGTAACATAATTTTGGTATAGGCCTATTCAAATTGTCGGCTGCGTGACTGACGCAGCCATCATCAGGAAAGGGTTACCAACAGATCCTAAACATTGAGTTTAACTCTGTATATATTGCTATAAATGGGATCACTAAAATGTTATACATTGTTGAACACATGGCAATTTGCTTACCTAAAACAAAAACAAATTTAAACACAAAATTCCGGCCAACTAGGAAAGTTTGGAATTAATAATAAATCTACGGCTAGACAACATCCAAATTCTAATTAGCTTAATTTCAATGTGACACACAATAGAAACACAAGCACATTAGATATGAAATGTATATGTTATTATTATTTTTTTCAATTCAAATAATATTATTCTGAACTGTAATGTCTAAAATATATTAAAATTATCACCTACCGGTAAACAGTGTCCAAAGTATTTATGCTAATATTCAACCATGTGAGGGCAAAACTTAGCAAAAACAATACAAATATACAAGAATATTACAATGAAGGATTTTACAAAAGATTTAACATTATTTTGTAATAACAAAATAATGTCAAATCCTAATAAACCGTGTTACAACGAACAGCAACATAAAGCAAAAATCAAGCAAATTAGTGCAATTTAATTACTTTACTCTATGAATCAAAAGATAAGTTGATATTTATATAAAGTAAAAATTGTCACAAATATATCGGAACACACCATGACACCACCAGTCTCCTATGAAAGACAATGCGTCCCTCATTAACTAAACACATTTGCTTTCTATATATTATAAACTCTCTAAATGGGATAATTAATGGAAATAAAAATAAAAAACAAACTATATTAACACCCAAGCTTCACTATTAGGTACAATTGGGTGGCATTTTGGGTGTTCATAGTTTATTTTTTCTTTTTGTTTTGTTTATTTTTCACCATTTAGTGAGTTGGCCCCGAAAATGCTGGAAATATCGGGAGCACTTCCGTTTTCGTCACTAGCCCCTCACCCAAACTCGGAACATCCATCGTTGTAGCGGAGCTGAAAGCAAAACCCGCGAAAACTTTTGCATTAAAGAAACGTTTACCCTCCCCGGCAGAGACGATAATAGATCAGGACTGCGAGGCGGCTGAGATGGAAGGCAAAATACGAAATGAAACTGGTGGCTGTGAGGGAAGTTTAAGAGGCAAGTTTATACCAGGAACCCTTAGGGAAGTTTATACCAGAGGCCCTTGGGGAAGTTTATACCAGAAGCCCTTGAGGAAGTATATACCAGAAGCCCTTTGAGAAGTTTATACCAGAAGCCCTTTGAGAAGTTTATACCAGAAGCACTTTGGGAAGTTTATACCAGATAGCCTTGGGGAAGTTTATACCAGATAGCCTTGGGGAAGTTTATACCAGATGGCCTTGGGGAAGTTTATACCAGAATCCCTTGGGAAATTTTATTCCAGAGGCCCTTGGGGAAGTCTATACCAGATATCCTTGGGGAAGTTTATACCAGAAGCCCTTGGGGAAGTTTATACCAGAGGCCCTTGAGGTAGTTTATACCAGACAGCCTTGGGGAACTTTATACCAGCTTTATAAAAGAGGCTCTTGGGGAAGTTTCTACCATAAGACCTTAGGGAAGCGTATGCAAGAAGCCTTTGGGGAAGTTTATACCAGAAGCCCTTTGGGAAGTTTATGCCACAGGCCCTTGGGGAAGTTTACACCAAGGCCCTTGGGGAAGTTCAAAGTGCTGTCACAGTGGGCGCATTTTCTTATAATTTTCTTTGAACAATTATTTCACGTACTATTTGAGGTTCTTTTGCATTGGAATCCGAAACTGGATTGAAGATGGATTATGTTAGATAGTTTACTTCTTACGGAACCTGAATATTGCAGCTGCCAGAATACAACCTCCCATGAAAATTGACGGAACAAGTGATCGTGTGACACCACCTTAATACAAAAATCGGCAGCCACATTAGACGGAGGAAGGATTTAAGGGTGTGGAGGGAATGGGGTGGGGGATGGAGGGGAAATGACTTGCTGGTCACAAATTCTTTCCCCATACTTTCACATCCCCCTCCCCAACCCCCGACATAAAACAAAAAACTAACCGAAGGCTAACTTTAACTAACCTAACTGATTTCAAATGGTGATCAAACCAATTTGAGTGTGGACGAAATGACTTGGTGACAAAATATCCGGGATGTATACTGGTAATCTATCAATTATTTGTTATTGTGGCAGAGAAAGCCTTGTTGTCGTTGTTTTTGCTCCCTAAGCAGCCTGGCTGTACAGCCTCGAGTCCCTATGGAAGGCCATGTCTACGATCGAGCTTTCCCACAGGGCTCTCAAGGAGTGTAAAATATTATTATGATGTTGGCATAAGTGATTGTGAAAAATGCAGTCTTCTACGATGTGTTTAATGGTACGGGGTGTTGTTTTACTTTTAACGCCTCCAAGGCCCAATTTCTCCTTATATCTACCAGCTGCAATTTTCCACAAGACTTTCAATTGCTCTTCAACAATACACAAATCAACCTTTCATCTGCTCTCAATATTCTTGGTCTATCTTTTTCATCTGCCCTTTCTTGGAAAGATCATCCTACCACTCTTGCTAAAATAGCTTCCCAGAAGTTAGGTGTGCTCAACCGCCCCCGTGAATTCTTCACCCCCGCACAGCTTCTTGTTCTGTATAGGAGCACAGTGCTCCCATGTATAGAGCATTGTTCGCATGTGTGGGGAGGTTTCACCCATACCACACTTCTGGAAAGAGTAGAATCAAAATCGTTTCACCTCATCAACTCACTTCCTCTCCATAGTTCCCTACAATCTCTCTCCACACGCCGCAATGTTGCATCTCTTTCACTCTCCTATCGCTAATTCAACAAACAGTGTTCTTCAGGGCTCTCTCAGTGCATACCCTCTCCCTTGGGACGAGTTCGAAGCATCCGCCTTGCATCACAGTCTCACTCCTGTTCAGTCCAGCTGTTCAACCCGAGAATTAATCAATATTCTAAGTTTTTCTTCTACTCAACTAGTGAACTTTGGAACTCTCTCCTTCAATCAATCTTTCCTTCATTCTATGAATCAGACTGCTTTAAACTTCGTAGGTCCAGGCATTTCAACTCCAACTTCCCTCGAGTTTGGCTCACTGTCACTCTTTTGGCTTTGGGGGAGACACTCGTTGCAAATCTTTTGTCTTCTTCATTTACATTAAAAAAAAATAAATGGACAGAGAGAGAGAGTATTATACATATGCAGGGAGAAAGGAAAGATGACTGAGGTATGATGAGGTGAGGTGCGAGTGGTGAGGTGCGAATGTTGAAGTGCGAGTGGTGAGATGTGTGTGGTGAGGTGTGGGTGGTGAGGTGTGAGTGGTGAGGTGTGGGTGGTGAGATGTGGGTAGTAAGGTATGGGTGGTGTGAGTGGTGAGGTGTGGGTGGTTAGGTGTGAGTGGTGAGGTGTGGGTGGTGAGTGGTGAGGTGTGGGTGGTGAGGTGTAAGGTGTAAGTGGTGAGGTGTGGGTGGTGAGGTATGGGTGGTAAGATGTGGGTGGTGAGGTGTGAGTGGTGGGGTGTGGGTGGAGAGGTATGGGAGGTAAGGTGTGGGTGGTGTGAGTGGTGAGGTGTGGGTGGTGAGTGGTGAGGTGTTGGTGGTGAGGTGTGAGTGGTGGGTGGTGAGATGTGGGTGGTAAGGTGTGGGTGGTTAGGTGTGAGTGGTGAGGTGTGGGTGGTGAGGTGTGGGTGGTGAGGTATGGGTGGTGAGGTGTGAGTGGTAAGGTGTGAGTGGTGAGATGGGGGTGGTGAGGTATGGGTGGTAAGATGTGGGTGGTGAGCTGTGAGCGGTAAGGTGTGAGTGGTGAGGTGTGGGTGGTGTGGTATGGGTGGTAAGGTGTGGGTGGTGATTGGTGAGGTGTGGGTGGCGAGGTATGGGTGGTGAGGTATGGGTGGTGAGTGGTGAGGTGTGGGTAGTGAGGTGTGGGTAGTGAGTGGTGGGTGGTGAGGTGTGGGTGATGAGATGTGGATGGTGAGGTGTGAGTGGTGAGGTGTGGGTGGTGAGTGGTGAGGCGTAGGTGGTGTAGTGTGAGTGATGAGGTGTGGGTGGTGAGGTGTGGGTAGTGAGGTGTGGGTGGTGAGGTGTGCGTGGTGAGGTGTGGGTGGTGAGGTGTCATTGGTGAGTGGTGAGGTGTGGGTGGTGAGGTGTGAGTGGTGAGGTGTGGGTAGTGAGGTGTTAGTGGTGAGGTGTGGGTGATGGTGTGTAGGTGGTGAGGTGTGAGTGGTGAGGTGTGGGTGGCGAGGTATGGGTGGTGAGGTATGGGTGGTGAGTGGTGAGGTGTGGGTAGTGAGGTGTGGGTAGTGAGTGGTGGGTGGTGAGGTGTGGGTGATGAAATGTGGATGGTGAGGTGTGAGTGGTGAGGTGTGGGTGGTGAGTGGTGAGGCGTAGGTGGTGTTGTGTGAGTGATGAGGTGTGGGTGGTGAGGTGTGGGTAGTGAGGTGTGGGTGGTGAGGTGTGCGTGGTGAGGTGTGGGTGGTGAGGTGTCATTGGTGAGTGGTGAAGTGTGAGTGGTGAGGTGTGGGTGGTGAGGTGTGAGTGGTGAGGTGTGGGTAGTGAGGTGTTAGTGGTGAGGTGTGGGTGATGGTGTGTAGGTGGTGAGGTGTGAGTGGTGAGGTGTGGGTGGTGAGGCGTGAGTGGTGAGGTGTAGGTGGTAAGGTGTGAGTGGTGAGGTGTGCATGGTGAGTGGTGAGCTGTGGGTAGTGAGTGGTGAGGTGTGAGTGGTGAAGTATGATTGGTGAGGTGTGGGTGGTGAGGAATGAGTGGTAAGGTGTGGGTGGTAAGGTGTGGGTGGTAAGGTGTGAGTTGTGAGGTGTGGGTGGTGAGGCGTGAGTGGTGAGGTGTAAGTGGTGAGGTGTGAGTGGTGAGGTGTGCATGGTGAGTGGTGAGCTGTGGGTAGTGAGTGGTGAGGTGTGAGTGGTGAAGTATGATTGGTGAGGTGTGGGTGGTGAGGAATTAGTGGTAAGGTGTAGGTGGTAAGGTGTGGGTGGTGAGGTGTGAGTGGTAAGGTGTGGGTGGTGAGGTGTGGGTGGTGAGTGGTGAGGTGTGGGTGGTAAGGTGCGGGTGGTTAGGTGTGAGTGGTGAGGTTTGAGTGGTGAGGTGTGGGTGGTGAGTTGTGTGTGGTGAGGTGTGAGTGGTGAGGTGTGGGTGGTAAGGTTTGGGTGGTGAGGTGTGAGTGGTGAGGTGTGTCGTTTATGGTATGTTTATTCTTGTAAACAAACGGTACTGTAAATTCTGGGTTTATTTCTTTATATGTCTTTCGTCTTGATGAATCGCTATTTGTAATGTTAATTGCAATCCTCTGCATAGACACGCTTAAATCTACAACATCCTTCGATATAAAATCCTTTATCAGCCTGCTTACAATGGTATTTGTGTTGGTCACCGTTTTAATAACAAATGATAATGGATCATCGGTGTATTCAGACCTTTCCTGCCACATTGAATGAAAACATTTGTGTTGCTTGTATTTAACTAGGTCTTGTAAAGGTGGATATCCTGACTCAACGTAACAAATATCATTACAAGTGGTTCGTCTCACACCGAGTAATTGCTTCAGACACCAGTTATACAATTTCATCCTAGGTTTCATATCAGCGCCTACCCATGACTCACAACCATACAAAAGAGACGACATGAGCGCTGCTTCAAATACTCGCCGTTTTACTACAAAAGGAACATCATTGTTTTTAGAAATAAAGGATACAAATTTAAGTACATGTGGCATTTTTGAAGTGGCGTGTACTCTGACAGCAGAGGAGGTGCAACCGTCGCCCGTGAAGGGAGACCCAAGATACGTATATGTGTCACAATGTTTCACCTCCAACCCATTCACGGCCAACGGCTCACGGTCCGCGTCACTTCCGCTAATGACGAAAAATTTAATTTTGGATTGGTTAATCTTCATCCCGTAATCTGAACAATAATTCTGAAGCAGATCTAGTTTTTTTAACATATTTTTTCTGGTTGTAGATAATAGTATAGTGTCGTCCATAAGTACGAGAATATGTAACCAACCCAAAAAGCCATCCGGCCCACTTCCTTCCTTAATGATCCTTATCAGATCATCAACAAAGATAATGAACATTAGGCATGCAGTCGGTGACCCTTGCCTTACACCCAGTGTTATCGTAATTAGAGCAGTACCAATCAGACTCTCTGTTATATTATACATAGCCACCAAAGCGCACAACATAACTGATCCACACCCCAACCTCCGCAATACTCTAAATAACGTAACTCTAGGTACCATGTCGTACGCCTGTGAGAAATCCACGAATGTGACAAATAAAGAAAATTTTCTTCTTTTAGCCATATCACACAACAGTCGTAAAGACACAATATGTTCCAAACAGCCTCTCTTCTCGTGAGCACCCGCCTGTTCTCGGAATGGCCTAAACCACAGCTTTAATCGTGAACATAACACCATACCATATAATTTAGCCAGACTGTTTATTATACTTATTCCTCTATAATTCCGTACATTTAACTTATAATAAACTATCTATCTATCTATCTATCTGGGTGGTGAGGTGTGAGTGGTGAGGTGTGAGTGGTGAGGTGTGGGTGGTGAGTGGTGAGGTGTGGGTATTAAGGTGTGGGTGGTGAGGTGTGAGTGGTGAGGTGTGAGTGGTTGAGGTGTGAGTGATATAGTGTGGGAGGTAAGGTGTTGGTGGTGAGTGGTGAGGTGTGGGTGGTAAGTGGTGAGGTATGGGTGTTGAAGTGTCGGTGGTGAGGTGTGAGTGGTGAGCTGTGAGTGGTGCGGTGAGGGTGGTGAGGTGTGGGCGGTGAGGTGCGGGTGATGAGGTGTGAGAGGTGAGGTGTGAGTGGTGAGGTGTGAGTGGTGAGGTGTGGGTGGTGAAGTGTTGGTGGTGAGGTGTGAGTAGTGAGTGGTGAGGTGTGAGTGGTGAGTGGTGAGGTGTGGGTGGAGAGGTATGGGTGATGAGGATCTCAAACCAATGGTGAAATTATATAATTGGTGTATTAAGAAGTTGTTAGGGGTAAGAAAATCTGCATGTAACGATGTATGTTATGTTGAGTCAGGATGTCCGCCTTTGCACGATCTAATTAAATATAAATAACATAGATTTTTTCGTTCCATCTGGCAGGAGAGATCCCTGTATGAAGATGATCAATTAGCACATGTAATTAAGCTAGTTATTAACACGAATACACTGACAAGTAGGTTGATTAGGGAGTTAATAAATAACTATGTGAACGATCTGAGTATGGCAATGCAGAATGTGAAAGATAGCATCCCAAACAGTGCCTCTTCCAGACGGATAACTTATAAAGATATATACCCCGATTTTTCTGTTCATTATATTTACAAAGAGAGACACACAATTAATGAAGCACACAGATTATCATTCACACAATTTCGTGTAAGTGGACACTACCTAGCATGTGAAAGAGGTAGGTGGAACAGGCGGGGGAGGGGCTGCTTGCCATTAGAGGAGAGATTGTGTGTGTGTGGAGGTATACAAACAGAGAGACATGTGGTACAGGATTGTCCTTTAACCCGTCCAGCCCCGGCTAGTTTTGTAATGTTTGTTCACCAGAACCCGGCCGGTTTTCAAAAAATTGTTTTATTCCAGAAACAATATCGAATGGGTTAGGAATGAAGGAAAAACCACGAAAAACCGCTCAAAAAGCTTAAAGAATGGTCCTACAGAGCCCCCGAAAACGTATTTTACAAGAGTAAAAAATTGAAGGCAATTACCCCCAAAAACCAGGTTATTGCGCGCTCACGCGCACGCACGTGGACTTTGAGAGTTTTCAACCATCGGCACGGTTGCGTGGGATACGTACACAGTTCCCATACAAATCTGAGCCCTCTTGAGTGGCTACACCTGAGGTTACGGTCGGCGCAATTAGGGTGACATGCTAGGCGCGTCTCTGGGGCTGTGCGTTACATACATCGCCGACGCGTCATGCGCGTCGCTGGGGCTGTACGGGTTAACACATGGTATTAGAGACCAACACCTATTTTCAAGGATCGAACACATGTTTTCTGATCATTTTGAACCAGAGCTTACATGTAGGATAATTCATGATGTAGTATCTGTTTATAAGTAATGTGACATCAGTCACCAGTGTATAGGAATTTAAAATTTAAAATTTATGTTTTCTTTATGTAATTATGTGCTGGCCTGCAGTTAGTATGATATATGTTATGGTTGGTATATATATATATAGTCTGTGTATAATCATTATAAATTGTATTTTGATGCTGTGGTTAATAAACTATCTATCTATCTATCTATCTATCTATCTGTGGGTGGTGAGGTGTGAGGGGTGAGGGGTGAGGCGTGAGTGGTGAAGTGTGAGTGATGAGGTGCGGGTGGTGAGGGGTGAAGTGTGAGTGGTGAGGTGTGGGAGGTGAGGTAGTGGTGAGGTGTGGATGGTGAGGTGTGAGTGGTGGGGTATTTGTGGTGAGGTGTGGGTGGTGAGGTGGTGAGTGGTGAGGTGTAGGTGGTATGGTGTGAGTGGTGAGGTGTGAGTGGTAAGGTGCGGGTGGCGAGGTGTGAGTGGTGAGGTGTGAGTGGTGAGGTGTGGGTGGTAAGGTGTGCGTGGTGAGGTGTGAGTGGTGAGGTGTGAGTGGTAAAGAGCGGGTGGCGAGGTGTGAGTGGTGAGGTGTGAGTGGTGAGGTGTGGGTGGTGAGGTGTGTAGTGAGGTGTGATTGGTGAGATGTGAGTGGTGAGATGTGGGTGGTAAGGTGTGGGTGGTGAGGTGTGAGTCGTGAGGTGTGAAATTGAAATTAAAATTGATATTGAAATTGAAATAGTTTATTCAGCCCAAGAACATAATAATACAAAGTAATATTATCTTAGTACAGTACATAATTGGCTGTGCCTTATTGAGAGTTGCCTCTCTTATAAAGACACCGGAATTAGTTTACCCGCTGAGTACCAGCTAAATATTTATAAATGTACCACCCAGGACTGGCTGATTCTGATTTTTGTTTTCTTCCAGAAACAATAGCGAATGGGTTAGGAATGAAGGAAAAACCACGAAAAACCGATCAAAAAGCTCATAAAATGGTCCTACAGGGCCCCCGAAAACGGATTTTACAAGAGTAAAAAATTGAAGGCAATTTCCCCCAAAAAACATGTTTTTGCGCGCTCACGCGCACGCGGTTGGACTTTGAGAGTTGTCAACCATCGGCATGGGTGCGTGGGATACTTACACAGTTCCCATACAAATCTGAGCCCTTGGGTGCCATAGGACCGGAGTAACACTGATGCAAACGAGGCGTCGCTGGGGTTTAGCATTACATACATTAACGACGCACTGTTTGCGTCGCTGGGGCTCAGTAGGTTAAACCCGAATAATAGGATAGTCCCATTATTTGACATTAGAAAAATGTAAACAGTATTCCTGGCAATTACATAATAGTGATATATTATATACACATTTATATGCTTTGTTTCAACCTTTACATTCATATACATACTCATACTATGTATCATACAGATACATATACATACTCACATACATAGAAACATAATTATACCAAATATAATCATACACAATTTACTATCAAGCAGTCAATTCGCTCAATCCGCAGTCTCGGTAAATTGTGTAGGTTTATTAGAGGCTTAAGAGTTAAATGTATAATTAAATTTGCAATGGGTAAAACGGAAAAGGGATAAATCAAGAAACATATCAATGATACGGTTTCCTACAGCAATCTAATAAAATATAATTGCATAAATACAATTTCCGAGACTCCGCTGACTACACGCGCCGACCGCATATACAAATGGCAATTATTTTATTTAATCATACACCCATTTTTTCCACATTTATACACCTTCATTCATTCATAAGTTTACATCTTATATACCATATTGACAGTCATCTCTTGCATCCACATAATTATGATTTACGCACCACTCCTAACAAACAAATATTTATAGTATATACATAATACTATTATATTTAGTTTCCCTTTCAAAGACAATTAATTCATACAGAATGAACACTCAAATACAGAAAAAATCGTCTATTCGTTATTACCATTGTGATTGTATTTACAGAGTAAGTAATTTTTCAGAGCCTTCTTGAAACTTAAAACTGTTAATTTCTCTCTGATGTATTGCGGGAGACCGTTCCATACCTTCACTCCATGATAAACAACTGATGACTGTGATTGGCTTGAAGTCATGAGAGAGATTTTTAGAAGACCCTTGTTTCTAAAGTTGTATCTATTATTCACGTGATATTGAAACATGCTGTTGTCCGTATTATTATTTACCGATTTAAAAACAAACAGAGAATTGCAATAAATGTTTATGTCACTTAATTTTAAAAGTCTTAGATCATGAAATAAATAATTTGTGTGAGCATATTTTGATTTATATGTCATTGTTCTAATTACCCGTTTTTGAACGATTACTAATGGTTTCATTTTTGTTTTATTTGCGTTTCCCCATACCGTATGGCAGTAAAATATATGCGGATATATCAGGGAATAATAAATGTTCAATAAAGCGTTATTATTAAATTAATTTAGAGTCAGGTAAAGTATACCGCATTGTTTATTCATTTTTTGTTTTACATTGTGAATATGTTGATTCCAAGCCAATCGTTTATCAACCGTTATCCCAAGAAATTTTGTTGTTTCGACTAGTTTTAAAACAGAATCTTTAATTTTTAATTGTTCTAGGTTTACTGGAATACTTTTGTTTCTGTGAACAATTATGCAGTTGCTTTTATCAAAATTTAGAGTTAATTTGTTGCTAGATATCCAATTGTATACGTTAATTAGTTCATTATTCATAGTATGGATCAGGAAGCGAAGGTCATGGTGATTTACATAGACAGTACTGTCATCCGCAAACAGGACAAATTTCAATTTCTTACTACAATTTATAAGGTCATTAATGTATATGAGAAAGAGCAATAGTCCCAGTATGGATCCTTGGGGTACTCCATACAAAATAGTTTGAGTCTCTGATGAGCGGTCATTATATTGAAATTATATTGGGTTCGTAATTTCAGTATTATTCACAATAAAGGAGTTACTAAGTTTGGAGTTATTATGTCTATGCAGAGCATTATTAATGACATTCCAAGTTTTTTTAGGGTTACCAGAATGTTCGATCAATTTGTTTTTATAATATTCATCTTTAGCCTTTCTAATGCTAAGCGTCACTGTGTTTCGAATTTTTCGATAAGCCTCGCCATAGGTTATCGGTCTTTCAGCACTTTTTCTTTGAAGCCTGTTTTTTTCTTTAATTAATTCTTTAATTTCTGTTGTGATGTAAGGCTTGTTCATATGTTTTGTTTCCATGCGTTTAGTAATTAACGGTTAGTATTTATTAAAGCAGGCTTCAAAATATGTCGAAAATTACAATAAATCACGTTTGGATCATGCGATGATAAATCCAAATTCCAGGACACAGTTCTTAAACAATTTTTAAAAGCTTCAATGTTTAATGGATTATAATTTCTGTACTTGATGGTTTGACTTTTATTATTATTTATCTTTTCGGTATGTTCAAAAACTGCATACACTGGAAAGTGATCAGAAATTCGGCAATGAAATATACCATTCATGATATTCTGGGGATAATTGTTAGACCAAATATGATCAATGATCGTTGCTGAAGTTGCTGTTACTCTAGTAGGCTTCAATATCGTATTGACCAATAGTTTCGAATCACATATAGCAAGATAATCCGATACTGGGGCTTCTGTTTCGGACTTCAATAGATCTAAATTGAAATCTCCGGCAATATAGCATTGTTTATTGTCATTGCTTAGTGTTGTTATGATGTCATTATAAGTTTGTAAGAATAACTGAATATTTGAGTGATGTCTCCGATATACAACACCCACGATCATATTTTTTGAACATTGACTACGAATTTCTATGAAAACAGTCTCAATGTAATTTTGTTGGAGAGTTAGATCATTTCTTTTAAAGCAATTATGTTCTGATTTTATGTACAATGCGACCCCTCCACTGTCTCGTGTAAAACTATTACAATATTGTTCATAGTTGAGGATGCTGTAAAGGTGTTCTATATCAGATGTTAATTTGGTCTCACAGAATCCCATAGCATCGAAATAATGGTCCAAGGGACTCACACACTGATCAATAAATTCGTCAAAGTGCAGAGGAATGCTACATATATTATGGCTCACAAAGGAAAATTAATTAGTTGGAAAATAGGGATTGTTATTGTCATTTGAATTCAGGAAAACATACTCACAAGCGGGTGTTTTGTAGCCTAGATTTCTAACTATAAAGTTATTTGGATCATTATCTTCATTATAAATGTCATCATCGAGAGGGAAGGGGTTGTATTGAAGTCTCTGAAGCAACTCCAGAGGTATAAGATTATCTTGATTATCATGAGATTGAGTGCTTAAATGTAGCAACAGACTGTGATCATTCAAAGAGGAAAATGGAAGACAATCAGAATAATCCCTAATGGCACACTAAACAAGCTATGCACAGAGAGAAGTTTGACTACCTTTGAATTTGATTTTAAAAAAGTAGTTTGCTTCCTATCTCGGTGCAGTGAGTTGTGAGTTGTGAGTGGTTGAGGTGAGTGATGAGGTATGAGTGGTGAGGTGTGGGAGGTAAGGTGTTGGTGGTAAGGTGTGGGTGGTGAGTGGTGAGGTGTGGGTGGTGAGGTGTGAGTGGTAAGGTGTGAGTGGTGAGGTGTGGGTGGAGAGGTATGGGTGATGAGGTGTGAGTGGTGAGGTGTGAGTGATGAGGTGTGAGTGGTGAGGTGTGGGTGAGTGGTGAGGTGTGGGTGAGTGGTGAGGTGTGGGTGAGTGGTGAGGTGTAGGTGAGTGGTGAGGTGTGGGTGGTCAGGAATGTGTGGTGAGGTGTGGGTGGTGAAGTGTGAGTTGTGGGGTGTGAGTGGTGAAGTGTGGGTGGTGAGTTATGAGTGGTGAGGTGTGAGTGGTGGGGTGTGAGTGGTGAAGTGTGAGGTGTGGGTGGTGAGGTGTGAGTGGTGAAGTTTGGGTGGTGAGTTGTGAGTGGTGAGTTGTGAGTGGTGAGGTGTGAATGGTGAGGTGTGAGTAGTGAGGTATAAAGGAGTACAAATATAAACAAGCAACAACAGGTCTTGCGACCCCTCAAGGTTACTTGCCCTTTAAAATACTGCTGTTTCTAGTGTCCAACAATATTTCAGAGAGATAACAATCTGAAAAGGTAATACTTCCTTGATGATTAACATGGTAGGCAGGGGTGACAATATTAATGAAATAGCACAATTAACCCTTCCTACCCGGGCAGCCTTTCTTAAGGACGGAGGCTGTATCCGGGCGATTTGGCTGAAAACACAACAAAAGTAAACTAAGGGTAACCTCGCTTAATATACTACGTACATTAATCAAACATATGTCAAAATGTGCGCCTTACCTTGCCGCGTAGAATGGCGTTGAGTAGAGCTTTCTAGCTCAACTAGTTCCGGAGTGATGGTGATGGAAGTGAAGGTAACCTTTGCCGCGTATTTACCTCGCCGCGTCCGAACGCTCAACCGCGGCCCAGGCTACGACGAACGTTTTGACTAGTCGCTCTACCTTGAATTATGGCGGGAAGCGATTTGTTAGTGTTTTATTGTTTATTATGCCATATATTATTGTTATTATGATATTTTCACTCAATAAATATATTTTTCTGAAGTAAATTGTGTCTCTGTCACTTATACTTAGTTTTATTGTTATTATTATAGTAGTTATGATTAGTTATACTGGACTATGGTAATTGATAGTGTCATTTTCACTTATTTATTGTTAGGAATATATATTATAGTGTCACTTTCACTTGTTCATATTGTTCTGAAGGCACTTATTATTACTTATGTGTGTCTCTTTCACTTAGACTTAGTTTTATAGTCATTATTATAGTAGTTATGATTATTTATACTGGACTATGGTAATTGATAGTGTCATTTTCACTTATTTATTGTTAGGAATATATATTTTAGTGTCACTTTCACTTGTTCATATTGTTCTGAAGGCACTTATTATTACTTATGTGTCTCTTTCACTTATACTTAGTTATATTATTATTATTATTGAGTGTCACTATCACTGTCACTTACACTTCAATAGTTTGTCATAGTGTGGAAATCATTGAAGCAGGTGCCAGCACACAGTCCCACCTGATACTCGAGGCATTGCCAATTGGTTTTTGTGGGTTTGCTTGGTCGTCGGGTTGTGCGGGTGCACACATAGCACGTCTTCTGCATTCTTATTCTGCTGTTAGGACCCTGGAAAGGAAGGGCGACGAGCCGGTGCTTTCTGAAGAACTCGGCACACCCTGTTCTGTCCATCATGCCTGGTCCTTGTAGTGGCCTCCCTGGTGTACCCGCATGTTTTACCAGGAGCTCATGTGTCAGCTGCTTTTGGAAGGTCCGCAGGCTCTTGTACTTGATGACTGGACTCCTCGGTTCAATGTTATTTTAATACCATGAATTTTGTTGATATATTTGAAGATAAATATTGAATATATATGCTCTAATGATCATAAGAAAATTTGTTTTAACCCTCGGCAAAACCTAATAAAAAAGTATGGTACTAAAATGTCTTTTTCGTAACAAGGTTGTCAATACGGTACTTCCAGTTATCGATAGCTCTAAAGATCATATGGAAATGTGTTAAACCCTCAGAAAAACCTAATAGGCCTATAAAAGTATGGTACTAAAATTTAATTTTCGTAACAAGGTTGTCAATACCGTACATTCCCGTATCAATGTACAGTACTGTACAATCAAAGCTGAAGAGTGCAGATTAAACACCGTAGACTTCATCAACTTTTTTCACCTTCGTATAATAGACAGCCATTTTTTTTTTTTTTTTATTTACTAAGGGATTAGTACTCAACCAGCGGGGGTGTGGGGGCAGCAACCCCCACCCATAATACTAGGTTAGGTTAGGTAAGGTTGTTAGGTTAGGCTAATGTCTTTTCAAATCACTATCGGGGGGGGGGGGGGGGGGGGGGGGGGGTGTATCAACATCGATCGATAGGCCTAATGGGGAAAATAAGTTTTCCCGAGATTTCTAATTAATTACAAACACTATATATTGATGCAAATGAACAATTTTGTTTATAAAACACACTCGGAAAATTCGTGGTATTAAAATAACATTTTTCCGACTCCTCAAACGGTAGATGTTGTACGCTTTGAGGACAGACATATCTACTGTATGCAGGAGAAACTTCTTGTACCACCTGCAAGATGTTCGCAGGCAGTCTATGAAGCCCATCTGCATGTCGGACTTGTCAACAAGGCGCATGTTCAGGTTATAGTCCAGAACAGCAGCTGGTTTCGTGATAGGGTTCTTCATTTTCCGGTCCACCTTCCCTGTGGGGACCATCTCTGCTTTGTGGCATGTGGTACAAAGGAGTACAAAGGAGTACAAAGGAGTACAAAGGAAATCAAGCAACAACAGATCTAGTGACCCTTCTAGGTTGCTTGTCCTCCAAAACACTGAGGATCAAGTGTCCAAACAGTGGTTTAGAGTGGGTAAGGGAACATTGGAAAGGGAAATACTGCCCTGGAACTAATGTCCGTGGCAGGATTAGGAAGTTAGTAGGGGACAGATGGGTTAGTAACTGAGGGGGGGATAAAATAAAGTTATTCATTTACAAACGCAGTCAGTCGCAGGTTTGATGCGAGATATTTGTCTAGGCGGAGTTTAAATGAATCAACGGTGATGCAGTCTATAACGTTTCGGGGAAGCCCATTCCACAAGTTGACAACTCGATTGAAGAAGAAATTCTTAGATTCGTGTGAGTTAAAAGATTTACCAATAATTTTGCAACCGTTTCCCCGCGTGTAATTAGATTGGTCGATAGTGAAGTACTTACTACAGTTCATATTGTCGATGCCTTTGATGATTTTGAACACTTGAATTAAGTCACCTCTTAATCTGCGCTGGGTTAAAGGAAATAGATTTAATTCTCTAAGACGCTCTTCGTATGGTTTGTTCTTTAGGCTAGGTATCATTTTGGTAACTCTACGTTGAACTCGTTCTAGCTTGTTTATATCTTTTTGGTAATAAGGGCACCAGGATTGAACGCAGTATTCCAGAAGAGGGCGGACTAATGAATTGTAAAGGGTTAGGATAACTTCTTTGGATTTATGCTCAAATGACCTGCCTATAAAGCCAATTATTTTGTTTGCCTTCTTAACAACTTCTGAACATTGTTGACTCGGTTTTAGGTTACTCGATATTGTTACTCCCAGATCGGTTTCTCTGTTTACATTCTTAAGCTGAGTGCCATTCATCGAATAGTTTGCTTTCTCATTTAGGTATCCGATATGTAGTACTTTACATTTATCCGCATTGAAACTCATTTGCCAAATTTGGGCCCAACATGACAATTTATCTAGATTGTGTTGCATATCGTCAACTTGTTCTTTTGAGAGTACGCTATTTGCAATTTTTGTATCGTCAGCAAATTTTGAGATTGTACAGGTGAGACCCTCATCTATGTCGTTGATGTAAATTAGAAAGAGAATTGGTCCTAGTACCGATCCCTGGGGTACCCCGCTACTTACATTGGTCCATTTTGATGCCTTACCGTTTATGACTACTCTTTGCTTTCTGTCGCTGAGCCAATTTTCTATCCATTTCAACACACCGTCTTGTATTCCATGCGCTTTTAGTTTTAGCAGTAAACGTTTGTGGGGAACTTTGTCAAAGGCCTTTTGAAAATCAAGGTATATAATATCTACAGCTTTACTCTCATCGTAGAGGTTGAGGATATCGTGGAAGAAGTCTAAGAGGTTTGTTAAACAGGAACGTTTTTTACGAAAGCCGTGTTGAGTATCTTTAAGTATGTTATTTTCCTCTAAGTGATTTACGAGTCTGTCTCGTATGACCGTTTCTAGCATTTACATACAACTGAGGTTAAGCTAATTGGACGATAGTTACTGGGTAGGGATTTGCTGCCTTTTTTTAATATCGGTGTTACGTTGGCTAGCTTCCACTGATCGGGCATAGTTCCAGACTGCAAGGATTTATTGAATAGTAATGTCAGTGGTTTGGAGAGCTCATCCTTAGCTTCCTTTAGAACTCTAGGCGAGATTGTATCAGGTCCAGGCGTTTTATTTACCTTGAGTTTATCTAAACAATTCAATACTTCTCTCTCTGTAACGGTGATATTGCTTAGAACATCTGAATTATCAATCTGAATCGGCGATGGTGTAGGGATATCACTGAGGTCTTCTGTTGTAAAAACTGATGCAAAGAAGGTATTGAGGGCATTACTCATTTGTTCTTCGTCTTTGGTGTATTCTCCATTTTCATCGACTAACGGTCCAACAGTTGAAGTAACAACTTTTTTCTTTCTGATATAACTATAGAATTCTTTCGGGTTTGTTTTACTTTGATTCGCAATATGTAACTCTAAGGTCTTTTTACTTTGCTTAATTAACTTTTTGGCTTTGCGTCGTAGCTCTACAAATTTCAGCCGTTCTTCGTCATTTTGTGAGGATTTTAATCTATCATTAGCACATTTTTTAGCAAGCAGGCAGTTTGAAATATCTTTATTCCACCATTTGGGCTTATTATTATGGCCTGGACGCCGAGTTTTTGATGGTATGCAGTCTTGCACTGCTTTTAGGTAAGTGGCTTCGAATAACTTCCAAGATGTATTTATGTCGTTATTGTGAATTAAAAAGCTCCAGTCAGTTTCTTTAAACATAGCTCTAAGTTTATGGAAGTTTGCTTTCTTGAAATTAGGGACTTTTTCGATGCTACTATTTGGTTCGTTACTAGTAAACTTTAAAGTGAAAGTTTTCGTACGATGGTCGCTGTTACTGAATTCATCACCAACATTCAAATTCTCTATTAATTCTTCTTTTGTTGCAAGTACAATGTCAAGAACGTTATTACCACGGGTCGGCGTTCCAACAAATTGATAAAGCGAACTCTCTTGCAAGTTCGTATACAAGTCATGTCCGGAGTGT
The DNA here is from genome assembly GCA_032716605.1 of Paralithodes platypus. Classification (NCBI taxonomy): domain Eukaryota; kingdom Metazoa; phylum Arthropoda; class Malacostraca; order Decapoda; family Lithodidae; genus Paralithodes; species Paralithodes platypus. The sequence goes on along the minus strand of CM064541.1, from coordinate 10,431,191 downwards.
GAAGTAAGAGTATCGCCCCACTTGGTCACAGGTAAATTAAAGTCACCAAAAATTACGGTATCTTGTGAGTTACTTACATCTGCAATTTGTTCGTAAATTTCTCGGTCAGTTTGCACTGATTGAGCTGGAGGTCTGTATATTAATGCAAGTATTATTTTGGTACCTTTATTATTCTTTATTAGCACAAAAGATGCGTCGACGTTCACAATTTGAGGTTTTGACAAGAGGGTAGGGTTAAGACTTTCTTTGATATAAAGTAAAACGCCACCTCCATTTCGATTTATTCGGCTTTTCTCAAACATTACATAACCGGGAAGTGAATACTCTGCTAAAAAGTCTCTATCTTCTGTATTGAGCCAAGATTCTGTTATGCCAATCACATCATAATTTTCTGTAAACACTAGCTCCTCTAAATCTGAAAATTTATTGCGTATGCTACGAGCGTTTGCATAGAAAACCTTTAAATTTGTTATTTTAGAACTCACGGAACGCTCTTTAATAATATTTTTGGTTCTTGTCGGATCTACATTTATGTTCATGGCTGTCCTCGGTCCTCGCTGTCTTCGGTCCTTATCGCTGGTGGTCCTCGGTTGCCTCTGTGTTTTTCTTGGCGTTGGATGATTTATGTCACTGCTGCTTCTTCTCGGATGGCGTTTTTTGATCCATGGCTGCGGACTGCTTCGTGTAGGAGACGACCCATGCGTGCTGAACCCACAGGCTTTAGATGAGTGCCATCCTTGCGGAACAGAGTAGGCTGGTTGTAGAAGTTGTCCCAGAGGTTGATGAATTCAACTTCTTCCCTCAGACACAAATGTTTTAGTCGGCTATTTGTGCTGAAAGCCTTGTCGTAGAATTTGTCAGGTGCGTCGATCTTGGGGAGAATGCCTGAGATGATGATATTCCTTTGGTGAGGAGGTTGACCTTGTGCTGGTCATGCCAGTGGATGGAGAGGATGGGGCCACTCTTCTTATGGAAGATGTCCGTCTTCTTAGTTTTGGTTAGGTAGGCTGGCATGCCCTTCCTCTTCCCCTTCACTGTGCCGACAGTTCCGGTCTTGCGGTCATGGAGGTACTTGGCGAGGATAGGCGACGTGTAATAATTGTCGGTATAGAGGACGTGGTTGTCATGGAAGTACCTCTCCATCATCCTCTTTACCACAGCGCCGCCAAAACCAATGAGGGGGTCAATCTGCACCTCACCACCCTTGCCGCTGTAGACTATAAAGTCGAGCACATATCCCATCTTGCAGTCGCAGAGGACGAAGAGCTTGAAGCCGAAGCGGTGTCTCTTTGACGGGATATACTGTCGGAAGTGCAGCCTACCACGGAACAGGACCAGAGACTCGTCGATGCACAGCTTCTGAAATGGAATCAGGTAGGTGGAAAACCGATGACGTATCATGTCATACAGTTGCCTGATCTTCCAGAGTGTGTCGGGCTCGTGGACATGCATGTTATTTGTCAGGTGGAAATATGAGAGGATGTCGAAGTACCCATCCCTTGACATGAATTTTCCAAATGCTGGAGTCGTTGTGAGGTCGCCAGTTATCCAGTAGTCGGCCAGAACGTGCTTCTTTATGTGTGTCATCAGCATTGTGAGTGCCAAGAACACATATAATTCTGCCACAGTGAGAGCTCTCCATGCCACCATCTTGGCACTGGTCTTCCTCCCAAGAAAGTTTGAACAGATAACCTGGTGGTTATTTGTCTCTTTGACAAGGTATTCCATGACTTCATTGTCGTAGAAGCCACAGAAAAGTTCACTGGGGGTGGCATTTGGGCCACAGGGATATGCTGGTGACACCCCGGAACCCTGTTGTACCTCGTCAAAGGCAGGACAATCTGGCACAAAATCCCCCCCATCTGACCACACAAACATGTCAGCTGCTCGAGGACGAGGACGTGCAGCTGCAGCAAGCACACGCCCTGGATGCCCTGGCACACGCCCTTGGCCACGCGGACGCCCAGGCGGACGTCCTGCACGCCCACGCCCAGGCCCAGGGGCAGCGGCGTCGGCAGGCTGACCACGTCCACGACCTCGCCCTTTGACTCTTCTTGTCGGGACTTCCTCTTCCTCTTCCTCTTCCTCTTCGTTTTCCTCTTCCTCAGGCGACGTCAGGTCATCTGGGGCAATGTTGGGGTAGTCAGCAGCCTCTTCAGGAGACAACTCTTGTGAAGAATAGACCGGGCGTCGGCGGCGTGGGGCTGCGGGAGGTTGAGCAATGGGAGCCTCGGCCTCGGGAGTTGGGCTCCTTTTGCGGCTAGCCGTGGACTTTTCCGCCGGAAATAATGACCTACAATGCGGGGCCTGTGGTGGCACACTGTGGGAGGCCAATGACGCACTTGTAGAGGCCCTTTGGTCATCCTGAGGGACAGATGAAGCCGAGGGCTGTGGGTGGCCCTCCCGGCGTCACGGGTCAAGGCGTCGGGACAAAGGAATGCGGGTGGTTGCTAGGCCTGGGTCGGCGTCACTCTCACTATCTACGCCTTCCCTCACTTTTTCTGCTTCCCTGCGTGCTTTCTTGGCTACACTTTTCACTAAAGACTGTTTATAGAAGTATTTACCCACTTTCAAGGGCGTACAGGCAGGCAAAGGGGAAGGTCCTGGCGTAGGGCTAGGGCTAGGCCTAGGCCTACCCTGACCTACGAAACTAGGCGAAGGGGTTGGCTCTAGCACACTTGGTACATCAATAGCACCTTCCTCTACCACTTCCACAGCAGTATCATCACTACTATCACCCCCCTCAAATAAATCAACATTGTCATCAGCACCAAATCCCACAAAATCGTCAATTTCGCTCCCACTTCTACTCTGAATATAGAGGTTTTTGTCCACAGAGCTTTCACCACTGCTTAAATCCGGGTTGACAAGTTCACGGTGTATTGCACTCTCACTTAGCAAACGTTTCACTTTCCTTAGTTTCTTTTTCTTCTCGGTTGGCAGAGGCGTAGATTTTGCAAGCGGGTTAGCACTGGGACGCGCGGGAGATTGCACAGTATCGGACGCGTCGGAATTCATTTTTTTGCTGTAGCTCTCAATGGCGGCAACGTAGAAACTGATAAGCGTGATAGTTGAGGCTTGGTGGCACTACGATCGCCCACGCAAAGTAAAATTTGCCCGCGCAAAATTTAAAGCACGCTTTAAAGCAAATGCTTTAGGTAAGGCATACCGGGTAGCGGCCCTTCTGCCGAGCTGTCCTTACCTAAGGCAGCCCGGGTAGGAAGGGTTAAGGTGATATTTTTTTCATTTACAAATGCTGTCAACCTTGGATTCAGAGCAAGGTGCTTGTCAAGGCAAACTTTGAAGGAATTAATGGTGTTGCAGTCTATAACATCTCGGGGAAGTCCATTCCACAAGTTGACGACTTGATTGAAGAAGAAATTCTTGGATTTGTGCGATATGAATGATTTACCAATGAGTATGCAACCATTTCCCTGTGTCTAGTTTGATTGGTCAATCGTAAAGTATTTACTACAGTTTACATTTTCGATGCCTCTGATGATCTTAAAGACTTGAATTATATCACCTCTTAATCTACGCTTTATTAGGGGAAACAGATGAAATTCTTTGAGACGTTCCTCATATGGTTTGTTGTTTAGACTGGGTATAATTTCAGTGACTCTGTGTTGAAAATGTTCCAGTTTGTCTATATCCTTTTGATAGTAAGGGCACCAGGACTGAACACAGTATTTCAGGAGTGGGCGAACTAAGGAATTATAAAGAGTGGGGATTACATCTTTGGATTTATGCTCAAAGGACCTGCCTATGAAACCAATAATTTTGTTTGCTTTCTTAACAACCTCCATGCAATGTTGACTAGGTTTGAGGTTACTTGATACTGTTACTCCTAAATCCGCTTCTTTGTTTACAGTCTTGAGTTGGGTGCCATTCATTGAATAGTTCGCTTTCTCATTTCGGCGTCCAATGTGAAGTACTTTACATCTGTCGTCATTGAAACACATTTGCCATATTTTAGCCCATTGAGACAACTTATCTAGATTGCCTTGCATATCCTGAACGTGTTCTTTTGAGGTTACGTTATTTGCTATTTTTGTATCATCTGAGATTGTGCAGGTGAGGCCCTCATCTAAGTCGTTTATGTAGATTAGGAAGAGAACTGGCCCCAGTAATGATCCTTGTGGTTCTCCGCTAGTTACATTGTTCCATGTTGATGCTTTCCCATTTATGACTACTCTTTGTTTACTTTCACTGAGTCAATTTTATATCCATTTCAAGGCAACTCCTGTGCTTTTAATTTGATCAGTGAGCGTTTATGTGGAACTTTGTCAAAGGCTTTTTGAAAATTGATTATTATAATATCTACAGCTTTACTCTCATCATATAGATTTAGGATATCGTGGAAGAAATCTAAAAGGTTTGTCAAGCAAGAATGATTGTTGTGAAAACCTTGTTGGGTATCTTTAGGCAAGTTGTTTTCCTCCAAGTGTTTTACGAGTCTGTCTCTTATGATAGTTTCTATTATTTTACAAACAACTGAAGTCAAGCTGATTGGACGATAGTTACTAGGCAAGGCTTTGCTTTCTTTTCTTTAAATTGTGGATACGTTCCCAAGTTTCCACTCATCTGGCACAGTCCCAGTTCTCAGAGAATTGTTGAGGAGCAGAATTGTTGAGTAGCAGTGTCAGCGGTTTGGAGAGCTCACATTTAGCTTCTTTGAGAACTCTGGGAGAAATAGTGTCGGGTCTAGGCGATTTATTTACCTTGAGTTTGTCTAAGCAACTCATTACTTCTCTCTTAGTAATATGAATATTGCTAAGCACCTTTGAATTTTTTTTTTTTTACTGGTGATGCTGTAAGAATATCACTTAAGTCTTCTGTTGTGAAAACTGATGCAAAAGAAAGTGTTGAAAGCATTATTCATGTGTGCCTCATCTTGGAATAGAAGACTAAATTCCTTTAATACAACTAGAAACCGGTCTGATATTAACTTACTTGTCATTAATTTTAAAATACAGAAGAAAAGAAAAACAAAGAAAAGAGAAGAGGCAAAAGACGTCAAGAGAACACCAGAAGTAAACAACATGGCCCCCGCCCAAAACAAAAATGTCAAGGTCAACCACCAAGGAGGCAAACCTGAGAAGTGGCCGACTCACGACTGTAGAGCAGGCTTGCCCCATCACTCCAGGAAAAGGAATTTGCCTGAGGGGACCACCAGCCCCGACCAAGAGAATCATATTCTCTCAACCCTTCTAAACATCATAAATTTGCAACCTACGTATATACATGTAGTATTATTTTTAAGGAAACAAATAAACATTAAAGAAAACCATTAGATAAAGAGTGTGATTAATATTAAGGTAACATGTCGCAAGACAAATTTACTAGGTAAGCAGATAGAGAACAGAAATAAGCAATGTCGAAGGATCTCGTCAAATTACGAGAGTTCTACAAAACCATCTCACAGAGATGCTTTCTATCTTTTAAAGAAATAATAAACACCCATGTACATGGCTTCTCTAAAAACTACAGTTCTATATATTAAATTCAAACAGACCACACATACTTTCTTCTCGGTTTGAGCCAACGAACTTTGCCTTTTTGTTTCCCAGATAAGGTGAACTGACCATCAGAATTGCCAACCTAGCAGGTTGCCAGCTAAAACCTTCAATAACACAAGGAAATTGTTCTTACGAAAGTTTTATATATTAGAGATCTCAGTCTTACCTGTACTAACTAACTCTAACATGATTAGAGATTATGACACACCTTAATAATCCCTATAGAGCCTTGTCTGCAAATCGACAACTCCCTAACCACGGAAGGAGAGACACACGTGACCTAGCAGACCCACACTATTGCCAATTCAGTTTCCAAGATTGCAAGTCTTATAAATTAGGATAAACATGTTTGATGTATATTTTTAAGCTAGAAGCTATCCAGGTTCACTCTACTAAAGTAAACCTAACATTGCTAGATACTCTAAAGATTACTAGGAAGGCTACAAGCCTTGTTCAAAACTCCGTAGGGAAAGCAAGCGCGCGAGGCTAGGACCGCCGCGACCCTACCATGACCCCCAACTTAAACCTCTTGCCACCAAGCTAGTAATTTTATATAAAATGTATGTTCTCCATATCCAACCCTTAAAATAATAATTAGCAAATACTCCAGAAGTAACAGCTAATCTTCTTCTATGTCTTTTTCCAACATTAGTAGTGCACAACTCATATAGAAATAAATAATATCTTCACGAGGAAGGGTAACACCAAGTCCTAAACCCCGTCCCCCTTTTGAAATCTCATACTCAGAGATCACCTAGAAATCCCCCTCAAAACTCTGTATTAAAGTTCTATTATAGTCCTCCCCTTTGAGTTCTGTCGATGACTTAGACAGACAAGTAAAACTTTGATTTATCTTCCATCTGCCCATTATCTTCTTTTGAATGACTCTTCAAGGATAGTAGAGTATTGTTATACTATAAGTAAGATTCACCTCCCCTAGGACAAGAAGGACGTCTGGTCCTTATAAATCGTACACTCACAAGTCCTTACTATCCTTCGACAGAGAATGAGTACCTTCCATTATTGGTGCACATTAGACCAAGGAAGTTTGAAGAAAAATTAAATAGAAATAAACTTTCTTGAGATCGGCATCCCGCTCTGGATAAATATTAATTTTATCCTGTTCAGAAATAGTTATTGATAATAGCAACCCAAAGTCCTTATACTGTTTATATAAACCTTATTTTAGGATCTTTGTTATTTGTGGCAACCCAATCATTTAACATAGAGACCTCTAATCGTTTTGTATCATAAGTATTAAAATCATAAAGTGGTATGTCCCCCTCCACTTATATTTTAATATCTTTAATAGTGCAACAGTAACCTATTTATGCGTAACCTTATTATTTCTGTCACCCCAGGAATTAATATAGTTATATTTATTGGGTTATATTTCGGTATAGTTAAAACATTTAAAGACCCAAGGGGTCTTATAAAACTAGGGGGCTATAAAACTAACGTTGCGTTAGCAACGTTTTTTATAGGGGGGCGGGAGGGAAGGAAGGGGGGAGGGGTTGGTAGGGAGGGGGTGGGGGCGGGAGGGGGCAGGGGGTGCGGGGAAGGAAGGAGGGTGGGGGGGGGGGGGGGGGGGGGTGGGGGGGTTAACCAACAACGAGCCCCCCTACCACCCTACCCCCCCTAACTCCCCACCTCCCCTCCCCCCCCCCTACCCCCCTTCCCCCCTCCCCCCCTCCCCCTCCTTCCTTCCCTTCACCCTGCCCCCTCCTGCCCCCCACCCCCTCCCTACCACCCCCTCCATATCCCCATTTTTCTATTAAGAAATTATACTAGCATTACTCACAGAGATCTAAGGTAGAAAGATCTTTTGTGTTATAAGGGTTTAGCGAGACACCCTCATGGGCCATCTGCATATATAAATCCTAGGCGCAAATTGTCTGTGGCACCCCACCAGGATTTGTGACAAAAGGTTAACACCGCCCCGAGTTCCTTGAACCTCTTAAAACGGTTAGAGACAGTCAAGAAGAGCCATACCTAAACTCTTCTTGCGTTAGTCCGATATTGTGTTAATCCGGCAAGACCTGAGACACAATTATTTAAAACCTTATTCCAAGAGTACCTGAACAGAACTTCATCTATGGTTAATATAAAGGTCAGGATAGTCAAGTATTCGTTTGAAGCTACATGCCTAGAATACTTGCGTTAGTCCGATATAGTGACCAACTGTTTCATTACTAGTTACGGAACCATATTTAAGATCCAAAGCCCATTAACCCGATTGTAACTTCTTCACACAACCGGCCGACTTGGACGGCCCACGGAGAATCAGAAGAAATCCTCAACTAAGTGCATCTCTCCACTAAGAAAAGAAATAATATAAAAATTACCGAAATTCAGTATCAGTGACGAGATACAAGAAAAGTTAGAGTTCAAAGTGACCGAAATTAACAGAGTTCTTAGTACCTCGAAATACGTGAAAAGTTGTAAAAGTGTTCTACGAACTTAATCTACAGAGAAAGATTAACATTAAGACGTCCTATAAATAACTCTCTTTAGCACGAAGTTCTAACTCAATAAATAATCAATATACCAAATTAACCCGTGGAGCCCCGGCTAGTTTTGTAATGTTTGTTCACCAGAACCCGGCCGGTTTTCAAAATTTTTTTTTATTCCAGAAACAATAGAGAATGGGTTAGGAATGAAGGAAAAACAACGAAAAACCGCTCAAAAAGCTTAAAGAATGGTCCTACAGAGCCCCCGAAAACATATTTTACAAGAGTAAAAAATTGAAGGCAATTACCCCAAAAAAACAGGTTATTGCGTGGTCACGCGCACGCACGTGGACTTTGAGAGTTTTCAACCATCGGCACGGTTGCGTGGGATACGTACACAGTTCCCATACAAATCTGAGCCCTCTTGAGTGGCTACACCTGAGGTTACGGTCGGCGCAATTAGGGTGACGCGTCAGACGCGTCGCTGGGGCTGTGCGTTACATACATCGCCGACGCGTCAGACGCGTCGCTTGGGCTGTACGGGTTAAGACGGATTTTACGCATTCATCAGCTCTGTCATATTTCCGCAAAGTGAAAAATAAACAGAGTCCGTCAGACTTGAACTTTGAGTTACAGAATCTAAGTGTTACAGTATCCAGTGAATATCAAAATATTAATAACTTATGTATTTACCAATACATACGTCTTGAATACTGATATTAAGAAACTAGTGAATTTATACAAAATAAGAAGATTTTCACACACCTTCAGGAACTCTGAAAATAATCTCAGTCAGTGCCATAATATTTCAGAGTCCACAAACTTGAACTCAAACTGAAAAAGTTCATCAATGCTTAAGCATTCATATTTTGTGCCAAGAAATATAGGAATGTGTATCACATCGTCCACTATTATCCACGAATAGAAGTTAAATCAAGAGATACCGTGAATATAAATATACCTGATCTCCATCTAGATCCGCAATCGTGCTAGGAGAAATGAAAATAGAGTTGTGCCACTAATGATTTTTCCATGATTACTGTTTATGATTCATACGTGTGTAACTAGTGAGTAAGTAAATAAAGCTGTATTACAAATTATCTTTCGATATTATACATATCCTCTATTGTGTTATTTATATGTACTTGCATGAACTCCGATATTCCAGTCTCGAAGAACTCACCTCAATCAATTGTTAAAAACCTGCATAAAATCAGGTCATAACATTTGTGGCTATTGGTGGTTCTTGATTCGGATAGAAGAATTCATTGCATTTCATATCTACAAACAATAGAAATATGACATCGTAAATTTAGCAGCTCGCTCTCACATTCCCATTCCCAAATACGTTGGGGAAACTTATGAAATTGAAACATACATGGACATAGTGTTATGCCAGTGTTAGACTTGGCATACAACACGGACCGCGAAAAGATAGCCGTCCTTTTAACGCACTTGGGAAAAGCTGTTTCCCTCATTGCATCACAGGTAACCCCCGCACTCACCTGGGACCAGTTTAGGCCCATAGTAATCGATACTATTAAGCCATCATTGGGTATCTTCGTCGCCCATGCCCGAATCAAGGACACCAAGTACGAAGGCAATCTAGATGCCACTTTAGCATCTATCACCCGACAAATCTCTGTCACCTGTCCTATCTCTCCAGTACGGCCACCCGATCCTCCTAGCCGGCGGCGCTTGTGGCACTTTGGCGCTGCCGACTGGGAGGCTCTTCGGCAGTACTTCTTTGATTTCCCATGGAATGATTTCTGCTTCCATGGCCGAGGACCCTCGGAGAGTGCTGAACGCATTACCGAGGTAATCCTATCGGGCATGGAAGCATACATTCCATTCTCTTTCTCTCAGACTAATGCTAAAAAATCTTGGTTTACTCACGCCTGTTCTACTGCTGTCCGCAATAAGGAGGAAGCATTCAAACGGTACCGACGCCTTAAAACTCAAGACTCTCATTCTTCATATGTTTCTGCCCGGAATCAAGCCAAATCTGTTCTTCGACTTGCCAAACACTCTTTCATCAATAATAAATGCACTGAACTATACAATTCTAGCTCTTCCCAAGCTTTCTGGCATCAAGCCAAAAAACCTCTCCAACAATTTCTCTTCCTCGTCTTTCCCTCCCCTTTCCCACTCTGATGGCACAACCATCACTTCTTCCTCTGACAAAGCTAAACTCTTCGCTCAAACTTTTGCTAGAAACTCCACCTTGGATGATTCCGGTGCTATTCCTCCCTCTCCGCCCTCCTCTCTCTTACTTATGCCTAATATCCTAATCTCTTCTAAAGATGTACTTTCTACCCTCTCTGGGCTTAACACTAATAAGGCGTACGGTCCGGACGGTGTTCCTCCTGTTGTTCTCAAAAACTGTGCTTCCGTGCTGACTCCCTGCCTAGGCAAACTCTTTCGTCTCTGTCTATCCTCTAACGTCTTCCCTTCATGCTGGAAGTTTGCTCACATTCAACCTGTCCCAAAGAAGGGTGACCGCTCTCAACCCTCCAACTATCGTCCAATTGCTCTTATCTCTTGTCTTTCTAAAGTTTTTGAAACTATTCTTGCTTCCAAATTTCTTAAGCATTTCTCTTCTCATAATTTGCTCTCAGATCGCCAGTATGGCTTCCTTAAGGGTCGCTCTACTGGTGATCTTCTTTCATATCTTACTAACTCTTGGTCATCCTCCTTTCGGGACTTCGGTGAGACTTTTTCTATTGCACTAGACATATCGAAAGCCTTCGATAGAGTCTGGCATAAATCTTTAATTTCTAAACTACCCTCCTTCGGTTTCTATCCCTCCATCTGTGCCTTTGTCTCTAATTTCCTTTCCGGCCGTTCCATAGCCGCGGTTGTGGACGGCCATTGTTCACTTCCTCACCCTATAAACTCCGGTGTTCCTCAGGGGTCTGTCCTATCTCCTATTCTCTTTCTAATTTTTATAAATGAACTCTTTAACTGTACCTTAATTCCCATCCATTCATACGCAGACGACTCAACCTTACACTACTCCATTAGTTTTTCAGAACGCCCCAGCCAGCAATCCTCAACGACAAACGTAATGAAGCCATAGAACTCTTAAATTCTGATCTAAATACTATTTCCAATTGGGGCAGAGAAAACCTTGTTAACTTTAATGCTTCCAAAACCCAATTTCTCCATCTATCTACCCGTCAGGATCTCCCAGCGGACTATCCCTTATTCTTCAACAATACAAAAATCAACCCTTCATCTTCTCTCAATATTCTTGGTGTCTCTTTTTCTTCTGCTCTCATTTGGAAGGACCATATTACCAGTCTTGCTAAGGCAGCCTCCCAGAAGCTGGGTGTGCTCAACCGACTTAGGGGGTTCTTTTCCCCTGCACAGCTTCTTGCTCTGTACAGGGGCATAGTGCACCCTTGTATTGAGTATTAGTACAAAGGAAATCAAGCAACAACAGATCTAGTGACCCTTCTAGGTTGCTTGTCCTCCAAAACACTGAGGATCAAGTGTCCAAACAGTGGTTTAGAGTGGGTAAGGGAACATTGGAAAGGGAATTACTGCCCTGGAACTAATGTCCGTGGCAGGATTAGGAAGTTAGTAGGGGACAGATGGGTTAGTAACTGAGGGGGGGATAAAATAAAGTTATTCATTTACAAACGCAGTCAGTCGCGGGTTTGATGCGAGATATTTGTCTAGGCGGAGTTTAAATGAATCAACGGTGATGCAGTCTATAACGTTTCGGGGAAGCCCATTCCACAAGTTGACAACTCGATTGAAGAAGAAATTCTTAGATTCGTGTGAGTTAAAAGATTTACCAATAATTTTGCAACCGTTTCCCCGCGTGTAATTAGATTGGTCAATAGTGAAGTACTTACTACAGTTCATATTGTCGATGCCTTTGATGATTTTGAACACTTGAATTAAGTCACCTCTTAATCTGCGCTGGGTTAAAGGAAATAGATTTAATTCTCTAAGACGCTCTTCGTATGGTTTGTTCTTTAGGCTAGGTATCATTTTGGTAACTCTACGTTGAACTCGTTCTAGCTTGTTTATATCTTTTTGGTAATAAGGGCACCAGGATTGAACGCAGTATTCCAGAAGAGGGCGGACTAATGAATTGTAAAGGGTTAGGATAACTTCTTTGGATTTATGCTCAAATGACCTGCCTATAAAGCCAATTATTTTGTTTGCCTTCTTAACAACTTCTGAACATTGTTGACTCGGTTTTAGGTTACTCGATATTGTTACTCCCAGATCGGTTTCTCTGTTTACATTCTTAAGCTGAGTGCCATTCATCGAATAGTTTGCTTTCTCATTTAGGTATCCGATATGTAGTACTTTACATTTATCCGCATTGAAACTCATTTGCCAAATTTGGGCCCAACATGACAATTTATCTAGATTGTGTTGCATATCGTCAACTTGTTCTTTTGAGAGTACGCTATTTGCAATTTTTGTATCGTCAGCAAATTTTGAGATTGTACAGGTGAGACCCTCATCTATGTCGTTGATGTAAATTAGAAAGAGAATTGGTCCTAGTACCGATCCCTGGGGTACCCCGCTGCTTACATTGGTCCATTTTGATGCCTTACCGTTTATGACTACTCTTTGCTTTCTGTCGCTGAGCCAATTTTCTATCCATTTCAACACACCGTCTTGTATTCCATGCGCTTTTAGTTTTAGCAGTAAACGTTTGTGGGGAACTTTGTCAAAGGCCTTTTGAAAATCAAGGTATATAATATCTACAGCTTTACTCTCATCGTAGAGGTTGAGGATATCGTGGAAGAAGTCTAAGAGGTTTGTTAAACAGGAACGTTTTTTACGAAAGCCGTGTTGAGTATCTTTAAGTATGTTATTTTCCTCTAAGTGATTTACGAGTCTGTCTCGTATGACCGTTTCTAGCATTTTACATACAACTGAGGTTAAGCTAATTGGACGATAGTTACTGGGTAGGGATTTGCTGCCTTTTTTGAATATCGGTGTTACGTTGGCTAGCTTCCACTGATCGGGCATAGTTCCAGACTGCAAGGATGTATTGAATATTAATGTCAGTGGTTTAGAGAGCTCATCCTTAGCTTCCTTTAGAACTCTAGGCGAGATTGTATCAGGTCCAGGCGTTTTATTTACCTTGAGTTTATCTAAACAATTCAATACTTCTCTCTCTGTAACGGTGATATTGCTTAGAACATCTGAATTATCAATCTGAATCGGCGATGGTGTAGGGATATCACTGAGGTCTTCTGTTGTAAAAACTGATGCAAAGAAGGTATTGAGGGCATTACTCATTTGTTCTTCGTCTTTGGTGTATTCTCCATTTTCATCGACTAACGGTCCAACAGTTGAAGTAACAACTTTTTTCTTTCTGATATAACTATAGAATTCTTTCGGGTTTGTTTTACTTTGATTCACAATATGTAACTCTAAGGTCTTTTTACTTTGCTTAATTAACTTTTTGGCTTTGCGTCGTAGCTCTACAAATTTCAGCCGTTCTTCGTCATTTTGTGAGGATTTTAATCTATCATTAGCAAATTTTTTAGCAAGCAGGCAGTTTGAAATATCTTTATTCCACCATTTGGGCTTATTATTATGGCCTGGACGCCGAGTTTTTGATGGTATGCAGTCTTGCACTGCTTTTAGGTAAGTGGCTTCGAATAACTTCCAAGATGTATTTATGTCGTTATTGTGAATTAAAAAGCTCCAGTCAGTTTCTTTAAACATAGCTCTAAGTTTATGGAAGTTTGCTTTCTTGAAATTAGGGACTTTTTCGATGCTACTATTTGGTTCGTTACTAGTAAACTTTAAAGTGAAAGTTATCGTACGATGGTCGCTGTTACTGAATTCATCACCAACATTCAAATTCTCTATTAATTCTTCTTTTGTTGCAAGTACAATGTCAAGAACGTTATTACCACGGGTCGGCGTTCCAACAAATTGATAAAGCGAACTCTCTTGCAAGTTCGTATACAAGTCATGTCCGGAGTGTGAAGTAAGAGTATCGCCCCACTTGGTCACAGGTAAATTAAAGTCACCAAAAATTACGGTATCTTGCGAGTTACTTACATCTGCAATTTGTTCATAAATATCTCGGTCAGTTTGCACTGATTGAGCTGGAGGTCTGTATATTAATGCAAGTATTATTTTGGTACCTTTATTATTCTTTATTAGCACAAAAGATGCGTCGACGTTCACAATTTGAGGTTTTGACAAGAGGGTAGGGTTAAGACTTTCTTTGATATAAAGTAAAACGCCACCTCCATTTCGATTTATTCGGCTTTTCTCAAACATTACATAACCGGGAAGTGAATACTCTGCTAAAAAGTCTCTATCTTCTGTATTGAGCCAAGATTCTGTTATGCCAATCACATCATAATTTTCTGTAAACACTAGCTCCTCTAAATCTGAAAATTTATTGCGTATGCTACGAGCGTTTGCATAGAAAACCTTTAAATTTGTTATTTTAGAACTCACGGAACGCTCTTTAATAATATTTTTGGTTCTTGTCGGATCTACATTTATGTTCATGGCTGTCCTCGGTCCTCGCTGTCTTCGGTCCTTATCGCTGGTGGTCCTCGGTTGCCTCTGTTTTTTTCTTGGCGTTGGATGATTTATGTCACTGCTGCTTCTTCTCGGATGGCGTTTTTTGATCCATGGCTGCGGACTGCTTCGTGTAGGAGACGACCCATGCGTGCTGAACCCACAGGGTTTAGATGAGTGCCACTCTCTCCCAGAATCAGTCTTTCCCTCTTCCTATGACTTAAATTGCTTCAAACTCCGTGTGTCCAGGCATTTTGGCTTGAACGTCCCTTGATTTTGGCCCTGTCACTCTTTCAACTATGGGGGAGGCACTCGCTATAGGCAGTTATGCCTTTTGCCTCCCTCAATCACATAGAAAAAAAAAGAAACAAAAAATCAAATCAGCATTTCCCATTCTCCCTAAAGTGCAACAAGAACAGCACATTCATGTCAATCTTGTGCAAGTGTTGCCCTCAGCAGGTCATGAGTATTTCGCCATACATGATCCTGTTGGTTTTCAGCGAGATTTGATCACCATCAGGAGAATTCTCGCTGTGCAACCTAAAGTGAACACCATTGCCGCCATCAATAGGTTTACCACTCACCCTCAAAACTCCGGTAGAGCCAGGGAGTCTAGCCATTTCCACCGACAACCCGCTACAACACCTAAACCAGCATATCACTCCGGACAATACCAACCCAGCAGGCCCAAGTTTACCCCTAACCAACCAAGAAGGATATACAACAGAAATCAGGCCTACAACAATTATAAAGGTAAGACTCAGACACTCGTCATTATCAACCCATACGATTTCCCTGCCTGTAATCACAAATGTTCCCTTCATGACATTCGGGAGTCTGCAAAATTTAGACCAAATCAACCTCGTATCTCAGCCAATGAGGAAGAGTTTGTTGAAGAGGAAGCTGACGTGACACAGGAAAATGAAGATATAGCTCACATCTTAGTTAGCGAGGAACAAGAAGAAATCCTGGAGGAAGAAGAAATAGACCCCCAGGATTTTTAGAACCTCCCCCGCCTACGATGGCTTCGGCGGGGGATTCTACCAATCATAGACCACCCCCAATATATCATCTTGCAAAGATTAAAGATATTCCTGTCAGGTTATTAATAGATACAGGCGCCTCTCGCTCATGTATTTTCAATTCATTTTATGGTAAGCACCGTAAAAAGTTCGGTGAATTGCAAGCCACCAAACCATTCAGTGCAGGGGACAGTCCTCTCTAAATTCGAGGGGAAACTAAACCACTGCAAGTAACCACCCCCTTACCCCATGCCAACTGTTACCACCCTTTCGTAGTGTTTCACTCAGACTGTCAACATTATGACGGTTACCTAGGATTAGATCTCCTTCACAAACTTCAAGCTCAAGTAGACTGTGGTCAAAGACTGATCACTTTATAAAAAAATAAAAAATAAACTTTCCGCAAGAAGCGATCAATCAAATCCACAATCCCCAGAATTGATCAACAAGAAACGGTTTCCCCTGTTCTTCCTCTGTCAGGAAAACATAAATGTAAAGTAAAACTAAAAGAAAATCAGCCAATAACTTCCATCAAGGTAGCTGCGTCGTTCAGTACGACAAATTCCAGTCCGAAGTTAATTAAAAATCAATGTTGCAAAGAGAATCAAACAGGTGAATCTGATATCTGTGTTAACACTTCTTCCCCTGAATATGTAAAACTGATAGAACTTTGCCTTCTGCCAACAACATCCGCCCCACTCTCCTAGAAACTAGAAATTACATTTCTTCCCACCATGAAAGTAAATTGTGCAAACCTACCACCTATGTTCAGTTATCTTCCACTGACGCTGTCAAACCTACAACAAAATTGCTTCCTCCCACTATCATAAGCCCCGCTATAATCCAAACTCGAAATACCATTCCGCCTCAACATCAGAAATGGGTATCAATTCGCCAAATGCCACAAGATACCATGATTCTGACCCCCACTAGCACCACGGTGGGTCAAAATCGGTGCATAATTCAGCCTGCTATCATATCATCTCATCAAAATTCAATCCTTATAGCCAACATTTCAGATGAAGTTTTAACCCTACCTAAAGGCCTTATAATTGGCGATTTAGAAACTTTTGAATAAATTGCCCCTACCCATGTCAAATCTAGTTCCCCCCTTGTATTACCAAACATTCCTGACACCTTATCAAGTATGCAAAAACATCCGATGCAACAGCTATTGCAAGATTTTAGTGATGTATTTGCTCAGACACCCACCGAAATCGGTCAGACGACCTTAGAGGAACATTCCATATATACCACAGGACCTCCCCTTCGTCAACCTTCACATCGAAAAAATCCTCTCCAACGACAAGAGGATTAATAAGTACAGGAGATGTTAGACGCCGTAATTGCCACACCCTCTGTCAGTCCATGGTCATCACCCGTCGTGTTAGTCAAGAAGAAAGATGGCTCGACAAGATTTTGTGTAGAATACCGACGTCTGAATGACGCCACAATTAAAGACGCCACACCTTTACCCAGAATAGACGACTCCCTAGATTCCCTTCATGGATCAAATGGTTCACAACATTGGATCTACAAGCCGGATACTGGCAAGTGCCAATTAAAGCCGAACATCAACAAAAAACAGCTTTTTCGACCAGTGGAGGACATCTCTATGAATTTAGCGTACTACCGTTTGGATTGTGTAATGGCCCAGCTACGTTTTCTCGGCTTATGGAGTCTGTATTGAAAGGTTTAACTTGGGAAACATGCCTCGCTTATTTAGACGATGTCATTGTTTACTCAGGGACCTAGCACGAATATCTTCACACACTCCGTCAAGTATTACAACGCATCAGAGATGCAAGATTAAAACTTAAGCCTTCCAAATGTGAGATTGTCAGAAACTCAGTATGATTTTTATGTCATGTCATTTCTGACAAAGGCATATCCCCAGATCCCAAGAAATTATCTGCTATTCACAATCAACAACCTCCCACTACAGTCAAAGGAGTACGCTCTTTTTTAAGATTAGCCACCTATTACAGGTGTTTTGTTCCCCATTTTGCAGAGATAGCCAGACCACTTCACCAACTCACCCACAAAGATACTGCCTTCGTGTGGACACACGAAAAAATCTAGCTTTTTAAACACTAAAGGAAAGGTTAGTACAGGCCCTCACAGTATCTTTTCCTGACTACAAGCAGCCTTTCCGTCTATATACCGATGTCTCATTATATGCAATTGGTGCTGTATTAGCTCAAGTACAGGATGGAAAAGAACACGTCATTGCCAATGCCAGCTCAACTTTGAACACAGCACAACAAAATGATGCAGCCACTAAACGAGAATGTCTAGGTTTTATGCCCCATTTCCATTCTTTTGTTTTGGGAGCGAAGTTGGACATCATCACAGATCATCAATCTCTTCAATGGCTTAGACGATGCGAGACCAATTCCGCTTTGCTAGTCCGTTGGAGAGAGACTTTAGAAGAGTACGATTTTATAATCCATTATCGTCCCGGCAAATTGCATACCAACGCTGATGCTCTCTCTCGCCTTCCTGTGCCGGACCATATCCCCACGAATCTTGCGGCCTTGCAACAAACCGATCTAATCAATACCTCAATCATCAAGACTCCAGCCTCTGCAGACCCTACATTAATCCAATCTTTGGAGAGAAAGATCAAGCCGAAATGGATCCCCAAGTATATATTTTCACATCTTACTCGTTGGGGTGATCAACTAACCACAGAATCAGGCCAGATCGTCGTAGAACCTACCGTAGCCCAAGAATACATGATTGCAATTCATGAAGGTTATGGAATCAATCTAGGGCAAAGAAAGATGCTAAAGGTATTCCAGGACCAGTATTGGACCGTCAACTCATCCGGAATTGCTAAACAAGTAACTGAGGCTTGTAAACTCTGTGCCCTAGGAAAAGACAGATGTCGCACAGCAGGCCCAGCCGGTACTATTTCAGCCCAGAAACCTTTTCAAACACTTTCCCTTGATGTGATGGGACCATTTCCGGTCAGCAACGGCAAACATTATATAGTCACGTTTGTTGATGTTTACTCAAAATTCCTAGTAGCTTGCCCCGCCAAGGACCACAGTGCTTCCACCGTTGCTAATTTGCTAGCCACAGAGATATTTCCTGTTTTCGGATAACCAGTATCTTTGTTATCTGATAACACCCCAGAATTTAGAGGACAAGTTTGGGAGGCGTTCACAAAACAAGTTGGCATAAAAATCAAACATTCTTCCCCATACTGGCCCCAAGGTAACGCAGTCTGCGAACGGAGTCACCGCACAATAAATAATCAACTACGCACTAGACTGATTGCACTAAACACCTCTGACTGGCCGTCCCAGGTAAAGATGATACAGTGGGGAATGAACACTTGCCCAGAAGAAGATGGTATTTCCCCCCATGAAAGAGTATATGGTGTAGCTCCTAATTTATTGCCTTTTCACCACCTAGCTCAACCCTCTACCACCCAATTCACAATTGATCCCCTACAACAGTTAAAAAACACCCTTTACAACGCTCAAGTATGCCAAGATATTATGCATGATGCAACAGATAAGCAAAATCCCTTCGCCATAGGCGACACTGTTATGGTAGCTAAACTTCCTGTGATAAATAAGTTAGGACCTCGATATGTGGGTCCCTATACCGTCTCTCACATCTCTAATCCCTATCAAACATCCATTAACTACCATGGGGAGACCAGAACGTATAGAAATCAATTTGTGAGAATTTATAAACCAATCACAAATTCCAGTGAACCTCAACCAATCTGCACGGATGGCACCAATAAAGTGCCTAACTCACCTTCTACTAAGTTCCATGATGCTCATCCAACGCAAGTAACAACTTGAAGTGATAAAAGTGAATGAAGTGAATTTACGTGAGTAAACCAATTTTAAGTGAGTGAAGTTATTTGAAGTAAGTGAAGTAACTTGAAGTGAGTGAAGTGATTTGAAGAGAGTGACTGTCATCATGCCTCGCACCTGTACGAGCTTCACCGGTAGGTTTGGTGCTTCCATGTTTGCTGCTGCCGATCTTCCATTCTGCCGACTCTGCCAGCAACGAGAGGATTTGACAGCAAAATTGGATGAAGCCCACAACAAGATCAACGCCCTCACCATGAAGCTGGAATAACTCCAAGAGTTCGTACCACTCAACGTTGGAGTATCACCAACTTCAATTGTCAACGCTTCAACTCCAGCTGCCTCCGCCAACCCAACGTCAACTGCCAACAATCCAACGCCTACAGTAGCCACTTCAGCAGATGCTTCCGATGCACAAGAAACAAATATTGACTCTACTCCCCCTCAAGACAACTTCCGCATCGTGAGGAACAACATTCGCCCCAGACCAGGAAAATCATACCGGTTACCGAGTGTCACAACCGTTTCCAGACACTCATAGACTCAGATGACAAAGAGGAAACAGAAGAAGTTCGGCTCGTGGGAGAGTCGATGGTACGTAGTCAGCTCACAGAGTTTTGCGCCAGGGCACCAAAGACCGGGAATCGTTTTTGTATCCCTGGTGATGGTGTGGACGACGAAGTTGCTGCATTTTTTTTTTTTTTTTTTTTTTTTTTTCTATGTGATTGAGGGAGGCAAAAGGCATAACTGCCTATAGCGAGTGCCTCCCCCATAGTTGAAAGAGTGACAGGGCCAAAATCAAGGGACGTTCGAGCCAAAATGCCTGGACACACGGAGTTTGAAGCAATTTAAGTCATAGGAAGAGGGAAAGACTGATTCTGGGAGAGAGTTCCAGAGCTCAGCTGTTGAGTAGAAGAAAGTTTGAGAGTTACGTTTCACTCTTGGGTTGGAGAGTTGCACAGAGTAGGGGTGGGATTGAGTTGCAAGACGGGTACCACGTCCCCTACGTAAAGGAGGTGGTATGCACTGGGATAGCTCTGAGGAACACTGATTATTATAGTAGCGATAGAATAGCGAGAGAGATGCAACATTGCGGCGGAGAGAGAGAGATTGCAGAGAGTTGGTGAGTGGACGGGAGTTAATGATACGAAAGGCCTTCCTTTCAACTTTGTCTAGGAGAGCAGTGTGAGAGGAACCTCCCCACACATGTGAACAATACTCAATACAAGGGCGCACTATGCCCCTGTACAGAGCAAGAAGCTGTGCAGGGGAAAAGAACCCCCTAAGGCGGTTGAGCACACCCAGCTTCTGGGAGGCTGCCTTAGCAAGACTGGTAATATGGTCCTTCCAAATGAGAGCAGAAGAAAAAGAGACACCAAGAATATTGAGAGAAGATGAAGGGTTGATTTTTGTATTGTTGAAGAATAAGGGATACTCCGCTGGGAGATCCTGACGGGTAGATAGACGGAGAAATTGGGTTTTGGAAGCATTAAAGTTAACAAGGTTTTCTCTGCCCCAATTGGAAATAGTATTTAGATCAGAATTTAAGAGTTCTATGGCTTCATTACGTTTGTCGTTGAGGGATTGCTGGCTGGGGCGTTCTGAAAAACTAATGGAGTAGTGCAAGGTTGAGTCGTCTGCGTATGAATGGATGGGAATTAAGGGACAGTTAAGGAGATCATTTATAAAAATTAGAAAGAGAATAGGAGATAGGACAGAGCCCTGAGGAACACCGGAGTTTATAGAGTGAGGAAGTGAACAATGGCCGTCCACAACCGCGGCTATGGAACGGCCGGAAAGGAAATTAGAGACAAAGGCACAGATGGAGGGATAGAAACCGAAGGAGGGTAGTTTAGAAATTAAAGATTTATGCCAGACTCTATCGAAGGCTTTCGATATGTCTAGTGCAATAGAAAAAGTCTCACCGAAGTCCCGAAAGGAGGATGACCAAGAGTTAGTAAGATATGAAAGAAGATCACCAGTAGAGCGACCCTTAAGGAAGCCATACTGGCGATCTGAGAGCAGATTATGAGAAGAGAAATGCTTAAGAAATTTGGAAGCAAGAATAGTTTCAAAAACTTTAGAAAGACAAGAGATAAGAGCAATTGGACGATAGTTGGAGGGTTGAGAGCGGTCACCTGACAGGTTGAATGTGAGCAAACTTCCAGCATGAAGGGAAGACGTTAGAGGATAGACAGAGACGAAAGAGTTTGCCTAGGCAGGGAGTCAGCACGGAAGCACAGTTTTTGAGAACAACAGGAGGAACACCGTCCGGACCGTACGCCTTATTAGTGTTAAGCCCAGAGAGGGTAGAAAGTACATCTTTAGAAGAGATTAGGATATTAGGCATAAGTAAGAGAGAGGAGGGCGGAGAGGGAGGAATAGCACCGGAATCATCCAAGGTGGAGTTTCTAGCAAAAGTTTGAGCGAAGAGTTTAGCTTTGTCAGAGGAAGAAGTGCCATCAGAGTGGGAAAGGGGAGGGAAAGACGAGGAAGATAAATTGTTGGAGAGGTTTTTGGCTAGATGCCAGAAAGCTTGGGAAGAGCTAGAGTTGGATAGTTCAGTGCATTTATTATTGATGAAAGAGTGTTTGGCAAGTCGAAGAACAGATTTGGCTTGATTCCGGGCAGAAACATATGAAGAATGAGAGTCTTGAGTTTTAAGGCGTCGGTACCGTTTGAATGCTTCCTCCTTATTGCGGACAGCAGTAGAACAGGCGTGAGTAAACCAAGATTTTTTAGCATTAGTCTGAGAGAAAGAGAATGGAATGTATGCTTCCATGCCCGATAGGATTACCTCGGTAATGCGTTCAGCACTCTCCGAGGGTCCTCGGCCATGGAAGCAGAAATCATTCCATGGGAAATCAAAGAAGTACTGCCGAAGAGCCTCCCAGTCGGCAGCGCCAAAGTGCCACAAGCGCCGCCGGCTAGGAGGATCGGGTGGCTGTACTGGAGAGATAGGATAGGTGACAGAGATAAGTTTATGGTCGGAGGAGCCCAAAGGAGAGAAAAGATCGACAGTATAAGAAGAAGGGTTAGAAGTTAGAAACAGGTCAAGAATGTTGGGCCGATCTCCGATGCGATCCGGGATACGGGTGGCTTGCTGAACTAACTGCTCTAGGTCATTTAGGATAGAACAGACGTAGGCTTGTTCACCAGGTGGATCAGTAGTGTGAGAGGAGAGCCAATGGCGGTGGTGAACGTTGAAATCTCCTAAGATGGAGATTTCTGAGAAAGGAGAAATGGATAGAATAGTTGACGATATATCGACCCCTGGCCCCTGCTAATACAATGTATGTCATCCACGTTGGATCCAATGATGTACAGCGAACCGTGTCGGAAGATTATAAGCTTCTCAAGTACCAGCAGCTGATCAAGTCGTTTTAGGAGAAGTCGTCAAGGATCATCATCTCAGGAATCGTCCCCTGCCTCGGAGTAGAGAGCCCATTTTACAACATAGCCACCAGCACAAATGGTTGTCTAGCTAACCTCTGCAGGAAATAGAATGTGGGATTCGTCGACACCTGGGACAGTTTTTACTACGATTACTATTTGTTTTTGGATGATGGTTTTCATCTGAACCAGGTGGGAGCAGAACGTATTGGGCGTCTTCTCAACAATGCGGTGAAGGATTTTCGAAAAAATCAACTCAACACAAGACAACCAGGAAGGAGGTTCGAAGACAGCGAGGATGGCGACATGCAAAAGACTTAAATGCTAATCCGTCAAGAACCACGAAATTGGATAAAGCTCCATCAACAATACCCAAATCCAAAACCATCAAAGATTTCTATGTAAATTCTCGTAGCATACGCAATACATTCTCTGATCTAGAGGAACTTGTGTGCACAGAAAAATATGATATAATCGGTATAGCAGAATCCTGGCTAAATACAGTAAACAGAGACTTTTTGTCAGAATATACACTTCCCGGATGTGTGACGTTTGAGAATAGTCGCATCAACAAAAATGAGGATGCATTTTGTATTTTATCAAAGAAAGTCTTGACCCCATCTTGATGTCAAAACCACAAATAGAGAATGTCGACATATCCTATATACTATACAAAAACAATCACCAAACAAAAATAATACTAGCTCTAATATACAGACCCCCAGCCCAATCAGTGCAAACTGAACAAACCATTATTGAGCAAACTATTGAATTAAGTAACTCACAGGATAACATAATTTTCGGTGACCTTAATTTACCTATGACCAAGTGAGGCGATACTTTCACTTCACACTCCGGACATGACCTGTATGCACACCTACAAGAAAGCTCACTTCATCAATTTGTTCATCTCCGACCTGTGGAAATTATGTTCTTGAACTTTTACTAGCAACAAGTGAAGACTTAGTAGAAGATTTGAGTGTTGGTGATGAATTCAGTAATACTGTAATAGTGACCATTGTGCGATCATTTTTCAGTTTAAAGTTTAATATCAATGAACACAATACTAGCAATGAGAAAGTCCTAAATTTCAAGATGGCAAACTTCGAAAACTTAGAGCAATGCTTGATAAAACTAACTGGAGCTGTTTGATTAATAACGACGACATGAACAGACACTGGGAGCTTTTCGCCACCAAATATTTGAAAGCGGTGCAAGAGTGCATACCAACAAAGAACAGAAGATCAGTAAATAATAATAGACCAAAGTGGTGGAATAGAGAAATTGCAGCATGTCTGCTTGGTAAAAAGAACACCCATGACAGTTATATATCTCTGAAAGCGAAAAAAAAAAGCAATATTCGTAGATCTATGACGCAAAGCCCAAAAGCTAATGCAGCAAATCAAAAAGACCCTAGAGTTGCACGTTGCAAATCATAGCAAGACAAACCTAAAGGACTTATATAGCTACATTAGGAAGAAAAATGTAGTGACCTCAACAATTGGACCATTAGTGGATGAGAACGTAGACTATTATAATGTAAAACTTGCAAAATAAACAAACCAAACCTGGGATGACACAAGATAAATGCAAAAAAACTAATAAAAATCGCTATGAGGAAATAACATTTAATCAAATAAAAGTTTGAAATTAAAGAACACAATCCACCACATAGGGTGTACAACAAACACTAAATGAGCAAGTCAATCTGGTTCCCAAGCAAACTAATCGCACATATAACAATAATTCAAGGAATTAGTCAATTTGGGAAGTCCGGGACGTTCTGGTAAATTTTACTAAAATCTGTATGAATAAAGAAACTACAATTTATATCAAATTTATATTAAGCTAATTTTGAAATTTGACAAAGATATGAACACTAGTACAAAAAACATACAACACTAACTAACGATAGTGCTATCGGGTAGGTACCTGTAAGCATAGCATGCCTCATGTGACCCCTACCAATTACTATCCTACAAATAACCTACATTTATCGTATAAATAAATTAAGGAAATCGCAAAAGCATGCAATTGATACTATCGACAATGAATAGATACAATATAATAAGGAAAAATAATAAAATAATTGCAAAACGGTTGTAACACTCGGTAACCGGTATGATTTTCCTGGTCTTGGGGCGAATGTTGTTCCTCACGATGCGGAAGTTGTCTTGAGGGGGAGTAGAGTCAATAATTGTTTCTTGTGCATCGGAAGCATCTGCTGAAGTGGCTACTGTAGGCGTTGGATTGTTGGCAGTTGACGTTGGGTTGGCGGAGGCAGCTGGAGTTGAAGCGTTGACAATTGAAGTTGGTGAAAGTTGGTGATACTCCAACGTTGAGTGGTACGAACTCTTGGAGTGATTCCAGCTTCATGGTGAGGGCGTTGATCTTGTTGTGGGCTTCATCCAATTTTGCTGTCAAATCCTCTCGCTGCTGGCAGAGTCGGCAGAATGGAAGATCGGCAGCAGCAAACATGGAAGCACCAAACCTACCGGTGCAGCTCGTACAGGTGCGAGGCATGGTGACAGTCACTCTCTTCAAATCACTTCACGCACTTCAAGTTACTTCACTTACTTCAAATAACTTCACTCAATTCAATTCACTTCACTCACTTAAAATTGGTTTACTCACGTAAATTCACTTCACTCACTTTTATCACTTCACTCACTTTAGATCGCTTTGTTCACTTTAATGGCCAAAGTCGAAAACACAATTTTTTTAAATATGCAGAATAGGCCACCGGGGGTGATAGCCTACTCAAAAATATATATTTTATAAACGCGGAAATAGGCCACCAGGGGTTTTAGCCAAGTCGAAAAGAATGTACCGGTAAGTGAAAAGATAAACACTTGTTGAGGAATTCAATCAAATTCTAGGTAAGGGGTTTCTTAGTCAGTAAATATTATAATACAATGATGAGGATAGACCACCAGAGATGACAGCCTAGTCAGAAACAACAATTCTGGAAAAATCAGAAATAGGCTACCATGGATGTCAGCCTAGTCAAGAAACTAAAATTCTGGAGTGTTCAGGTTTTTTGTGATTGGCCTATTAACCCCTTCTGTACCGGCGACGTCTTTTTAATTTTATGTTAGTCATTTGTAGAGGATATTGTGCAGTTTAGGAAGGATCTGTGGCACTAAAATAATTAAGTGAGATGCTTCGAAGCCTGTTAACCTCTGAAGTGCGCATGGGGGTAATTGGAAACGTCCCCCTGTGCTGACGTATTTGAGGTGTTTCCGTCACTAAAATATTCATTGTGCCATTAATAGCATTAATACTTATCCATATGCGCCTATTATGGGTTGATTATAAAGGTATTAACCTGAAACAACAATAAAACGAGTGAAAACAGCGTTTGGATGGTCAAAATCGGAGATATAGCCCGCGAGTTGTATAATGTATGGGTGAGGCAATCTGCTTTCCCGCCAATTTCCCCCAAGGCCACTGAGACACAGTCGATCGATACTCTCTCTCTCTCTCTCTTGCACTCGCTTGCTATCAGTGATGACCACACCCTCCAATCGGATTTCTAATGTTAGCACGAAAATATACCTCAGAATAAGGAAATAACAGGGAAAATAGGTGATAACTGAAGGAGAGGAGGAAAGTGGGGAAGGAGGGGAGGTAGAGGACTGAGATTTTGCATGGCCCAGGGGCCAAAAAAAAAAAAAAAAAAAAAAATTTTTTTTGTTTTTTTGTTTTTTTTTTTTTTCGATGTCAAAAGTTGATTTTTGTTTTCTCTGACTCTTAAGAGTCTCCCCGCAGTGCGCCGGGGGAACTCTTAAGAGTCTCCCCGCAGCTCTCGGGTTAATTGCTGGAGGCCCTTTTTGAACTGACCAAAATGTTAAAATGACAGCATCGGTAAGGAAGGGGTTAATGGGCTGGGGAGAAAATATTAATAATTCAATGATACTACAATGTATCGTACTTGCAATATGCCTCAAAACTGGTGTAATAGGTCTATGGCATTTAATATTATTTTTAAAATATAGGGTAGGTTACTGGTTGTTAACTTAACTCAAATATAAAACAGTCTATATCTGAATTATGTGAAAGCTATGAGAAAAATTATCAGAATAAATAACTAAATATACAAATCACAAAATAGAGATTATAAAAAAAAGTAACTGCACACAAAGGGTTAATATACTGTATGTATCACCAGATGGCGCTGGTGGCGCTGTAGTCAAACAGGACTCTCTTTAGATAAACAACGTTTTTCAGTCAAAAGTTACTACAAGATCATGCAAGCAACTACTAAAATTACGGATATATATATAACTACAACAGGATACTGAATACAATAACTACTAGAGTTAATAATAATATACAAAGTATGTTTAGTGGTGCTCGTCAACTACTAAACTCACAAGCTAGAGTAAACAAGGTAGACAAATTATTTTATCAGTCAGAAGAGCAATAAAATGACATACGCGGCAACTACTGAACTATGTGGATGTTGTTACGACCGGCACTACGAAATAAACAAGGGCACTTAATAATGGACTAGATATTAGGCTATATCTGCAACAACGGTACGCTAATTCCAAACCCTCGAACTATTACGCCGGTGAACAAAAACACTTAAAACCCTTCAGAGTTAATCTACTGGATAACGGGGTATCAATTAACTAGGTTTTAGTGCACTTCTACAAAGGCTTTCCGATGACGGCAAAGCCAACTCACAACAGGAGTACTTACGTTATGAAAATGCTCTAAAGTAATAACAATGCTTGAATAAACTATATAAGATTTAACACCTAACGAGCGGCCTAGGCGGTAATTTATATGTACCGCTCAGCGGGGTGTTTTTACCCAAAATAGGGTTGTTTACGTGATCATTTTCATGCCTAAATAAGACCCCGAGTGTAAAACAAGTATCTATCCCTGAAAGGGCATAAACAGAGCTTTCCAATGACACCCCAACCATCCTTGTACGACCACTGGTTTTCTTGCAACGATCGCGCAACACGAGTGCAAAAACCATGTAATTAGGTACTTTCCCTACATAATTCCCTGTGCAGCGAGTGTGAGGGGGGAAGGAAGGGTGGTTTTCACTTCAGTTGGCCCACCGCGGTGGTGTGCGACGGTCATAGCTTTACTACGCTCCTTACACCGCTCAGCTCTCTCTCTCTGCAACATTACGTGCTGAAAATGGCACACGACATAAGTTGTGAACCGCCACTTAGTCCAAATTTCTTTCACACAACATAAGTTGCGTGCCGACAATAAAGGGTTAATAAAGGAATAAATGCTTACGTTAACTTTAGTGTGAGTCAGTACTCAACACTAAACTCTTCAATGCTCTATGAAAACACTGGAAGTCTAGTCCTACAGCAATCAGATAAGGAATCTTCTGAAAAGGTCTGATGCTCTAAGATGCTCATTAATATAGAACAGAAATAATGCAGGGGCAGGACACCAAAGCGTGTATCTTAAATACACCAATAAGTAGGATACATACATATAACAAGGGAGTACAACAACTCTGTGACAGCACTAATAATAACCACTCAAAAACAGTACTTCCTTAGCCAACGTAACAGCCAAACTGGGTTGTGCACTATGCATCAACCAAGGCTAAAATAAGGCGTGAATAATTCCTAAAGCATACACAGTTAAAGTTAATAAACACAATGCTGTCTTTCTCACTAATAAAGTCTAGCAGTGGCATAAAAGGTATCAGGAAACTAGGCAGAGCGCAAGCATGCTTATAGCCTACTGTCTCCCCTTGAACAGATTTCCCTTATGTTACGTTAAGTGACTTGGAGGTTCTCTTGGTAAGTCCAGATCTCTAGTATCTGGTCTTGCCCTGGTGCTCCACAATGGTCAACAAAATGAGGTAGCAATCATACAGGTAAGAGTAGGCAAAAGCCCTTTACCTGTATACTGCTACACTCGCAAAGGAAAATATGCACAAGGGTTACAGGCTAGCTAGCTTCGTCGATGTTGTACAGGCTCTGACTTGCCACATACATAACTCAGACAACGACCAAAGATACCTTCCACTGTCTAGCATTAAATAATGGGAAAGAACAGCTCAATACTTAGAAGCACCCCAACACTAGGCTACCATATGACTATGACTCTAATAATCCCTAAAACTAATGCAAACATATATGGAGAGCTGGTGCTGGTAATACGACTGGCCGACTATGGAAGTCGTATGCAGAACCAGAATAAGTAATTGAATAAAGAGAGAAGTATGAAAAGGAAGAAGTTCAGAGAGAGAGAAAGTAGTATAGGGGTTATATGGGGGACAGATTGCAAAGGACATGTAGGACCAAGCACATCGTGCCAAGCTCTGCAGAAGACACACGGGCAGGATCCCGCACCACCCTCCCAGGACAGCGGCCTCCAATCACAGACCACTACATCATGAAGAGCAAGCGTCCTATGACGTAGCCAGGCCTGCCGGCCAATCAAGAGTGTGAGAAAACTCCTCCGAGCGAGGGAGGCACACGTACATACACACGCACATATTACCACCACGCTGCTCGCTCTCTTTCTCCCTATACAACTTCACACAATGCATCTTATATTCTATCAATGATATAAAATGCTTCCAAGTGTCACAGACAAGAATAAAGACCACCACTGATCTGTCTGTGACAACATGAACTCTATGAAAGAAAGAACATCATTCTACGATTATTGTAGCCCATATCACTGCCCTGGCGAGCGCTAGCGAGTTTCGAGTGCATTCTGGCAAGCTGACCAGCGTAACAATGTTTACAAGCACTTCATGCAGTAAATAAAGGGAATAGAGTTATGAAATACTCAAATTATGATCGAGTTTTCTTAGTGGAGATGCAGGGCTGTTGATGCTGCCAGAGCCGGCGTGTGTACAGGTTTGGGTTGTGAGGTGGGAATGGTGGAGTGTGGGTGCTGATACTTTACACAAATTTATTGACCGAGTGCTCCCCACGAAGCGCAGATCCGGTCTCACATGCTAATGGTAGTGCTCCAGGCAGCCCAGTTAAGAGCAACCTCACTTGTCAGGTTCTGTGTTTTAAGATCAGACAGCGAAGTCCGATCCCACGTCTTTTTTGGTCCGCCCTTGGTGCAGCTCCCTCCGCATTCATGGACTTTCATCTTTTCACCCAGCTTTGTTCATCCATCCTCTCCACATGTCCAAACCTTCCAAGCCTGCTAGTACGCATCTCATCACTGATACTCTTGATACCTAACCTTCTCCTTAGCTCTACACTTGATATCCTATCTTGCAGTTTGGCACCACACATCCATCTCAACATTCTCATCTCATTCCGTTCCATTCTGTTGGTATCATCCGCTTTGAAAGGCCACGTTTCTGAACCATATGTCATTGCACTTCTAGCGCATGAAGCGTACACCTTTCCCTTCAAGGGGAGAGGGAGTCTTCTCATGGTAAGTAGTGGTAAAAGCTCTCTAAACTTTCCCCAGCCGCATCTTATTCTGGTGATAGTGGCGGCCTCGGCCCTACCACTGGCAGAGATGTTATCTCTCAAGTAGTAAAACTTGTCCACCATCTCCAGTGCCTCATTACCAAAGTTATCACTCTCGAGCCGGTCATTGAATACAAGCTCACCTTTGCATACTATGCATACACATTTATCAATATTGGACTTCTTCCTTGGTAGAGGTCCCTTTATTCTAGTGCAGCGCTTCTTCCTGTGATGTACCCAGCTAAGGCAAATGCTACACTGTATTGAGTTCACGCTCACCCCTTTTCTGCATACTGCGCATGGGTATGCCCCCCTTGTCTCTACCTTTCCTAGCCCTAATCCACTGTTTAAAACCTTTGTTATATTTATATTAACTCATAACTCTTTACTTGCCATGCTCTCTTTCCATCTCCTGAACTTGGCTTCGGCATCTGCGATAAGTACTAGGTCATTTGCATATAGTATTTCCCAGGGGAGCCCAAGTCTGAAATCACCAGATAGTGCCTCCACAACCATAACAAAGAGGAGAGGGCCTGGTGAACTCCGACGCGAACTGTAAACTCCTCACTCAATTTATCTTTCACCCTCAATGCCGTTTGCGAATCCTCGTACATCTTCATTATCACACACACCAGCCACTCCTCTACGCCAAGTTATCTCACAGCCCACTACACAAATTCTCTGGGCACCCTATCAAAGGCCTTATCCAGGTCTACAAAAACAAGATTCAGATCAGTATCTTTAAGTAGATATCTTTCCTGCAGCTGCCTGACTATGAAGATAGCTTCGATTGTGCCACGTCCTGGTATGAAACCAAACTGCATATCATCGATAGAAATGCTTTCCCTTATCATACTTCATAGACTCTCTCACAGACCTTCATGACTTGGTCAAGCATTTTCAGGCCCCTAATATTTCTCTTATCCAATGCGTTCCCCTTGCCCTTATATATGTTGACTATTACACTTTGGTGCCATTCAATAGTGATTGCTTCCTTTCTAATGATGGAGTTAATTAGCTCTGTGACCAAACTCACTCCTATATCACCTGAGACTTTAATCATCTCAGCTACAATGCTAGAGCATCCTGCAGGTTCTCCGTCCTTCATTTTATTAATTGCACTGCTTACAACAGATGGCGCTATTAAAAAGGAGGGGGGGGGGGAGGGACGAATATTGGCTTTTCGTTACTAAACTGCTCTCTATTCCACTCAAATTCCACGTTGAGTAATCTTTCGTAGTGTACCTTCCAAGCATCTCAAATTTCTTTGTTAGCATAACCAACTGTCCCATTATAATTCTTGACACACTGTTTTCCTACAACATCTCCACTGTCTTCCTTAACTCGCCTACCTAAATTGAAGATCCCATTGGGATTTCCTGTGTTACTCACTTGTTCTATGGCCAGGTCCTGTATGAATTTCTTTACCTTGTATATATATATATATATATATATACCCTATATATACTGTATATACTGTATATATATATATATATATATATATATATATATATATATATATATATATATATATATATATATATATATATACAGTATACAGTATATATATATATATATATATATAATTATAAAGAGAGAGAGAGCGAGAGAGAGAGAGAGAGGGGGGGGGGGGGGGAGGACGAAGGGAGGGAGAGAGAGATTGTGGGGACTTTTACGTATTTGAAATTACTAACTAAGAGGAAGGTGCGTTTTACATATATATATAATTACTATGGATAGTTTCTCATTTGCCAGCCTGGAATTTTGAATGTATAATCAGTACAGTAACACATCAGTAATGGAAACAATTAATATTGGTGGTGAAAGGAGTGCAACTGTTCTTAAATTGTGTAGTTAGGGAGAGGACATGCAGCAATTTACCATTTTCCATTACACCTAACACTATCTGGATCCTGTGGTGGTACTAATATAAGTAAAGAGTCACAAACACAGACATAAAGGAGATTACTGTCTAAAGTAATTTTTTTAATGTTGTGTCTGGCAATTCACGCTGCTAGCAAATTGAATTGGGAATGTAAGAAATAATTGATCTTTAGTAGCTAATTCTATGACGATTCTCACATATCCACTTCACTACACTAAACATGTACAGTTGGTCAAAGTTCCAGCTGACCCACCCTCGCTCTGGGGCTCTCAGAATTATCTGGCAATACTGGTGTAGGAAGGAGGTGTGTCTTACAAAGATTGGGATTGGTAGATCTGATTTCGGCTATAGCATTGTTAGAACATAATACTAAACAAGGGAAAGTAAGCCTATCTCAAATAAAAATGCATACATCGCTATGTATGATTCCGAACATTCACCCAAAGTTTGTAGATTTGCTTAAATATTAAAGTTATTATATCCACTGATTGGCAACTACACCAGTATTGCCAGCTAATTCTGCGAGCCCCAGAACGAGGGTGGGTCACCTGGAACTTTGACCAACTGTACACCACACTTCCTTCTTCCACACCAATTTTTGTGTACACAGATGATGCACTCTAGCCCAGCCTCGGAGTCCCCAGGGGGGGGACCATAAATGCCCCCACACCCACCCGACCTTTCCCTGACGACCCCTCAAAATTACCTGGACCTCGTCCTGTTACTCTTTCTATAAACTTTAGCAACATTAGCAGACTTTCCTCTAATTTTCCCTCACTTGAACACCTTCTCTCCTCCTACAAACCTGATCTTCTTTTCCTCACCGAAACTCAGGTATCTGAAGTGTGACGCTTCTGCATAGTAGCCACGTGCGGGCATGCGCGCGCGTCGGCTGCCCAGCCATTTAGAAACCGGCTGGCGGCAGCCGGCCAGCCGGCTATTCCTTAGTATATATCCTACGACAATGTAACTAATGTCTGGGATATTCTTATGTTGTTTCACAGCTTGTAGCTGCCCTTATTCTTAACCAACGCATCTTAGTATATTTTATTCTCGATAGTTGATTGTTTCATTATAATATAATTATAAGATGTAAGTTTAGTGAGAGTGGGAGGAGACGAGTGGGAGAGAGAGACCGGCTGGGGGACGTTGCTTCGCGCGGAGAGTCTAGCTTGGGACGAGCCTGATGTGCCACATTTTTTTTTTTTTTTTTTTTTTCTATATTCCAACTACTCCCTCTCGGGCATAGGCTGAGAGCCTGTACATTCCACCGCTCAACACGGTGAAGCCCGTGAGGTCTTGTTCCAGTCTGGGGAGTGAGACATGTGAAGCAACCATCATGGCTCGAAACAGCTCCATCTCTGAAGCGGCCGGTTGCTTCGCTCAGGTGCTTCACCGTCTCACCCTCCAGACTCAGACCCTCACTCTCAGAACGCCACCTATTGAGCAGTGAACTCACTAGGCATTGTCCCCCTGTAACATATTTTGAATATGGGAATATTCATACAGTGTTATTTAATCAGGGAACAATGAGGGTACATGCATTTGTTCGCAACGTTAGGCTTAGTTTCGACTCACGCACGGGGTAGACGATTTTGACCCGGCAACTGTGTTGAGTGTTGCCAAGCCTGGGATGTATTCTGCATGCCTAGGGCGGGGTCCAGACAGATTCAAGACTCAGAGCTCACCTCACTGTCGTACCCTTCGGACCCCCTTGATATCTATCCCTCTCAACCCCACTTAGAAACTTTCTCTCTTACTTTGTATACCTTCCTTCCACTACTTCACCAATCTATTTAATTATCCCATCCCCTTGATAGACCTTATATCTATTATTGTATTAACGACGAGCTCTCAGATAACTAGATAGGATTTTGGGCCTTATGCAGAGACGTAATTGTTAATGAGACCTAGGAAGCTTTTTTTGTTGTCTCATATTTGGTGGTTTCATGCTTGCTAGTGTGTTCTTGTGTCAGGTTAGCAGGGGCTAGACCGGAGGGGAGGCTTTTTGCGATCCTTTAAGTAAAGTCTGCTGGTGCGAGTCCTGTGGACCCGCACGACTTTACTAGGATACCCGTGGGAGTCTGGGGGCATTTTCTTGTCTGTGTCCCTGTGTGTCTAGTGTTGTGTTGTGTGAGGGCCCTTGCCTAGTCCACTCAGCACTGCGCTAGCACGTCTTGCTTTTGTTTTAGGGTCGCCAGGAGAGAGTCAGATACTTGCGATCTGAGTCTCTCAAGAGAGCACCCTTTCAATTAGAGTAATTTGGCGCACAGACTTGGGAACGTCCCTAGGCTAGAGCAGGTGACTCAGCCCGGGTATCCGAAGCATATATCCTTCCAGCTAGACCTCTGCCACCTGGCAGATTAACAGCTAGGGGTTTATTATTTCTGTATGCTTGTTATTGTGCCACAGTTTACCGTTTTTGTGAGCATTGTGAGTCAGGGTGTGGCTTAGAGACTCTGTCCGAGCAGGCTTGCCTGACTAAGAGTGAGAAGCACACCTGTATGTGGTTATGTTGCGAGTTGCTGCCTTTATTTAATTATACCTATGCCATTATACACTGTAGGTCCTATCACTAGTATTTATTCCTGCTTATGAGTTGAGAGTTCTCTAAATCCGTAACGTACTTTCTTTGCTAAGCATCAGATCCTACAGTAGCCGTATGCAGTTTAGAAACCTGCATCTTGTCTACCTGTACGATGTTTTGAGGACTGTTTGCTTTCACCTTCTTTAACGCAGGGGTGATTAGTTGTATTAATTAACGTAACGTTAAATGTACTTTCTTCTAGTTTGTTCTTAAATTGTTTCTGCAATTTAATTCCGTCATCTATCTTTTCCTTGAATCTTTAAGTAAACTTAATTGTGTGATCTTTTATATAGCCTGCTTGACTATCAGCAGTCTATAGTGCGTGCACCCTGTAACCGAGTCATAGGATACCTCGTTTTCCAGGCAGGACTCTTGACGGTTTAGAGTGGTTTGTTGCCTGTGTTTATAGATAAGGGTTGGATCTAGCGTTTTCCGTTGTTGCTTGTTGCCGCATACCTAGTCCAATAGAAAGAGCCCAGTGTTTATATATCCCAGGACGCAACAGAAGCAACTGCCAGCAGCCCCTTTTCTGTATACTCCTACTTTCTCTATCCTAGTTTCAAAGCCAAAGGCGGATGTTGTGCATACGAGCACAACAAACTCACTTGCTCTTGTGCTCTGAATTCTCAACTTAATTAACACCTTACGAGCGGCCTATGCGGTTTATTTATATGTACCGCCCAGCGGGGTGTTTTTAGCCAAAATCGGGCTGTTTACGTGATCATCTTCATGCCTAAATAAGACCCAGAACGTAAAACAAGTACCTATCCCTGAAAGGGCATAAACAGAGATTTCGAATGACACCATAACGATCCTTTTATGATGGCTAGTTTTCTTGCAATAACCGTGCAACGCGAGTGCAAAAAGCATGTAATTAGCCACTTTCCCGATACAATTCCTTATATAGCGAGTGAGAGAGGGAGGAGGGAGCTGGGATTCGTGTCAGTATGTTCGCCGCGGTGGTCTGGAGCAGTCATACGCTCGCTACTCTCCTACCACCACTTGTCTCTCTCTCTCAGCAACATTACGTGCTGAAATTGCCACTCGACCTATGTCGAGCGCCGCCACATAGTCCAGCTTTATTAAATACGACTTATGTGGTGAGCCGCTAATTAAGGGTTAATAGCTCAAACTTTCCTGTCATTCTCTTACTAAATATTTCTGTACTGTCTATCTTTCCCCTAACTCTACCAACTTTCCCAAATTATTTGTCTATCTAAACAGTGGAACACATTCTATCTATTTCTCCTTTCTCAGAAATCTCCATCTTAGGAGATTTCAACGTTCACCACCGGCAATGGCTCTCCTCTCACACTACTGATCAACCTGGTGAACAAGCCTACGTCTTTTCTCTCCTAAATGACCTAGAGCAGTTAGTTCAGCAACCCACCCGTATTCCGGAGCGCCTCGGAGATCGGCCCAACATTCTTGACTTGTTTCTAACTTCTAACCCTTCTTCTTATACTGTCAATCTTTTATCTCCTTTGAGCTCCTCCGACCATAAACTTATATCTGTCACCTGTCCTATCTCTCCAATACGGCCACCCTATCCTCCTAGCCGGCGGCGCTTGTTACACTTTGGCGCTGCCAATTGGGAGGCTCTCCGGCAGTACTTCTTTGATTTCCCATGGAATGATTTCTGCTTCCGCGGCTGGGGACCCTCGGATAGTGCTGAACGCATTACCGAGGTAATCCTATCGGGCATGGAAGCATACATTCCATTTTCTTTCTCTCAGACTAATGACATTTTGTTTTGGTTTACTCACGCTTGTTCTACTGCTGTCCGCAACAAGGAGGAAGCATTCAAACGTTACCGACGCCTTCATACTCAAGAATCTCATTCTTCCTATGTTTCTGCCCGGAATCAAGCTAAATCTGTTCTTCGACTTGCCAAGCATTCTTTCATCAATAATACATGCACTGAACTATCGAATTCTAGCTCTTCCCAATATTGCTGGCATCTAGACAAAAACCTCTCCAACAATTTATCTTCCTCGTCTTTCCCTCCCCTTTCCCACTCTGATGGCACAACCATCACTTCTTCCTCTGATAAAGCTGAACTCTTCACTCACACCTTGGATGATTCCAGTGCTCTTCCTCCCTCTCTACCACCCTCTCTCCTACCTATGCCTAATATCCTAATTTCTTCTAAAGATGTACTTTCTACTCTCTCTGGGCTTAATACAAAGAATGCGTACGGTCCGGACGGTGTTCCTCCTTTAGTACTCAAAAACTGTGCTTCCGTGCTGACTCCATGCCTAGGCAAACTCTTTCGTATTTGTCTCTCCTCTAACGTTTTCCCTTCTTGCTGGAAGTTTGCTCTCATTCAACCTGTCCCAAAGAAGGGTGACCACTCTCAACCCTCCAACTATTGTCCAATTGCTCTCATTTCTTGTTTCTCTAAAGTTTTTGAAACTATTCTTACTTCCAAATTCCTTAAGCATTTGTCTTCTCATAATCTACTATCAGATCGCCAGTATGGCTTCCTTAACCCTTAACTAGCGGCCCACAACATAAGTCGAGTATAATAAATTTGGACTATCTGGCGGCGCGCGACATAGGTCGTGTGGCAATTTCAGCACGTAATGTTGCTGAGAGAGAGAGACAAGTGGTGGCAGGAGAGTAGCGAGCGTATGACTGCTCCAGACCACCGCGGCGAACCTACTGACACGAATCCCACCTCGTCCCTCCCTCTCTCACTCGCTACATACTGAATTGTATGGGAAAAGTACCGAATTACCTGCTTTTTGCACTCGTGTTGCGCGGTTGTTGCAAGAAAACTAGCGGTCATAAAAGGATCGTTGTGGTGTCATTGGAAAGCTCTGTGTATGCCCTTTCAGAGATAGATACTTGTTTTACGTTCTGGGTCTTATTTAGGCATGAAAATGATCACATAAACAGCCCTATTTTGGCTAAAAACACCCCGCTGGTGGCTACATATTAATTACCGCCTAGCCCACCAATAAGGTGTTAAGGGTCGCTCTACAGGTGATCTTCTTTCACATCTTACTAACTCTTGGTCATTCTCCTTTCAGGATATGGCGGATTGAAGGAAGATAAGTTTACTCTAGGCTACCTAAGACTGAAAAGGTCCGTTCATATAAAATATAAATTAATAATAATACCGGGAGTGTAACTCACTATTAAAATCACCATAGAATATTGCAGTCAGATATCCGCGGATTTAAGGAAGATAAGTTTACTCTAGGCTACCTAAGACTGAAAATGTCCGCTCATATAAAATATAAATTAATAATTATACCGGGAGTGTAACTCACTATTAAAATCACCATAGAATATTGCAGTCAGGCAAGATGGAAATGCTGATGGAGGTGCTGATGGATGGTAGGCAAATGGCTACTATTCAAACACCATTGGGTGTTTACCTTAAGGTGACCACATGGATGCACCTGAACAAATAATGAATAAATAAGGTTGAAGAAAATTAAATCATGATAATAAGGCTTAGCTGTCGGTAGGTCTGTCTGTAGGATGAAGTTGAGTTTAAGTTAATGATGAGAGCTGGATGAAACCGGAACCAGGATCGCGGCGAACTAAGGAGTGGAGATGTTGCCTCGATGATAGACAAATGAGCTCTAACGCGGTGCGCCACAATCCGAGACGTCATCATCTTATGCTACGAATCTAGGTTGCTAAGTTAGTAGCGAATATCTAGCGGTAAATATCGCACCGCTTTCATAATATTACGGCATGATTTATATGATAAATCATATATGCATTCCTAAAGACTCTTAAATACTATACTTTCGTATAATAGGCCTTATTTAACATATTAAGCTTACATACTGTACAAACTGTATTTAGGGTATGATACATAGAAAATGTAGGTTATACCACTGGCTATCGTGAATCAACGATACCCCCCCCCCCCCCCCCCGCCAAACACAATACCTGAATCCCACCTTATATCTAGAGTTGCCCAGAAGCAATCTTGTGTCGCCACATATCAACGCCGCCACGAGCTGCGCGTCTGGGTCTAGTCCCGATCCGAGGCGGATCCCCAACGGGTTGTGGTGGATCGACTAAATTAGCGTCCTCGGATCCAGCATTATCAGGTGGAGCTTCTTCATGTGTAGAAGAGCCAAGCTCCATAGCGTACAGTCGTGCAACCAGACGAATTGTAGTCCCAGTAGCTGTCTTGAGCAGCGCCACTCTCTCTACTGAGCCCTCGCCCTCGTACACCTCCACTACGCGGCCCAACTTCCAATTCAATCTAGGACTATCATCATGGATGAACACTATCTCGCCTACAAATGGTGCTGATGGTTGACCAGCAGTCTTAGTTGCCTTTTCACGTAGTGCCAATAAGTAGTCATTCACCCATCTCTTTCTAAAATCACCTATAACCCTAGAAATATAATGGTACCATCATGATACCGCAGCCTCGGTGAACATCGAAGGGTCCTCTAACTCTGCCTGTGACTGCAAGTCAGTAGGAAATGCAGTCAACGGCTTGCCGTAGAGCAAATGCACTGGTGTTATTGGCAGTGGTTCTTGCAGGTCGGTATATACATAAGTGAGAGGACGATCGTTAACAACCGCCTCGACTTCAGTGAGCACAGTTACTAGTTCGCTCCTTTTTAACAAGGCGCGTCCTGCAACCGCCCGTAAGCCTGACTTCACGATGCCTACACACCGTTCCCACATTCCACCAAACCACGGCGCTTTGACTGGTATAAACTTCCACTTGCACCTTTGCTCTCCCAAGTATGCAAAAACTGTTGGATCGTCGCTAATATCTTTCAAGTCCCTGGAAGCTTGAAGAAAGGTGGGAGCATTGTCGCTAAGAATCAAATGAGGGAAGGAACGACGTGCACAAAATCTCCTGAATGTCAGCATAAACTCCTCACAAGACATATTGTCACATAGTTCTAATTGTATTGCACATGAAGTGGCACAAGTAAATAGCAACACATAAACCTTGTCCAGTTCCCTAGTTCTGAGTGCGCCGGTATCGTCTAGTCCTGTAACTCTGAAGGGTTCTAGATGAGTAACGCGGCACTCTGGCAAAGGTGGAGCAGGTCCAGTCGTAAATGGTCTTCCTTTTAGTCTGTGGCACACCACACACCTTTTGACTACTCGTCGAACTACCTGTCGAACTCTGGGTATCCACCAGTTGAGACGCAATTTAGAAATAACGTGGTGGACCCCGTAGTGCATTACTTCCTCGTGTGTGCGTTGTACCAGTAGATCGGTGACATGGTGTGTTGCAGGCATCAGGATAGGATTGTTGGCACAGTCGTCTACACCTGACCACTTTAGACGTCCCTCACATCTAATAATGTAATTCTTCAGGTGAAGCCTTAGTTGACGCATAATGTTAGGCATTTTAATCTTACCAGAACTTCTCATGGACTCTAATTCCTGACTGAAGGATTCCCTTTGAACCCATCTAATTAGTGTTACCTCAGCTGCTTTTATTTCTACTGCATTTAAGCTATGACCCAGATTGCAGAGTCGTCCTTGTAGCCTGGCCTTTATGTTGGTGATATAACGCAACACCCAAGCTACGACCCTGGCTAATTTATTGTACCCACCGATCCTTACCCACTCTAACATAGGACTCGGTGTTGATGACGGTTGAATAACAGCTGTCACCATGTCTAAAGGCAAAGCTAACTCAACCTCGGCATTCCATACAGCCCAATTCCCTTCGTGGAGCAGCCATCTGGAGCCTTGCCACCACAGGTCGGACTTAATCAATTTGGACGCCGTTACTCCCCTACTTATTAAGTCACTAGGGTTGTCCATGGTTGGTACATAATGATAGAAGGCGTTTGGTAGTAGGGATCGTATTTCATCCACCCTATTGTGCCCATAGACAGGCAATGTCCTTTGACTATGCACCCAGCTTAGTGCAATTTGGCTATCGCACCATACGTGTACCGCCCTTAGTTGCAGTTCCTTATCGTATGAAGTACATACATGATTAACCAAACGTCCCAATAGCAGCATGGCAGTTAGTTCCAATTTGGGAATCGTGACCCCCTTTACCGGTGCAACCTTAGCCCGGGTGGCGAGTAAATTAATCCCAAACGAGGTAACACAATAAATAGCTACTCCATACGCTGTGGCACTTGCATCACAGAATGCATGTAAAGACATGGGTCCAAATGCGGCCACTTGGCGCGGTAACTCTAATGTACATAGGGTGTTATAGTCTTCTAGTAAGGACCTACCCTGTTCAATAAGGTCATCGGGTAAATTTTCGTCCCACCCAACGTTGCGTCTCCATATTTCCTGTATTAGAATCCTAGCTCTGATGGTAACAGGTAATGCTAAACCTAAAGGATCAAAAAATTGTGCGACTTTACTTAACAGACTACGTTTTGTGTGTGTCCCTGTCTGTTTAGTATAATCTCTGTTCCGGTACATCAGTATGTCTTTCCCTGGTTGCCATATCATCCCCAAGATTCTGGCATATTCTTGATTATCAGAAGCTACCCAATCTATTATTAGACCATCCCAGAGCAACACAGAATTTGAAACCCACTCGCGGAGAAACAGATGAGCCTCAG
Source organism: Paralithodes platypus (assembly GCA_032716605.1). Taxonomy (NCBI): domain Eukaryota; kingdom Metazoa; phylum Arthropoda; class Malacostraca; order Decapoda; family Lithodidae; genus Paralithodes; species Paralithodes platypus. Next base: position 10,390,005 of record CM064541.1, on the reverse strand, counting down.
TGAACAACCTACTAGCCTGCCTATAGTTTGCGACTAGTTCCTTTTCACTATCACTTGACCCCTGTAAATTGTCTATGTATAATTTGCGAGCGAGTTCAGTCGTGTCTTCTTCAGAATCATCAAGATGTTCTTTAATGGTCGCGTTTAATACAAATTGCGAACACGTAGCGCCAAACAAGACTACCTTAAACCGATAGGTTACTATGGGACTCTCAGGGTCGTCGATGTTTTTGAACCAAAGGAACCGGGTGACGTCTCGATCCCCCTTCTGCAATTTCACCATCAAGAAGGCCTTTTCTATATCGCTGGTGAACTGCGATAAGTCCGACACCATGGAAGGGCCGGTCAATAGACAATCATTTAGACTGGGACTATGGCCTGGGTGGGCTGAGCAGTCATATACCACTCGGATGGGAGTGGTAACACTGTCCTTCTTCACCCCATGATGTGCGAGGTAATGGACTTTCCCGGCACTCCCTGGTTCATCCACATCGACGACCTCGATAAACCCTTGGTCGAGATAATTTTTAAAAACCTTGTCATAAGCCTTGTAGGTGCTAGGTTCTTGGGTTAGTTTCCGCTGCAAGGCGCGTAACCTGCCCAACGCTAAACCATAATTGGTTGGCAAACTGATATTCTCATGTTTCCAGGGTAGACAAACTTCGTATTATTTTTCCGTGGTCCAGTAACGCACAGATTCCTAGAACTTCTCTATCGCAAATTTTGATTCCTGGTCATTCTCCACAGATTTAATTCCTATGTGGTCTAGTTTCCACAGTCTTTCTAGATTGAACTCGGCAGCTAACTTTGGGTCCTCAATGTGAGTATCATCTTCGGTGAACACTTCTGCCGCGGTCGTGCTCATCCTCAACACGGATACCGTGTCAACCAGAACATTTGACTGGGTAGTTTGGACTGTACCGCTCATGCAGTAGCCAAACTTAGTGGGGATCAAGATCACTCCACTCTCTCTTTTAAAACCAGGGTGTACTACATCACAATAATAATCTGCTCCTAACAGTATGTGCACCTCCTTCAAGTCACCTACGGGATCAGACAGGTAAATACCTTTCCTACGAAGTGCATGCTCTACTTTGTTAATTCCTACAGATTGATAGTCTGAGAGTTCATCTACCACTACACACTGTAGGAAATGTTTCTTCTTACGGTAGATGTAAGCAACTTCAACAACTTCGTAGTCTCTACTGTCGGTAACTCCTGTAAAACCTTGCAACCTAAGGGTCTCACTACCTACTACACGGTATTTTAGACTGTCCAGCACCGATCTCTTTATAAAGGATCGTTGTGAGCCCTGGTCTAGGAGTAGCCGACAGACTTGTGTTCTGCCATAACCCTCTATGGGTATCTTGATTGTGGGTAAAATGGTGGTGTCCTTCCTACTGCATAGCATTAGTGTTGCAGTACCCCCTACTTGTTCCTCCTTGACTGGACTACCTGTGGGGCATAACTTGTCAAAGTGATGACCCTCACAGTTGCGACAGGGCCTCAAATAGGAAGCAGTACATTTACCCTGCATACCATGGTCCTTACTCAGACAACCCTTGCACAATTTTAGCCTCCTTGCTTGAACTAATTTGGCTTCATTGGTTTGATATTTGGTACAGCTTAGCCATTTATGCTTGGGATTGTTGCATAGCCTACATGATATTTGTGGTTTCTTTCGTGACTCTTCAACCTTCCCTTTAGAACCTACCATCATATTAATTGAACCCCTTGCTGTTGTCCCTTCTGACCCACCCACCGTCCTACCATTGTTCAATTGTATGTTGCTAATCTCCTTGCTAAAGGACTCTTTGAACTCCTCCAAATCAAAAGTACGAGCCTTATCTAGAATAGCTAGAGGTAATTTCTGTCTTAAAATTATGACCAGCATTTTTTGTGAGGTTACCCCCAACGCATCTAATGATCTTGTATGACACTACATATCTGCCCTGAACTTTGTCAGTTCATCGACCCTGTACCTAGGCTGTGCTAGGTTCAACAGGGCGTTCATGTGGGCTACCTTGAGCTGGTCAGTGTCTCCATACGTCGCCTGTAATAACCTCACAACACTATCATAATTTTCACCTACGATGGAAAAACATTCTACCATATGTAAAGCTTCTTCCTCGAGTTGGCCTTTCAGATAATGGAACTTTCGTACATCGTCAAGTTTTGAATCATGCACTGTGGATTTAAAGACGTCCCAAAATGATAACCACTCGGTCAAGTTTCCCCTGAACTTCGGTAAATTTAATTCGGGCAAGTTGACTTCACGACAGGGATCTGTCTGCTTGGCATCGCTGCTAGTCGAGGTCATCTCTATCTTCTTCACCGCCCTTCGCAGTAAATGGATTGCCTCTAAATTGGCGATATCATTGACAGCGCGCTGCTCGTACTCCGCATGAATATCGGACTCTTCCTCTTAACCCTGATACTATACTTTCATTCAGGGTAACTATACGATCTTAGGTAGTTTGTAGGTATTCTAACCTAGCCTCTAGCTGTTCAGGAGTTGCACTAGCTACAACGTCTTCCAAATTGGACGTTAGCCTAGTGATGAGACCCCTCAAACCACCTCTCTGGTTTTTCAAGACTGTGATAGACATAATTATAGTCGATTTATCTTCTGGTTTACCAGCCATTAAATAATTTACACGAATTAGCCTAACCCTTCGTCAGCCAATACTGACCTCTATAATAAGTCTCGATCGTGAAATATAGGCCTACCCTTTTGTTAAATGTCATATGAAATTACATTTCAGACCTCATATGCAATATTGTTTCACATTAGCCTACCCTTCATAGATTAACTCCCTCTGACATATTATGTTCCAATAAGTCCGAGGAGGCGGGAGACACGGTATTATTGCCACTGTACCCAACAACTGTCAAAACTACACTGCAGGACTGTTATAAGTCGGAGAAACTTGGGGTTGCCACCAATCGACAGATTTTCATCTAACTTACCTAACTTACTGAGCTCCATATGACGCTAGAGCGTCATATAACTTATTAGAGAGCTATGAAGATAAGTTCATATGACGCTCTAGCGTCATATGAGTTTTTTTGGCATATGTTCCATATGACGCGATAGCGTCATATGAGTCGGAGGGAGTTAATGTAATTAAAGTAAAGAGGTAGAAATGACTATATAAACGGCTTACCTTACACAATACAGTACCACGAGAGATTGGGATATGATGATTAAACAATGAAGGAAATATGAGATGGTAGGTCAGTCATAAGTCAAATACTAAATAATAATGAAATTAGGGAATCAAATGCAGGGTATGATGATGATAGCCGAGACCGACCCCTACTAGGATCCTTTGGTCCACAACCTCCATCAATATAGCCCTTGTTCATAATACCTAACTATAGGAAATCTAACTGTGGGTCAAAGTCCTGGGTCTGGGCACCAATATGGCGGATTTAATTAAGGAAGATAAGTTTACTCTAGGCTACCTAAGACTGAAAAGGTCCGCCCATATAAAATATAAATTAATAATAATACCAGGAGTGTAACTCACTATTAAAATCACCACAGAATATTGCAGTCAGGCAAGATGGAAATGCTGATGGAGGTGCTGATGGATGGTAGGCAAATGGCTACTATTCAAACACCATTGGATGTTTACCTTAAGGTGACCACATGGATACACCTAAACAAATAATGAATTAATAAGGTTGAAGATAATTAAATCATGATAATAAGGCTTAGCTGTCGGTAGGTCTGTCTGTAGGATGAAGTTGAGTTTAAGTTAATGATGAGAGCTGGATGAAACCGGAACCAGGATCGCGGCGAACTAAGGAGTGGAGATGTTGCCTCGATGATAGACAAATGAGCTCTAACGCGGTGCGCCACAATCCGAGACGTCATCGTCTTACGCTACGAATCTAGCAGCTACTGCTAAGTTAGTAGCGGATATCTAGCAGTAAATATCGCACCGCTTTCATAATATTACGGCATGATTTATATGATAAATCATATATGCATTCCTAAAGACTCTTAAATACTATACTTTCGTATAATAGGCCTTATTTAACATATTAAGCTTACATACTGTACAAACTGTATTTAGGGTATGATACATAGGAAATGTAGGTTATACCACTGACTATCGTGAATCCACGATACAGGACTTCAGTGAGACCTTTTCTATTATGCTAGACATATCGAAGGCCTTCGATAGAGTCAGGCACAAATCTTTAATTACTAATCTACCCTCCTTCGGTTTGAATCCCTCCATCTGTGCCTTTATCTCTAACTTCCTTTCCGGTTGTTCCATAGCTGCGATTGTGTACGGCCATCGTTCACTTCCTCATCGTATCAACTCCGGTGTTCCTCAGGGTTCTGTCCTATCTCCAATTCTATTTCTAAATTTCATAAATTATCTTCTCAACTGTACCTCCAGTCCCATCCAATCATACACAGACGACTTTACCTTACACTACTCAACTAGATTTCCAGAACGCCCCAGCCAGCAAACCCTCAAAAACAAACGTAATGAAGCCATAAAACACTTATCCACTGATCTAACTACTATTTCCAATTGGGGCAGAGAAAACCTTGTTACCTTTAATGCTTCCAAAACCCAATTTTTCCATTTTACTACCTGTACAGAACCCCCAGAGGACTTTCCTGTATACTTCAACAATACAAAAATAATCCTTCACCTTCTCTCCATATTCTTAGTGTCTATTTTTCTTCTGCTCTCACTTGGAAGGGCCATGTTACCAGTCTTGCTAAGTCAGCCTCCCAGAAACTGGGTGTGCTCAACCGCCTCTAGGGGTTCTTTATCCCTGCACAGATTCTTGCTCTGTATAGGGGCACGGTGCATCCTTGTATTGAGTATTGTTCACATGTGTGGGGAGGTTCCTCTCACACCGCTCTCCTAGGCAAAGTTGAAAGGAAGACCTTTTGTATCATTAACTCCTGTCCACTCACCATCTCTCTGTAATCTCTCTCTCCGTCGCAATGTTGCATCTCTCTCGCTATTATATCGCTACTATAATATTCAGTGTTCCTCAGAGCTTTCCCAGTATACCACCTCCTTTACGTAGGGCACGTGGTACCCGTCTTGCAACACAATCCCACCCCTACTCTGTGCAACTCTCCAACCCAAGAGTGAAATGTTACTCTCAAACTTTCTTCTATTCAACAGCTAAGCTCTGGAACTCTCTCCCAGAATCAGTCTTTCTCTCTTCCTATGACTTAAATTGCTTCAAACTCTGTGTGTCCAGTCATTTTGGCTTGAACGTCCCTTGAATTTGGTTCTGTCACTTTTTCAACTCTAGAGGAGGCACTCACTACAGGCAGTTCTGCCTTTTGCCTTCCTCACTCACTTAGAAAAAACAAATAAAACACTTTATTATTAGTAGACTTAGTATGGTTTGATGATGCGCGGAAATTTTTATTTGACTTGAAATTGATACATTCAACTTTTAAAAACCTTCATCAAAGTGAGACTCTTCTGCTGCGGTGTGACGAGTTTGCCCTCGAAACTCCGTTTTCTGTAGACCCATTTTCTTATGACCCACGATCTCGAAGGTACTTTTTAGTGAGTTTATGTCCTCTACATGTCCATTATTGTTTTAGGTAAATCTACACATTTGCTTCTCCCATTTTTTTTAATTATTTTCCTTTCGAAATTGAGTCCTTTTTAGTCTTACCATATTCAGGAAGCCCTACCGATGTGCGAATTGTGGGAGTCTGGGAAAAGCAGCCCCCAAGTTAAGTTAGGTTGTCTTGTTAGATAAATGCTGCCATTGAAAATGAGAGTTGGTGAGGCAGACACTCACAGACCACGGCGGATGCAAACCCGCCTTCTGTGATGACAATATTGTAATTAATCTAATCCAACAACCTAAACAATAATAATTTTGTTTCTACATTTATACTGACAATGGCATTTTATGTCTTCTGGGGGCGGCAGCCCCAGGCTAGGTTAGGTTGTTAGGTTAGGTTAATAACAATATTGTTATCAGAGGAGGCGGGTTTGCATCCATCGTGGTCTGTGAGTGTCTGACTCACCGACTCTCATTTTCAATGGAAGCATTAATCTAACATGAAATCATCACAGATTTCTTTGAAAAGATGATTTCATCACAAGAACTACCTCATATAACACCAATGAGGAATCCATTCACACAGTCGAAATAGAACAAGCAGCAAACTCCCTGAAAAATGACAAAAGTGCAGAAAGTGGTCAGCAGAAAGCAGACATGATAAAGTATGGTCCAGCAGTATTATACAAAGGAATAGCAGACATGATAAAGTATGGTCCAGCAGTATTATACAAAGGAATAGCAGACATGATAAAGTATGGTCCAGCAGTATTATACAAAGGAATAGCAGAGGTATTCAGTGATATGGCAAAGACAGGAACACGAAGCAAGTCAAAAATGGTATTCTCATGCCATTGCAAAAGCCAGGGACAAACACAGGACCAGCAGGCCACCTAAGACCAATCCTCCTCCTATCCATCCTGAGGATAATACTCGCAATATGCATGGTAGGCAGAATAGCAGCTAACATATATTAGAACATACCAGAGAGGGAAGGAGCACCACAGGACGGATTTTCACCTTCAAAGTTCTGGAAGACAAAGCAGTTCATCTTTCCCTCAGATCTTTCCCAGTGCATACCACCTCCTTTACGTAGGGCACGTGGTACCCGTCTTGCAACTCAATCCCACCCCTACTCTGTGCAACTCTCTAACCCAAGAGTGAAACGTTACTCTCAAACTTTCTTCTACTCAAGAGCTGAGCTCTGGAACTCTCTCCCAGAATCAGGCTTTCCCTCTTTCTATGATTTAAATTGCTTCAAACTCTGTGTGTCCAGGCATTTTGGCTCGATCGTCCCTTGATTTTGGCCCTGTCACTCTTTCAACTATGGGGGAGGCACTCGCTATAGGCAATTCTGCCTTTTGCCTCCCTCAATCACATAGAAAAAAAAATAAAAAATAAAATAACTACAAACTGTTCCTTCTAATGGTAGACATAAGCAAGGCCTTCGATACAGTAGCAAGAGCAGAACTTTTCAACGACCTCAAAGAAGTTCTGGAAGATAATGAACTGTACGTAGTTTCGATCACGCTAACACGCCTCAAATAGCCACAGAAGATATACTACCAAATGTCTGTTTGACCATGCCAACAGTATTCCAGCTTATAACTATCTAGACCGACCACCAATATGCAGATGATATAAGTTACGCTACAACCATAAACCCAATTATGAACAGCGGAAAGTGAAAATTCCTGAAACCATGAAAAGAAGAAGAAATCTGAATGCCAACAAGGATAAGACCGAAGGGTATTAAGTTGAAAGAAATGGAAGCGAAGAATGGAAGAAGTGCAAGTTGGTGGGAAGTCTGATAGATGCAACAGCAGACATAAACAGAAGAAAAGGACTAGCCCTGGTTGCGTACAACAAACTGAAATACATCCTAGAAGCAAGAGTGTCCATAAAAGAAAAGATCACAGCAGTAGATCACATCATAATATAAAAGAGAATATTCCTATAAAACGTCTTAAAAAGATCCCTATTAACCCTTCCTGCTCGGGCAGCATTTATAGATGTCGATAGTCCTATCCGGGCGATCTGGCCAAAAAACGTTGTATGTATTCATAGGCCTATATTTGTTATTTTAACTGCTCGAGAATTCACACAAATCTCAACATGTAGCCCTTACTTGTATCTGTAGACTGGCATTGATTAGAGCTCTCTAGGTCAACTGGTTCAGGTAAGATAACGATTTCCGTGGAGAGAGTTTTGCCGCAGATTTAGCCATATCGGACACTTTGGAACACTAATTTTCGCTCTAACTGGCAATGGCGGACACGGTCGGACTTCTTCTTCTTCTTGTTGAAACTTGGTGGCGCTTCGATCAGCTTTGTTTACAAACGTTTTGCCGCGTAGCATTCAAAGCACGCTTAACCTCTTAACTGCACAGCTACGGTATTTAACCCAAGAACTGCGAAGGTCCTCAATTGAGTCTGTAGCGATTTTTTTTTTTTTTTTTTTTTTTTTTTTTTTTTTTTTTTTTTTTTATGTAAAATAAATAAAAAAAAAAAAAAATCTCAGTACAGACCTAATTGAGGACCTTCGCCGTTCCCGGGTTAAATGTGCCCGCGGTGCGAAGGTATTCTGATTCATTCCTCACTAAAATCGTTAATTTACCATATATATAATTAATACTTATCCATATGCGCCTATTTTACTTTTAATATGAACATATGAACATGGGAAAACAATAAAACAATTGGTAACAGCAATTGGTTGGTGAAAATTTTATATTTTAGCCCCGCGGTCATAATCTGGCCTTGAGCAGTGAGAGACTTACAACCTCACTCTCTCGTGTGTCGCGTGGGACTGAGAGACCAGGGGAGCTTTCAGACTGGCTTGGAGGGTCGTAGTTATACTCCTCCACCCTCCTCCCTCTCTCCCACGAAAATACTCGATAATTATTGGGAATAATAGAGAAAATACCTGATAATTGAGGAGGGGGTAAAAAGAGAGGGTGGGGGGTAGGGGAAAGAGGTGGGGGGGGGGGACACATGTGTAGGAGTTATAGAAAGTAACGAGGGAAATTATATCACCTAAACACATTTTTTTTTTTTTAGTGCCACTGGGTTGTTTTAAATGTTTATTTTTTAGGCCTAGGATCTTAAGAGGCTTCCTGCAGCCGCCCAGTAGGACCTCTTAAGAGTCTTCCTGCAGCTGCTGGGTTAAGGACGCTTTCAAGCATACAGATTTTAAAAGGACGCCCGGGCTCCGGGGTTTCGCAAAGTGGGTCCTTTTAAAATGCTGCCCGGGCAGAAAGGGTTAAGAAAAGTATTGAACATTTTCTGGCAAGACAAGCTATCAAATGAAGAACTATACAGAAGAAGTAACACAAATCAGCAGAGTAAAGATGTAAGAAGAAGAAGAGTACAGTGGTTAGGACGACTTCTACTCCGGCTGCCAGAAGCTACACCAGCAAGAAAGGCCCCAGGGCAAACCTAAGACCACCTGGCTTAGCCTAGTAAGCATAGAACTGACAGCTGTGCATATAAATTATGTACAGAGAGCCTAGATGAAGTAGTGCATTTAGCCAATGACAGGGCAGCTTGGAATGCTGCTTTTGGAGGCGCCATGTCTATATAAGACGGGAAAGTGGTTTGGATGATGATGATGATACAGAGGTACAAATCCTACATGCAGCAGCGCCGACAAAAGCTATGATCTGCACAATGTGTTGTACTTCTTAACAGAGCAGCCTCATTCGAAAGTTTGTCAGTATGGTGGTTGTACATCGATCTATGGGTATTTTTGTATTTCTGCATACCACTGTTTTGTATAATAAACCCATAATTACATCAACATTCGTTAATGAAGAGCTCTGTATCAACGAAATGTCGATCAAATGAGTGCAAATTTGGCTCATGTTGTCTCTAGTTTATGCATATTCTTAATATGTTTGTATTAATTGCAATAATTGATTTGTATTATATAATCTATTTGTCCTTGTAAACTTACATGTTCGTGGTGTTATATATACGAAAATTAAAACTGCCGACGTCTGTCTGATCTTTTTTCTTTGATAGATTTTTGGAATAAGGCTATAGTTATGACAAGGCAAGTAGCTAGCATATTGATGTCAGTAGTCTGTGGACGGAGAGAAAGAGAGTGTGCTTGTTAGGGTGTTTGCCCATTTGTTTATATAGAGGTTAGTAAATCCGTCTGGATTTCTGGCTCAACAATTCTCAGTTGGTTTGTTGACCTTGTTGTACGTCTGTTTGTCTGTCTCCTCAACTCTGAAAACTAGCCAGCAGGCATCATCGGATCCTACCCAATATCGGATTAAATAATGGGATCATGTTGAGCAATGCAGCGCTTTCGGACATCGACAGCAATTCCTATAAATTGTATATTGTGAGCTTCATAAACAAATATAAATATAAGCTGATTTAACCTTAGCATATTTTTAACATAATCGTAAGCTAAAACAAACAGATAACTTAAGGAGGGGGGGGGGGTCTTAAATCCCCTTCCCTCTCATGTTTAGCAGCATCATTAGTTTGAGTTTTCACAACATTCGCCACATTATATTAGCAATTTTAAGACTTTTCGGGCCATTTAGGCGTCTATATTTTCATGGCGAGTGTTAGCGAGCCTGTAATTTAGAACGAACGGGGCATTTTTCTACTTAAAAATGCACATATTTATCTCGAAATAGCGGAGATGCTTTTTTAAGCTTGATGTAGGTTTAGGGAGGAAACGAAAATAAATATGAAATAAAGAACAGAATTAAAGAAACAAATAAATTAATATATCCTCTTAACCCTTCTTTAGCGGCCTATGCGGTTTATTTATGTGTACCGCCCAGCGGGGTGTTTTTAGCCAAAATAGGGCTGTTTACGTGATCATTTTCATGCCTAAATAAGACCCAGAACGTAAAACAAGTATCTATCCCTGAAAAGGGCATAAACAGAGCTTTCGAATGACACCATAACGATCCTTGTATGATGGATAGTTTTCTTGCAATAACCGTGCAACGCGAGTGCAAAAAGCATGTAATTCGGTACTTTCCCCATAAAATTCAGTATGTAGCGAGTGAGAGAGGGAGGAGGGAGCTGAGATTCGTGTCAGTAGGTTCGCCGCGGTGGTCTGGAGCAGTCATACGCTCGCTAGTCTCCTGCCACCACTTGTCTCTCTCTCTCAGCAACATTACGTGCTGAAATTGCCACTCGACCTATGTCGAGCGCCGCCACATAGTCCAGCTTTATTAAAAACGACTTATGTGGTGAGCCGCTTTTTAAGGGTTAAACAAGAGGCGCCAATAAGTTACCTAGCTAATTAATTGTAAGTAGTCACAGGTTTGTCCTAATGATTAACTGTATTCATCCATTCATCCATTCATCATAAGTAAGCCAAAAACCCTCACCACTAAGTGCTATAACTCATACATGACTTGAGTAATAGCGATAATACCTCTACCATTTAGGAAGGGTCACCCGTGGAATAGGCGTTGCCCTCAGCAACTTCTACCACAGTTGCTGGGAAGGTGAAGTGGTACAACGTGAAAAAGGGATACAGCTTCATTACCAAAAATTATAATAGAGCCGAAAAATATGTCCATAAAAGCCGAATCTCCTGCCCAAATCAACATTACTCAGTTCCTTCTCTATGTGACGGTGAGAGGGTACTTTTTATCATTAAGGGGAAAAAGGGAGAGGAGGCTGATAATATCACGGATCAAATGGGGCTAATTTAACCCTTTGGGCTATTTAGGGCATATTCAGGCTCTCCTGAATTATTATTCAAGTGTCTGCATGAAATGAAATGTATTCTACCGAAAACTAGAAATGACACTAGAACGAGCTTCCTAACTCACGGGGTTCACTCGCAATGTTACCATAGACATTGGGGAAAACTTGATAATTATTAGCAATGTAGCGCTTGGCAACATTGCTGAGATCCGGGTATGGGACCTTAGTTTGCCTCAGTGCACGGCTGGACGTGCTGACAGTCGGAGGTGGGCCCCTCGCGGTCCAGCCCATTGACCCTCGATTTCTATGGCTTTTACAAGCTTTTAAAGCCTGGAAATTGCTGTAAATTGCCATGCGTTCCGGAACGTCTTCCACAGGGAAAGGGTTAAGGGGATCCAGACATGCCTGGGCGAGGAAAAGAGAGGAGAAAAACAAGTTTAACGTTGACTACCCACCAGCAGGCTATGGCCAGTCATCCTATGACAGATCAGAAGTAATTCAGGTCATAGTCAAAACGGACATAGCACTCGCTGGTGGGGACCAAAAACTTCTTAGGGAGTACTTACCAGCCCTACTGAAGGCGAACAACCTTCCCTCGATCAATATCCCTGTACTCCAGCCCAAAAAACGTGTCTGGCCCCTAGAGCATATACGTACTCAAGCTCTATGAACACCAAAGAGTCACCCTATATTACGATTTGACCTGCCTAAGACGCTCAAACTACAACAGCACGGCAGAAGCTACAGCTCAAACTGAAGATCCCACAACACCACCAGCACCTGAGTAAATCCCCAGCTCTCCTACCTTCCCTGACGGGGAGGTAGAGGAGACGGAGGAAAAAATGGAAGAAGAGACTGCCCCAAAATCACCGACATCTGAGCCGGAAGAATGCACAAGCCCTCCTGCCTTCCCTGACGGGGAGGTACAGGTAGACGGGTAGTCAATCGATGCAAAAGACGATGATGAGCCACCACCCAGAAATGCAAAAGGATTCCTCCAGGCACAAGCGAGCGGTTTCAATTACCTCATCATAGAAGGAGGAGTCCAAGTAGCAAAGAAGGTGCCAGCTAGGTATCAACCTACACTACGACCAATTTGAACCGACTGTATATGAAGGATACATCAACCAATGCAAGGAATTAAAAAAGAATGGCTGCCACTTCTTCACCCACCAAAAAGAGGGTGGAGTCTGGACATGCCACATAATGGCAAAAGAAGCCAAGAAAGGGACGGCCTACTCGACGTCCTCATCCGTGAAATTAAAATTTTGGACGACCTATTCGGCTAAGAAGCCAGAAGAGACCGACGGGCTCGCCTCAGGCAAAAGGCCCATGCAGACAAGGCACTGCAATCAAGTCATCATCAACCAAGTGTTGACCTGAGCAACCTATCTACGAACGTTGTCAATAAGCGCTCCTCCTCGAATGGTGGTTATTTTCATTCTATAAACTGTTCTGAGTTTATTTATCATGGTTTTCACAATTATCTGCGATATATTGAATCCCTTGAGAATTACACCACGGATTGGCCTATTATTAACCATCTGACTTCATAAGAACATAAGAAAAGGGGAGTCTGCAGAAAGTCGATTGGCCCAAACAAAGTAGATTCCTCTCACACTTAACCCTAATTATAAGGCCTAATTTTAAGCCCAGCTCACTAACACCATTAGGACTGACCTCACCGAAACGGTCAGAGGTCAGAAAATGGGGGTCTGCAGAGTGCCAATTGGCTCACACCTGACAGATCCCCCTCACACCCAACCCATCTCGTCCATATGCCAATCTAATTTTATCTTAAAGCTCCCAATCGAGGTGTGAGGAGCTCCCAATCGTTCTTGATCCCACTATAGCACTTGGTAGCCTATTCCACCTATCTACAACTCTGTTACCAAACCAATATTTGCCTGTATCTTTTTTTAAACGAAATTTATCTAATTTGAAACCATTTGTTCGAGTTCTTTCGCTATCACTGAGCTTTAGTACATTTTTCATGTCCCTTTTATTCATCCCAATAACCCACTTGAACACCTCTATCATATCCCCTCTAACTCTGCGTCTCTCTAACAAATGTAAGCCTAATTTCTTCAACCTTTCTTCATACGGAAGATATCTAATATTATGGATTGTTTTGTTATTCTATGTTGTACTCTCTCCAATGAATCTACTGTATGTCTGTATGTACTTCTGTAATAAGGACACCAAGATTGAACAGCATAATCCATATGGGGTCTCACTAATGACAAGTACAATTTGAGGATAACATCAGCAGTTCTGTTACTCACACTCCTAGAGATGAACCCGATAATCCTGTTTTTGTCTTGTCACGAACGCTTATAAACTGTTTTCTATGCTTCAAATCATTGCTAACAAACACACCTAGATCTTTCTCACAGTCTGAGTTTTCTAAATCCATATTAGCTAGTTTGTATTTAACATTTGTATGCATCTTCCCTATCTTTAATACCTTGCATTTGCCAATGTTAAATTTCATCTGTCAATTTACTGACGATTAGTGTAAGGTATCTAGATCCCTTTGGAGGCACTCTATATCTGTATCTGAATAAATTTTTCTCCCCATTTTGGTATCATCTGCAAATTTACTTATCCTACTAGGTATACCTAAATCAAGGTCATTTATGTATATAACAAACAAAAGAGGACCCAATACAGATACCTGGGGAACACCACTTTTGACTGCTCCCCATTCTGAGTTGGTACCATTTATGCTGACTCTCTTACCAATTAGCCATGACCTAATCCACGCCCCACCTATTTCATGCGCCTCAACCTTTCTCATCAATCTCTCATGAGGGACTCTGTCGAAAGCTTTACTGAAATCTAAATATATAATATCATATGACTTGTCATTATCTACTGCTTCATATACCTCTGAGAAAAAACTAAGCACATTAGTAAGGCAAGAACGTCCCTGAGTGAATCCATGCTGAGAAAAATTGAATAAGTTCAATGTTTTGTTTAAGTGGTTTCTAATTATCCTAGCAATAATTGACTCTATGTAGCTTTCCTATGATTGATGTGAGACTAATGGGACAGTAATTGGATGCTATTGATTTATCAGCTTTTTTGAAGATCGGACCTACTTTTGCAAGCTTCCAAGCTTCTGGAACTAAACCTGTTTTTAATGACTTGTTAAATATAAATGTTAATGGGTAACTTAACTCATCTCTGCATTATTGTAATATTCTAGCATATACCTCATCAGGACCAGGCGATTTCTGAGGTTTCAGTCTATCAATTTCCTTAAGCACATAATTTCTACTTATGGTAACCATACTTAACCTATTTTCTATATTATCGTTATATAACTTACAGACTTCTGGAAACTGTGCCAAATTGTCATTAGTGGAAACGGAAAGAAATTGACTATTTAATGTACTACACATTTCAAAATTATTTCCTGTCATTTTCCCATCGAAATTTTAAGGGGACCAATTACATCTCTAACCTTGGATTTATATAGTTGGTAAAAAACTTTAGGATAATTTTTTGAGTCATTATTATTCATCCATTTGGGTTGGTTCTGTGTTGATCTAGATTTTGTTTTGGGGATATATTTATTGTGAGCATTGAATACCGAATCAAAAAAATATAATATGTATCTACCAAGTTTGACGTCTCTTCCTGAATTAAGCTGACAGGTACCCTAGAGGGGTACACTCATTTGAAAACCTGGATCGACTTAATTGTTTGACCATAGGGTCTGCTAATAGGGCTCTTCTTGCCCACCATAATTGGCTTTCATAAAGTCAGTTAATAATGTTGTATTCTCTCTGGTATTACCTTTCCATTGTATATCAAAACAAACAGAATTGTGGTCGCTATTTCCTAGGTGGTCCCCAATCTCTACATTATTTATCGTATGTTCATTGTTACTTAAAACTAAATCGAGAATATTATTGCCTCTAGTCGGCATATCTATGAATTGAAATAAAAAACTATATTGTACTACCTCAATAAACTCTTCAGAATCAGAGTCGCCTATTTGATGCTGCCAGTCTATATTCAGAAATTTACCCTTTCTAATCTAAATTCAATCGTCCATTAATAGCCTGAAATATAACAGAAATTTGTCACTGTAACTTGGAAGGGTTAAATGATCTTATATATATATATATCTATATATTCATGAATAATAAGCTGTCTTTTTTGCTCTCCGGTAATTATAAGGCCAGAATTTGGTTGTTGTTAATAACAGTGTTTTTCAAATTGTGTTTGTACATAATATATTTTGTTTTGCAATTGAAATATCCTAGAGAGTAGTAGCCCTTTCAGACTCCTAAGATGCTGCTTTGTATTTACATATAAAATTCTCCCAATCTCTTAATTAGTTCTCAAAAAAAAAATTTTTGCAAATAAGCATGCTCAAACTCAACTGTAGGGGTTAGAAAAATTAAACCAAAGGTTTCTAAACTACCCTGATGGTCACCAAGAATTTTAAGTATCTCAAAAAAACGCAGGTGCGTCTTCCTATACACGAAAGGGTTAACGTGGAAATAGATCCTCATGCTACCCGGGCCATGGGTTCGTCGACATGCATAACATGGTCGTTTTTGGTTATAGCGCCATCATATGTCTCTGTAAGTGCGCTGTTGGTGGGTTGTGGCAATAAGTGTGCCGGTTTTGACCGCTAAACTCTGAATTGAATTTATTGCTTGGTGACTCATCATTACTCGTTATGAATACATAGGTCTGTCATCAACTATCGTAAGTCATGCGTAGCTCCCTTGTACAACCGTCATTGGTCACTTAAGTTGGGGCCTTTTTTCCCTGACAAAGCAACAACATTTTGGGTTTTCGGGCTCGTGGCAGAATTCGTGAATACGTGAAAGCCTTTTAAAGGAGCTAATGCCGTATGTTTATAAACATAAACCACTGATAAAGAAATATGTATTACGATACAATATGTAACTCTCTCTCTCTCTCTCCAATTCAGGTAGACGAATGACCATTTGATAGGGTTTATTGGATCTTGGAGAGTATCCCTCGGGATCACCACCTTTGATGGAAGAGAGATAGAGAGAGACAGGGGGGGGTGGGCGGAGAGAGAGAGAGAGACCTATACATTATAAATTGGTATATATACGCATAGTTTGATGCTACTGAGATATTTGGTTACATTGATTTAATACTAATTGTTATGCCAGGGTTTTTACCAAGTTTATATTGGAATTTGGCAGGTTCTTCTTAACTGGAGAAGTCAAAATCATACAACACATGCACATAAGGAGTAAAGGGTAACCTATAACACTGCGTAAATTTTATTACAATTTATTTACTAACTCACTAAGTAGAACAATAATGCTTAATTATACATGAACAATGGTTATAAATATATATTAGCCTCGCAAGGGAACTAGGAATGTACTTATTTATCTCTCTCTCCTACTATGCACTGTGCACCTTAATTCCTGGTGCAAGATATACTTTGTGTTATTCGCTCTAAATACTTGATCTCATCTTTTGTCTTGATGAAGATTCATACACATAGATTCAATTAGTAAATATCAGGTTGTCACTCATATCATAGAACAAGGGAACGGATAATATATAAATCTCACGGTTATGAAAACAATCAGAGTCTAAATTGTGGACTCTATTTTCCTAAGTAAAGGGTTCACCTGATCGCACTGGTGTGAAAATAAACAGTCTAAATTGGGGGACTCTGTCTTCCTAACTATTTCACCTTGTCGCACTGGTGTATGAGTGAGAATAATTTTCAATAAACACTCCTAATCATACATTTGAAGATTGGAGTGACGAGCGTAGTTTGGGCAGAGATGAGGTGGTTGAAGTCTGGTCATCTAGTTTCCATTGAGCCGTTTACGTGGTCCTGCCGTGTGGATGGGGTAGTTTGGGATACAGATGGATTAGCTGGTTTTGGGTCTTAAATGATAGTTCCTTGATGTCATGACATTGGGCACTTTCATCGAACTAACGCGAGCGAGAGCTAGGACATGTCCTGGGCTACTATTACTCGTCTATCCTGACCGTTATGCTAATCGTTGATGAAGTTCCGTTTCGGTACTTTTGACTTGGGGTCTTAAATACAATGTCTCTAGTGTCATGACAAAGCGACAAGGTATGGGGCTAACGCGAGGAGATAGTAATATCATGAACTTACTAATTTCACTCAATCTGCCACTGACCGTTATAGGAGGTTCAAAGAACTTAGACCTTTTTTAGACCTTTTTACTGTAAGTGTCCTCGACCATGGAGTTGGACAGATACAATATGGACTTCTATTCGTAGAGTGCCGTTATTGAGACGGTAACTCACAAAGCCCGAACTATTATAATGACCTTTACCATGGCAAATATCTTTCTATAGTTCTTAGAGTGCGGTTTTGGTAAAAGAAGTAAGGTGGGGACATGCCCTACGGTTATGCTTCTAATACCAAAGGTGCAGCCTATTAGAGATCTTATTATTAAGCACTACACCTTTTATCAAATGTATTTGACTAATTTAGTATTCGAAGTAGACTATGAATACAACTGGAAGACAATGGTCAGATCTTTCAACACTTATCCATTATATACAACCAATCGATCACATAAACTCGACAATTAGGTTAATGCAAAACAATTATTCCGTTGCCAGACAATTTACGATATTGTGTAGACAATTACGAACATATTAACTATCATCAAAACTAATAGACATACTTCATAATTCCAAACAATTGCCTTTAAAGACCGAGTCAATTATATATCATGTAAACATTTACATAAATCACATAAACAATTATATACAACTAAACAATCACAAATCATCATACATGCAGCAGTGTCTCAGTCACCTAATTTACAAAGGGGCTGCCGAAAGAAGTTGAATTTGACTCTCCGTGAAATATTTCCACACAAGCAACATATGTCTGATGTCATTGTGTCACAAGCTCTGCAAGGTCAACTCATAACTTTAAAACTTTGTCACAATATCCCACAAAACAGAAACTCACAAGAAGTGAAAGAGGCAAGGTCGGTATTTGCACATTACGTGTACGAATGTGGGCTACAAAAACACCGGATATATCTGGATGAGACTGGGTATAATCTCTACACCAAACGTACCTATGGACGGGCACCACAGGGTGAGAGAGTGAATAGGACTGTAGGAGGACAACGTGGAGGTAACGTCACCCTTATTGCTGCCATCTCAGATCAAGTTGGATTGGTGAATCACGAGATCCATACAAGCAGTACAAAGAGACCTTCAAAGACCACTTTACATCACTAGATAAAGTTATCGGAGAAGAACACTGTGTCATCTTCATGGATAACGCTCCCTGCCATACTGGAATATCTGGCCTCTTTCTAGATAGGGTGAGACGATATTTGCCCCCTCATTCCCCATTTCTCAATCCAATTGAACTGCTTTTCGGCAATTAAGGCAAAATTAAAGCACTCCCTCAATGACATCGTGGAGAGATGTGACGTAGCGAGCAGGGACATCACTATTAGCGTACAGGGAACGTCTGCTCATCCAGTGTATGGAAACCACACTAGAGAGTGTGACACCTCAGCTGACATCATCAAACTCACAGTAACTCATTCCCAAGGAAGTCTCTGAGTAAAGTGGATATTTTGGACTAGAGTTGGTATACCGCAACTGGTAAATTATGACCGAAAGTTGCCAATATGCAGTATGTTATTTGGCTATCTCATATATTTACATGTTTACTTCATTACTATACATATATATTCTTACAATAGGTCTATATACTTATTGAAAGCAACATTTTGATCCTATATACTTTATTACTTCTGTAAGACATTATTTTGTAATCAGTACAATATGCATATAATTTACTGTTGTAATATGTAGCGTACATAAATATGCATAAGAAAAAAAAATATTTGGATGATTTACATTTGTTCTCATATTGTTTTATTGTTCTAATTAACTAAGGGATTGACCAAACATACTGTTTAACCCTTCTATGGCAGCGCCCGACTATGTGGCGGGGCCCGGCTATAGTCGCATGCAATTTTGAGCACGTAATGTGCTCTGAGAGAGAGCGGAGCAGTGGGTACGCTCCGTAGGTTACCTCATGACTGCTCGCCATGGTGGCCGTGGAGCTACTGAGATGTACCTCAGTGTTGCCAGATTCTAAATGCAGAATTATCGTATTGTGACCACAAAATTATGGAATTTGAACCAAAATTATCGTACACACTAATAGGGCCTATACTGTATATATATATATATATATATATATATATATATATATATATATATATATATATATATATATATTCTCTTTTAAACAGAAGAGGTTAAAGGCAACAGCAGTTTCAGCATTCAGTATTTTATTGTTACAGCTTTCAATAGTTCTAACAATTTTCCTCTGGGGTTCAGAGAAGAGGTACAACAGGTTAGCAAAATTCATGGTGGATCCAACGTTTCACAAGCAAACATCTTGCATCTTCAGGGAATGGGCAGGTAATGATTAGAGTGCATAGGCGGGGATAGAATAGGGGGGATGAAAATAGAGTTTATCAGTGGATAAAGAAGAATAAGATTAGAAATATGAAGTAAAGTTGGAGATTAAAAGATAGTGGGCCGTCCACTTTGCTATTCTTGGTTAAGACTTAAATTATATTTCATATATATTCCGTGAGCAGAACATACCACCAGCTTCATGTTTATGTTCCCTTTTTTTATTTCCTGCCTCCATGTTTGCAATTTGTTTTTAATTTTGCATTTGTTTGTTTTCATATGCATTGTAGCATCGTTCCGGTGTTATAATTATTTATTTTGTGTTGTTATTACTCTTTGGTATTTTGATAAGTTGTCTTAAAAACTAAAAAAAAAATATATATTTATTTTCTTTTATTGATTTACTTTTTTTTTTTTTTTTTTTTTTTTTTTTTTTTTTTTTTTTTATTACAGGGACGAATTCATTGTAATTAGCATGATTTGTCATAGAGAGTGAGAGTGAGAGAGAGAGAGCCCCCCGGAACTTATCCCGCAAGGCTCTCTCTCTCTCCATCTCACCGACCAATGACGAGCGAGTATTCATGCGTCAGTCATTTTTTGCGACCCTGGCTCTGATTGGAGAATTCTCGACAAGTGGGTGTTTTTAGCTTAGCTAACTCAATTTTTCTCATGTCTTACATCATAATTATTGCTTTCATTCATTCTGATTTCATCCATTTATTTTAATCATTCATTCACCTTAGATTATAACTTATTATTTTTGTCAGAGACGGTACAGAACTTAAATATATACAGTGTACAAGGGACATTTTTATTGCTTTATGGATTTTTGTTTATGAATATTGTTGTTTGTTAATTATTACATATTTAATATTTCACTCATTCATTCGATTTTTGTTTATGAATATTTGTTGTTTGTTAATTATTACATATTTAATATTTCACTCATTCATTCGATTTTTGTTTATGAATATTTGTTGTTTGTTAATTATTACATTCACTCTTTCATTCTTTCCACTTTCCCATTCATTCATTGTGGCTTCACTCATGCTATCACTCATTATTACTTTAGAGTATGATATTTTTGTTGGAGACAGTACATATTTAACAGAGGTCATGCTAGTATATACAGGGACACGACAATGTTCATACACATGGACATATTACAAGGGACATTTTTTTTTTTTTTTTTATTCATGTTTCATTTGTTCAGTCTATCATTCATTAGTATTTAGAGTATAATATTTGTGTTGGAGACAGTACATACTTAACAAATTCATGATAACATATACAGAGACATCTAATAATATTCATAATTACAAGGGATTTTTTATTTTATTTTATTTTTTTCTTCATTCATTCATCATTCGTTTTGCATACTTAGGCATTCAACTTTACTGAATTGTACTTATTTTGCTAGTTTGTTAGCGGCTTTCAGTGTTCATACATATATTGGGTTTGGTTCTTGATTTAAGTTGGTTATTATTGAAGGGGGAAACCATGAGTGTTTCCTAATTGGTCTGTTCTCTACTATGGTTGCATAATTTGGGTCATTTAATCTTTCTAACGTAGACCATATATTTTTTGTTCTTCTAAATAGTTTGACATTCATAGCCTCTGTCTTAGCTATTTCGTGCAACTGTCTGGTGTTTCTGTTGTATGGATATCTTTCATTAACCCGTGGAGCCCCGGCTAGTTTTGTAATGTTTGCGCACCAGAACCCGGCCGGTTTTCAAAAAATGGTTTTATTCCAGAAACAATAGCGAATGGGTTAGGAATGAAGGAAAAACCACGAAAAACCGCTCAAAAAGCTTAAAAAATGGTCCTACAGAGCCCCCGAAAACGGATTTTATAAGAGTAAAAAATTGAAGGCAATTATCCCCAAAAAACAGGTTTTTGCGCGCTCGCGCGCACGCACGTGGACTTTGAGAGTTTTCAACCATCGGCACGGTTGCGTGGGATACGTACACAGTTCCCATACAAATCTGAGCCCTCTTGAGTGGCTACACCTGAGGTTACGGTCGGCGCAATTAGGGTGACGCGCCAGGCGCGTCTCTGGGGCTGTGCGTTACATACATCGTCGACGCGTCAGGCGCGTCGCTGGGGCTGTACGGGTTAAGTGCATATCTGAGCGCTTTATTTTGTATCCGTTGCAGCCTCAGTGTTTGTGTTTTGCTTAGGGTGGATAATGGTGCAGCTGGATATTCCAAGACAGGAAGTACTAGAGCTTTTACTAGGTGAGTTTTTATTTTTTCTGAGAGGTCACCAAATCTGTAAAGTTTTCCTAGGGATGCCTTTCCTTTGTTAATTAAACTTGTCACATGTTTTAGTATGCCTCCCCTAGTCAATTTTAGTCCCAGTGTTTTCCCTTCCTGGTGTGTATCTAATAAATCTCCTTCTACAATTATGTCATCTTCCTTTGAGGTAGCAATTGGAAGTATGGTAAATTTTGTCATATTGGTTTTTATTTTCCATCTCTTTTCGAATTCGTTTATTTTATTGATTTCTAAGCCTACTTTTTCCGCCATAAGTCTTCGTGATTTGCCTGGGTATGTAATTATCTGGGTGATGTCGTCTGCATATTGAATCGTAGTGCAATCGATAGCAGGTAGTGGGAGGTCCATGGTATATATTGTGTATAATATTGGGGATAATATGCTGCCTTGTGGGACACCACTGAGTAGTTGTATTGGTGGGCCTAAGTGGTTTTTAATGCGGATGTGTGCCTTTCTATCTTCTAGGAAATCACACAATATTGACTCAATATGGCTTGGCAGATTAAGTTGTAGTAGTTTATATTTCAGGCCCATATGCCATACCTTGTCGAAGGCTTTACTTACATCTCTAAGAATTACGTGACATTGATTATTCCTGGCCTTTGCTTGGGAAACAGTTTCATATATGATTGCTGTGGTTGTATTTGTGCCTTTTTTGCTGACGAAACCATGTTGACTAGCCGGGATAAGGTCATTCATGTTTAGATGTATATTTAGCCGATTATAAATGCATTTTTCAAGTATTTTGCCTGGCACTTCCAGTAGCGATATAGGTCTGTAGTTAATTGGGTCATATGGTGACTTGCCTTCTTTGGGTATTAGGTGAATTACAGCTGTTTTAAATTTGTCAGGGAAGTATCCTAGGGAAAGTGTGGCATTAAATATTTGTATTAGTGTTAGTATTGCTTGCTCAGAGACTTGGGAGATTATTATTTTATTAATGTTGCTCCGTCCAGGGGCTTTGTTTTTCATATTTGTTATGATATTTTTTATTTCATGGATATCGATTGCCCTTGTGGTTGCGTTCTGATTATTAAAAATATTTAGGTTGATGGCTTCATTAGGTAGTGTTCTATTTAGATTTCTTTGGATAACGTTTCTGACCATGGTTTCGTTGTCTTCATCGAACTGCTCATTCTCTTCATCAGATATTTTGAATATATCTCCCCATATTTCACGAAATGTGGCTTCTTTACCTATATTGTCATATACTTTCTTGTTGTCTTTGTTTAGTATATAATTAGTTGGATCATTGCTAGAACCGCTAAGTTGTTTGATTTTTGTCCAAAAAGCTTTTGGATCTCTATGCTTATTTGAAAGGTCTTCGAGCTGATTCTCCCAATTTCTGTCATAATTTATTTTACATTCATTTCTTAATTGCTGTTGCAGTAGTCTAAATCTGATATATAAGTGTCTGTGCCATCCTCCTATTATAGCGTTTTGCATGATAGCCTGGTATTCTCTTTGTATTCTTTTTATTTCTGGAGTTATTATGGATTTGTTTATTGTGATTGTGTTAGATGTAGGGATTGTGTTTTCCATGCCAGTTGTTATTGAGTGGTACCAGTTGTCTAGTGCAGTATCTATTTCTTCTTCTCCTCCTTCGCTAAGATCAAAGTTGTATCTATTTAGTTCTAAGTCTACCGTTTCTCTAAAGTTGTCCCAGTTCACATTATTCATGTTTAATTTGGGGGTGCTGGGAATGGTGATTTTATCGGCAGTGATCGTGAATATTATGGGGAGATGGTCAGATGTTGTGATCGGGCCACATTCAATTCTAGAATTATGAAAGGCTCTGTTATTTGTTAGTATGATGTCAGGGGTAGTACTTCTGTTATGCGAAAGGTATGTTGGGAAGTGGGGGCCTAGGTGTACAAGGCTATTTTGGTTAATAAAACGGGCTAGGCCCTCCCCTACTGCATTATTTGAGTTATTTCTCAATAGGGTATGTTTTGCATTGAGATCACCTAGAATGTAAGTAGGTAAATTATTGTATGCAAGTCTATGTATATCAGGGAAAGGAAGGTAGGGGCGTCTAGGGGGTAGGTACATGGTTGCAAAATTAACTGGTCCTAAGGAGGTCTCGATTGTAATGCAGAGAGTGTCAGAAATAAAGTCATCATACAGCTTATATTTAAGTGTGTTTTTTACAAGAATGGCACTGCCATCATTAATTTCATTTGAAGAGTTCTTTGAGTGGGTATGGTATCCATTTATCTTTATTGTTTCGTTATTTGTATTGCTGTGGCTATTAATTAAGATTATATCAGGGTTGATTGATAGATATGTATTAGTTAATTCGATTTTCCTATTCTGCCAGTGTAACACATTATGTTGTATTATTGTTAGCTTGTTAGGGTCTCCTATGGTCTGTTGTTTTGTCCCTTGTTGTGTCTTAGCACCGACTTCTTTATATTCGGACTGGCAACTGGTACGTTATGTATTGTTTCATATTCACTACTATCATCAAGGGTATAGGCGCCTGACTTAATGTCATTTTCTAGTGCTGATTGTTGCACATGGTGATAACGGATTAGGTCAGAAGTAAAGTGATGGTCTAGTAGTCCATCCTTTATGTCTTGAATAACTTGATGGGTTTCCTGGTAGTTTTTCGTTCTTGTAAATCTCACTCTTACTTGCCGTTGGCTGTGCCAGTTGATGAGTTTTTTCTTATTCATATTATTTGGCGCGTTTTGGTCACTGTGGTATATTTTGATGTGTAACTCTTTTATAAAGGCTTCCTTTTCTTGTACTGTCATTGTTTCCATTCGGCGTGTCACGGTGTTTTCTTGAGATATGCTGTCAGAGTCACTCAGAGTTGCTTCTTCGGTTTCTTGTTCATGTGACGATTAGAGTAAGGACAAAGCAACATATTTATACAAAATTCGAGGATCAAGAATAGGTAGGTGGGCGGAGCTACTGGGTGTGGGGTGGCTGTTCATTGGTGGAAGGCAGTCTATTCGCGAGACGGGCACTAAATCTTATCGGTGGTTGGTTGTTGGCTGTGGGTGGCTGTGATTGGTTGGTGTTGTCAGTTGTGTGCTGAGCGCGGTAAGGTAAAGGAGGGGGGCACAGGGCGAGAGGAAGGAGGGCAGTATGCCTGTAGCGCTTGCCTGAAGGAAGAATTTGAAGGTCTTGTGTTTGGTTGTTGATGCTGGGGTTGAGCGTTTGGATATAGAGCTTCTAAAATAGCTAGTCTTCTGGGGTCTGATTCTTTGTCGAGTATGGTAGTTTGTTTGTCTAGGTCGGCGCGAGTTAGGGCAAGATGGTGGGGGGCTTGATAGTGATCTTTTATAGCGCCAGATTGAAGGTGGAGGGTTAGTCGACGGGAAAGGCGAGTCTGTGTCATTCCAACATAGGATAGGGGTCCACAGTCCCCAGAGGTGCAAATATGCTGGTATATCACATGATCGTCTTTCGGTTGGTTGGTGGAAATGGGGCGGTTACGGAGGACAAGGTTGGAGGTCTTAGGAGATTTGTAGTAAATAATGAGTTTTATTTTATTGTCAGGGTTGGTGGGGAGGACGTTTTTGTGAATTATTTCTTTCATAATGGATTCGTCTGTTGTGTGGTCGGAAGATATGTAGTTTCTGTAGAAAAATTTAATGTCATTGGTCATTGGTGCTAGGGGGGTCTTGTTTGTACCATTTTTCTA
This sequence comes from Paralithodes platypus, assembly GCA_032716605.1. Lineage (NCBI taxonomy): Eukaryota > Metazoa > Arthropoda > Malacostraca > Decapoda > Lithodidae > Paralithodes > Paralithodes platypus. Next base: position 10,364,356 of record CM064541.1, on the reverse strand, counting down.
GGTGGTGGTTGATGGCATTGGTGACGTCAGTGTTGGAATACCCATTGTTGACTAGGACCTGGGTGAGCCTTTCCAATTCATTGTGTGTGTCATTCCAGGTGGTGCAATGGGTGAGGGCTCTCCTGACATAGGCGGCGATGGTGGACTGATGGTATCGTTTAGGGCATTCACTTTCCCCATTAAGACATTGGCCATTGTTAGTAGGTTTGGTGTACACTGTAGTTTTGAAGCCGTGGTCGTGGAGGGAGACAAGGAGGTCGAGGAAGGGTAGATGACCATCGGTGGTTTCTTCGTATGTGAAGTTGAGTCCGGAGGCGGCCATGAAGCACTGCTGGAGGTCCCTGAGTTCGTCCAGGTCCTTCACCCGCACGAAGATATCATCGATGTACCTGCAGTAGACAGTGGGCCGGTGGGCAGCCAGGAGTTCCTCTTCGATAGTTCCCATGAAGAAATTGGCGAACAGGACCCCGAGGGGGCTTCCCATCGCTACACCGTCGATTTGCTGGTACATATTCCCGCGGGGGCAGAGGAAAGGGGACTCCTTGGTACATAGTTCCAAGAGCGTCTTCAGGGCCTTCTCCGGGATGTCCAGGGGGGGCGTATTAGGGCAGTGGTAAACTCGACGTAGGATAAAATCTATGGTCTTGTCAACGGGCACGTTGACAACTGACAACACAACTGACAACACCAACCAATCACAGCCACCCACAGCCAACAACCAACCACCGATAAGATTTAGTGCCCGTCTCGCGAATAGACTGCCTTCCACCAATGAACAGCCACCCCACACCCAGTAGCTCCGCCCACCTACCTATTCTTGATCCTCGAATTTTGTATAAATATGTTGCTTTGTCCTTACTCTAATCATTACCTGCCCATTCCCTGAAGATGCAAGATGTTTACTTGTGAAACGTTGGATCCACCATGAATTTTGCTAACCTGTTGTACCTCATCTCTGAACCCCAGAGGAAAATTGTTAGAACTATTGAAAGCTGTAACAATAAAATACTGAATGCTGAAACTGCTGTTGCCTTTAACCTCGTCTGTTTAAAAGAGAATATATATATATATATATATATATATATATTGTTACGACTGGGGTTCAAATATATCAGGGCTCTTATTCATTGGACTAGTAATGGCATAAATGTTACAACGGAAAGCGCTAGCTCCAACCTCTGATGTATATTCCCAGTGAACAAAGAACACAAATACTCTACAGAGTTCTATATGCAATAATAGGCTATCAAACTCTCAATGTGCGTGTACTCTAGGCTTAATGTTATGTGAAAACAGCCTATTACTACCTATAACCGAAGGTGCTTGGTTATGGTATGCAAAGTAAGGTGGTAAGAGAAGTTACAGCTTACGTTACTTTAATCAATAAATGTCAGGCACTCCTGCATGAAAGAAGTGCACTAAAGTCCTTCAACACTAACAAGGAATCGTCTTTAAATGTTAGATGCTATAAAGATGCTCGTATCGGAAATGGAACCCAAAAAGGCAGGCAGCGGAACAATGCTCGTGCAGGCTATGCACACAACAAGGCAGAATATATAATGCCGTCGGAGCCAAGAATATCCTAAACACTACAACAATAATAATAATCGCCACGACAATGCAGTATTCCTATCAACAAAAAGAGCCTAAGTCGTTTGTGTCTCAATACATCAAACTAGGCTGCGAAATGCTTGTGTAATCATAAATGGGTATGCATAAAAAGAGTAATTAGGTTAATATACTTAATGTCTACTATGATTGATAAAGTCTAGCTAGAGTCAATGATACGAGATACTGGTGCGCATGGCATGCCGCATAGCCTAGTGCAAATCTCAAGTCTGTGCGTCAAATATTACGTTACTGGGAAGGGTAGCTCTCTTGAGAAACCTTAATACCGAAGTATTAAGCGTTCTCCTGGCGTACCTCAAAGACAAACAATCGAGACTAGAACAGTGCAGAATGGTATAGGCAAAAAGCCCTCATTCGTGCATGCTCTATTCTCAATGGCACACAGACTAGAATTTACTCAATCAACTCCAGTTCTCAGGTATGTCGTGCAGCTTTTAACTAAAGCCAGCACTCATAGGAAACAATACCTTATAATATCAGACTCCTAGTCTAGCATTTTCTAATCCAGCAGAACACTAATAATTAAAGGATGCAGTACTTAAACAATATAAATGCCAACCAATGCTTCGTGATCCACTTATCTTAACAACTAACATACATGGGTTATATCAGACCTTAACGCACAATACAACTGGCCAGCATGAAGCTGATTTTGCAGAGTTAACCAGAGGGGGTATAATATTAATAAAAGGTGGTGAAAGATATGGAAAATGAGAGAGATAGGCAGAGGAAAAGATTCTCAGGTGCGAGCGGGGTACAGGTAGCAAGGGAAAAAGATGGGTGCATTCTAGAAACCAGATCTGAGGGAGAGAGTGGCGAGGAACTGTATATATACTCGCACCAGCTCGAGCCGCGTGGGAAAAAAGCGGTTACAAGTCCTCTAACCACTAGCAAGAGAGCTTGCAGCATGGTAAGGACCTCTCTCCACCAACCCCCGCGAACGAGGCAGCCAGCCGTGACGTCATCGAGCGGGACAAAAACACTACGCGCTCCCTCTCACTCTGTTCTACTCTCTCTCTCTCTCCCAGATCCCATCATTACTAGTTAATGATAAAACATATACTTTACAATTAAATATATAAAGCCTTGACATGGGTGAAACCAAAGAGCCTTTCTGGACTGCCCATGACACAAGCTTTCATATGAAATAAAGCACACTCTAATACACAAACTGTAGCCCCATCCACTGCCCTGGCGATCCTAGCGAGTCACTGTAGGACAAGCCATGCGGTTCTAACGGAGTGGTTAACGTCACACCCCCCCCAAGATTTTTTTCAGAGGCCCCAAGGCTCACAAAAATCTGATGGTTAGAACCCATGCTATATCTCCACTTCCCATCACCCAGCGGCAGTAAAATATCTGGCACAGTTCTTCAACAAAACATTTTTCAAATTATAACCCTCCCCAACACCATAGGTTAAATTATATGTAGTTATGCTCCTCAAGAGCGAGCTTCTCTAGCCCAGCATTCTGAGAGGAGTGCAACTCGAATTACTGCTATAACATACTAAAAAAATTCAACTATCAAAGAAAGAGTTTTTATTTGATTTTTATGTTTATAATTTGTTTATTTCGGCTGCACTATAGGGGCAAGCCTAGTTTTTTCTTCTATACAAAACGCTCAACTCCTGCTTTACGACCCAATACGCTGGGCTACAACCGCGAGCCAACAAGCACCAAGCGCAAAATACTATTCAAACTAAAGCAGGAGGCTACCCGTGTGTCAATCTACCCAGGATCATATACCCTTGAACGACCATCTGCAACCACGTTGTCACAACCGGCAATATGGCGTATGTCCAGGTTATATACCAATAACCTTAGTGACCACCTGGTCAGCCTCATATTCCGATTGTGAAACTGGTCCAAGAACTTGAGAGGGTGATGATCTGGGTAAACTACAACGACCGTACCATAGGCTGGAACATAGACCTCGAAATGCCCCAGAGCAAACACAACCGCCAACAGCTCCTCCTTGACAACAGAGCAGCTCCCCTGGGCCGAATTGTACTTCTCCGAGCAGAAACTAACAGGATGCTCCAGCCCATCATCGTCCTTTTCCACAAGGACGGCACCAGCCCCCACACCACTAGCCTCCGTTGCTAGTTGGAAAGGTAGGCTAAAATCAGGGGCCCTGAGGATCGGGTGAGTGCACAACAGGTGTTTTACTTCTCTAAACACCTTCTCACACTCAGGCGCCCATTTGAACTTCTTATCCTTCCAGTTATCCTCCACCTGAGCTTGACTGTCCCGTTCTCCTTCTCCACCTTGACTGCTAAACGTCATCACAGGCACAGTGAGAGGCTCAGGGGGGTGCCTCCCATACTCCTTCATGGGATTAACATGACATAACTGATTGTGCTTCCACCTGTCTGGAGTGGCTACCAATTAACCAGGTCCGATAGCTCCTCCACCACCCTATAAGGACCAGCGTACTTCGCGGATAAGGGGTGACCTACAAGGGGCAGTAGAATCAACACCTCCTGACCCACGTGAAACTCCCTGAGTTCAACCTTGAGGTCGTACCTGTCCTTCCTGAGGGCCTGAGAGCTAGTCAAATTACGGCCAGCCAACTCCAGACTGCGCAACATCCGTTCTCGACTGTTGAGGACACACTTGAGCATAGAACAAGGTTTTTCTGCGCCCTCCCATACTTCTTCAACCATATGGAGAGGCCCTCTGACACGGTGTCCAAAGACGAGCTCATTAGGGCTGAATCCCAAACTCTCCCAAGGTACCTCCCACACAGCAAACAAAACACATGGCAGGCCAAGATCCCAATCCCTCCCACTCTCAAAGCAACAACAACGAAGCACAGATTTCAAGGCTGAGTGCCATCGCTCTAACACACCCTGGCTCTCCGGATGATATGCAGATGACACAACCCCAACAATCCCATGCTGCGGCATTGCTTGTACAAAGAGGCTAGAAGTGAAGTTGGGTCCCCGGACTGACTGAATCCCCTGCGGGTAACCATACCGGGAAAAATACACTAGCAAGCTTCGGACCACCGTTTTCGCCGACCCATTTCTCATAGGGTACGCGTCAGGGTACCTTGTTGCTACATCTCCTGACTGTGCATCACTGTCCCCCTTCAACTCTTTCGTCTTTTTAAGCCCATCCTCTGCCCCTTCAGGAACAGTTACTGGGTCCTCTCCAGACTCGAAATGTGGTCCTAATAATGAGTCCCCGAGAAGATCCGTTGATACTAAACTCTCAACCGCATCAACTTTCAACCCCTTCTCGGTACCCTTCCTCCGCTGATCTAAAGATTGTTGACCAGAATGTGACTCCCTGGATGCAGAATCTCCGGTGACAACACACTCCATAGGCTGCCCCGGACACTTCCCAACCCACTCCTGCTCCTCCCTACTCACGTCGGCCGGCTTCTCGACAACGACTAAGGGTGGAGCCTCAGAAGTAGGCCCCGCAAAGTCGTTGCCAAGAAGGAGGTCGACGCCCCCAACAGGTAACTTCTCCACAATTCCTACATCCAGGTCACGAGTCACACCATCAACTTCCACCTTCATTCTTACAAGCGGCTATGACCTTGTCGCATTAACTCCCTGAACCACAACCACCCGCGCCGTATTGACAGGTTTACCAGTGAAATTTCTCAACAGTGTTTGCGATGCCCCAGTGTCACGCAAAATTCTCACCTCATGTCTTCTACCCCCCCACTCCACACAACCAAATCCCCTGTGGTCACTAAAGGCATCACGGACAGGGAATAAGCCTTCCGGATCCTTCTGCACTGGCAGTGTATTTACCTCAGAAGAAATGCGTCTAACAAACTCCGATGTCCTCTTGAACACTCCAATGCCGTGAGCAAAAGACACGGCTGCCGGAGGAGGTCAACTAGGGCACTCATTTGCCTTATGACCCTCCTGGTGGCACCTAAAACACATACATTTCGGTTTCGGCTTATACTGTGATGTAAAAGGCCCCTGACTTTTCACATACGGTGTGGTGGTAGGTTTGGCTTCAGTTTTAGTTTCATGGCTCTTCTGTTTAAATGTGTCATTGCTACGGGGAGGGGGAGGATAACGGTCCCTAGCACTTGCATCGTACTTCTGTGAGGACACGCAACCCCGAATCAACGACAGCCGTCGATCAGCCATTTCTGCTGCTTCGACTAGAGTTCTTGGGTTTTTCTCCTTCAAGTTCAAAGTTAGATCACCGCCCGTGCTCTTAAAGAACTGCTCCAACATCATTAACTGCTTAACTCCATCAAACGTTGTTACCTTCTCAGATCGGAGCCAGTTCCCCATAGCATCGGACAAGTCTCGGGCGTGTTCCAAAAAGGTGCTATCTCTTCCCTTAGTTACACCCCGGAACTTCAAACGGTACGTTTTTGGTTGCAGTTCGTAAGCCCTCAGGACAGCCTCCTTGAGATCCTCGTACACAATATATAACTCCAAAGGTAACGCATCGTAGGCTTTAAGACCCTTGCCTATTAATCTAGAGGATACAAGTGCTGCCCATTTATTCTCTGGCCACTGGTGTTCCTGGCACTTCTTCTCAAAGCGTGTGCAAAATTCTGTTACACCACTCTCATCAAACACCGGAACCAGTTTCAATAAGTGCGAGAGAGACTGCTCATGAACACGGTTACCAGCCCCAAGTCGCTGTCCCGTTGTCTCTACTCGCGACTTCTCTACATCCATGTCGGCACAGTACTTAGTCGACTCAGCTTGGATTTTTGCTAGCTCTATGTGCTCATGACTGATAGTTTTTCTCTCTTCTATCTTGGCTAATTCTATTTGCTGCTGGATCTTAGCTAATTCGAGCTGAAGCAATAATTCTGGAGTTAACCCTTGAGGAGGTGAAGCTGCTACAATGTTTGAAATTACCGGTGGTCCCCCAAGGGGCAACCCACCCTGATTAACCATTTCACCATACTGCTGTTCCTCAGTCTCGACATTACGTACTGTGTCTCCATTCTCCTCTGATCCGGTATAAGACATGATGCTCACAAAAATTTATCATCACAATATTCAGAAAAGAAGCACCCCAAACTCTTATACCTCAATATACACACAAAAATTCTCGGAAATACTCAAGGGCTATACTATGTTGCAAAAAAAAAAATATTCTTGCTGATCCCCGCAAAATATTCTCCAAAACAACAAATGTTCCCTGCTAATAAATGTAGGTTCACCAAATCCTAGGTAAGGTCGCCATTTGTTACGACTGGGGTTCAAATATATCAGGGCTCTTATTCATTGGACTAGTAATGGCATAAATGTTACAACGGAAAGCGCTAGCTCCAACCTCTGATGTATATTCCCAGTGAACAAAGAACACAAATACTCTACAGAGTTCTATATGCAATAATAGGCTATCAAACTCTCAATAAATGTGCGTGTACTCTAGGCTTAATGTTATGTGAAAACAGCCTATTACTACCTATAACCGAAGGTGCTTGGTTATGGTATGCAAAGTAAGGTGGTAAGAGAAGTTACAGCTTACGTTACTTTAATCAATAAATGTCAGGCACTCCTGCATGAAAGAAAGTGCACTAAAAGTCCTTCAACACTAACAAGGAATCTTCTTTAAATGTTAGATGCTATAAAGATGCTCGTATCGGAAATGGAACCCAAAAAGGCAGGCAGCGGAACAATGCTCGTGCAGGCTATGCACACAAAGAGGCAGAATATATAATGCCGTCGGAGCCAAGAATATCCTAAACACTACAACAATAATAATAATCGCCCACGACAATGCAGTATTCCTATCAACAAAAAGAGCCTAAGTCGTTTGTGTCTCAATACATCAAACTAGGCTGCGAAATGCTTGTGTAATCATAAATGGGTATGCATAAAAAGAGTAATTAGGTTAATATACTTAATGTCTACTATGATTGATAAAGTCTAGCTAGAGTCAATGATACGAGATACTGGTGCGCATGGCATGCCGCATAGCCTAGTGCAAATCTCAAGTCTGTGCGTCAAATATTACGTTATACGGAAGGGTAGCTCTCTTGAGAAACCTTAATACCGAAGTATTAAGCGTTCTCCTGGCGTACCTCAAAGACAAACAATCGAGACTAGAACAGTGCAGAATGGTATAGGCAAAAAGCCCTCATTCGTGCATGCTCTATTCTCAATGGCACACAGACTAGAATTTACTCAATCAACTCCAGTTCTCAGGTATGTCGTGCAGCTTTTAACTAAAGCCAGCACTCATAGGAAACAATACCTTATAATATCAGACTCCTAGTCTAGCATTAACTAATCCAGCAGAACACTAATAATTAAAGGATGCAGTACTTAAACAATATAAATGCCAACCAATGCTTCGTGATCCACTTATCTTAACAACTAACATACATGGGTTATATCAGACCTTAACACACAATACAACTGGCCAGCATGAAGCTGATTTTGCAGAGTTAACCAGAGGGGGTATAATATTAATAAAAGGTGGTGAAAGATATGGAAAATGAGAGAGATAGGCAGAGGAAAAGATTCTCAGGTGCGAGCGGGGTACAGGTAGCAAGGGAAAAAGATGGGTGCATTCTAGAAACCAGATCTGAGGGAGAGAGTGGCGAGGAACTGTATATACTCGCACCAGCTCGAGCCGCGTGGGAAAAAAAGCGGTTACAAGTCCTCTAACCACTAGCAAGAGAGCTTGCAGCATGGTAAGGACCTCTCTCCACCAACCCCAGCGAACGAGGCAGCCAGCCGTGACGTCATCGAGCGGGACAAAAACACTACGCGCTCCCTCTCACTCTGTTCTACTCTCTCTCTCTCTCCCAGATCCCATCATTACTAGTTAATGATAAAACATTTACTTTACAATTAAATATATAAAGCCTTGACATGGGTGAAAACAAAGAGCCTTTCTGGACTGCCCATGACACAAGCTTTCATATGAAATAAAGCACACTCTAATACACAAACTGTAGCCCCATCCACTGCCCTGGCGATCCTAGCGAGTCACTGTAGGACAAGCCATGCGGTTCTAACGGAGTGGTTAACGTCACAATATATATACTGTATATATATGTAATTGGAATGTTGTTAAGCATTAATTAATTTCATTCGCAATGCCCAAAATATATTTAACACAATGTAATAATGGTTTACAGGTCTACTACTATTACTTTAATACAAATAAATAAGTTCTTCCTAGGAAACGATTATAAAATTTTGTCTAGTAGGCCTATTAATTGTTCTAAATAATCATGAACTATTCTTCCCAATCCTCGGTTGTCTCAGATGTGTTATATAGTTCCCTTTCCATTTCTGATTAATTCCTTATTACCTTTATTCATTCATTTAATATATGTATGAAACAATAGCCTATGTATGAACCAATGTGATAATCTAAGGGACTTATTTGGATGTTCAATAATTCCCTGAACTCTCGCCCAATTTTTGTTGCATCTCGGTTTAATTCATATAATAACATAGTATTTTTTTTTAAATCTTAAAATAATCGTACAAAACGTACGATAATGAGAAACACCATCGTACATCGTACCAAGGGTAGAATGTTCGTACATGTACGATAATTATCGTATGTATGGCAAGTACATCATGTACTCCGCCCTACTCCACCCTCCCTCACACGTTTCACACGTAATAATGTAAGGAAATGACCGTATTTTACCGGTTTTGCCCTTCGGTTTCACGATCGATCGTTGCAAGATAACCAGTGATCGTAGAAGGATGGTTCTGGTCTCATTGGAAAGCTCATTTAACGCCCTTTCAGGGATACATACTTGTATTACGCTCTGGCTCTTGTTTATGCATGAAAACGAGCACGGAAACAAGCTCGTTTACGGTAAAACCCCCCGCTGGGCGGCACAGTCAAATATACTTCACCACAAGCTCTTTGAGTGTTAATTGTTCTTTATTTGTTAGTTTGTTGTAATATTGTGAAGATATTCTTATTGTTTTCATCCCAGTCTTAATGTTTTTCAGTTTTGTAGATTGTTCAATTCCATGCGGTGATATGTTTGGTGAAGTGTATAAATGTTGTAATGGGATGAGGTTGTCCCTAAATTATAGCAATTTACTTAAAATCAAATGATAAAAGGTGTATACCATGGCATGTGTTAATATTAATTCCTCAATAGGTAAAATAACTCCTCAGACCTCGAAAGATATTCACCATGGCTTAATCGATCCTTGAATGGGAGGGTAATTTTAGGATTCAATTGCTAACATATTAGTTAAATCAATCCCTAGAATTGCTTCATCTACAATGGTTTCCGTCAGGGTAGTGACGACTTCGGCTGATATGTCCCAGGTCAAGTGTGCGGAGGTCAGGTCATAAGTACAGGGGCGTGAAATGTCGGGTTGGTATTTCAACTCGATTTACTATGATCTCGTACAATCTTATACTAAGATATATTGAGATGGAATATGCTCGACAGGGTCACGTCTAGTTTATAATTCTTGCATCAATTCTTTATCCCAAGGCAGCATTCACACAATAAGAATACAATATTACTTCACACTTGAGTTTATTCATAGGATAAAGAATATTGCTCTATCATATAGGGCAGACAATAAAGGTAGTCAAGTGACGTATCAAATATAGAATGGTCTATAGTGATAACTTATTATAATTAGTCACGTTACAATTACACACAGTATAGGTAATAATAATATGCAGGAATAATGGTGTTACACATGTACATAGATAATCAAGTTAACTTATAATGCTTATGTGAGTGTAACATCTAGCGCGAAGACTTCTGGCATAGGGCAAATTGACTTGACAATAGCGTTCACGAGCGTGGGGGGCAGTGAGCGCCTATCAAGGGGATTAAGGGAAGGGTCATACAGTTAAGATAAATAAACGGTAGTGCGTTCGACCCTAGGTCAGAGTGACTGCTTTGGTATGAATTTATAATTCGAAATAGTGCGACTATAAGACACTGGTGAATATTAAACATATACTAAAGAGCTTATCGACAGGGTGGTTTAAGTTGGCATTTACTTATCTAAGCGGTTTTTGTGAAAGAGTCTACACACGGATACGAAAAATAGATTTACACCGGGTAAGAGTTCAATACACACAAGTATAGAATCCAAATTCAAATTAAGATCAAAGAATCACTATAACAAGTTTTAGAATGAATGCAAATTAATTATAAAATGAGGAAATACACTCAATGCGACTGGAATATCACAGTAAAGTAGAATTCGGAAGAACTCAGAATACAAAAAGGCGTACACAACGAAGTTGTACTGGGTTAAAATACTATGAGAATAGCATGAAAGGAAATTTGAATGTATTAGCAAATCCCTATATGGCAATACGTGGATCAAAGATATGGCGTATGGGAATTACATAAATAATGTACTCTAATATAATACGGAGACACAAACAATAAATAGCTTGAATACGGAGTTATTATAAATGTGTGAAAAGAATTATCAGTTACCCACACACGTAGATCAGATTAATTCTCAAGCACTGGTATAAACTAGATAGCTCAAATAAATAGAATTAAAATTAACTCAACGGGGGGTTCTAGACTTTTCAGTTAGGAAAGATAGATAACATTTGGGCATAGGTCCTAGGTAAAAGGTAGTAAATAAAGGAATATCTTCACGGAATACGTTTATACTTCAACTTGGATACACAAAAGAATATATAACATATATAGGTGACATCTGAGAGTATTCCATATTTGAGCCTGGATCGAGATGAATGTATATAACTGGTGCGCCAATGATAATTAACGATAACACGTCAAGACATAAACTGCAAAGGGGTAAGGTAGCAATATCTAGTGCGATGAATTCACTTGCACAGATCAAGTTTTAACGGGAGGATAAATGACTATGTAACGTGTACACAGACCGATAATTAAGTAAATAACAGGCACAGATCCTTGGCACAGATCAACTCAATAACACTTTTGGAATACTCGCATATATACCCTTACCTGCAACAATAGCCACAAATTGAGATCACAGAAACACTTAGGGTTTGCATGGAGGAGGAGAAGGGCCAAGTACGAGGGTCGAGGCGTGACAGATGTCTGGGCACGACAGCTGGGCATAATGGGGCCACTCGTCAGGAGTCCAGGGGGCAGGGCTAGACATCAGGGTATAGCTCCGACAGGGGTCGAAGGACAGGGGGGCAGGTGGACGGCAGGCTCCTTCTCTCTCTCAGGCAAACAACTCCCGGACATCCGAACGGAGCGTTTAGGCAGGTATACTCCCGGACATATATCCGGACGGAGCAAGCTGCTGAGTGTGAACTGACTTCCTGTAGTTTCAGTCAGTACATATTCGGGTTATTTCTCTTTGTCAGGTTGTGTGATCTTGTGTGAATAGGGGCATAGTAAATACATAAAAATTGGCTATGTTTCGGTTAATAATTACAAGAAAAATATATTATGGTGCTTAATGATATCGCACTGAGGTTCTCGTCTTTTTAACCTTTGGTTCTTTCTTATATCATCAAACCTGATGATGTAATTCGTGATTTACTGTCCACTAATTGTTTTGGCTATTTGCACTGTTTATGTAATGGTTTTCTTCTGTGGCACTTCATATCACCATTTCACTCTCCTTCTCGTCAGGCAGCTTCTTGCGGATGGAGGGCCACAACGATTTAAGTACTCCCAGGGCTCTTTATTCTTAGATTGCATAACACTTTTTCATTATAGTACTCGAGGGGGTATTTGGGGTGAATTTTTGCCTTGGCTATTTGAGTCCCGCTCTGTGATTGGCGGGGCCGCGTGAGGTGTTGATTGGAGGGGCTTGACCTGCCCTTCGGGGGTAACTCACCTGTATGTGGAATTAGAGCATGGGTACAGGGGTCAGATTTCCCGTTCTCTGGAGAATGGGAAATTAATCTATTTCTAAATCCTTTTCTTCTGGTCTCCCTGGATTCCCTTACGGTGGCTATCTTGTGTGGTTGTCCTCTTGGCTCCGTCATTTCTGGGGGGATTAGGACGACCCCCTAGAAGTTTGTGGGCAGGTAGGTAGGCCTCTGCGCGGACGAACAGCGCAACTGCTCCTTTGTTGTGTGTCTGTGTTGGTCCCTCTGTTCCTTACTGTACACTATCTTTTCTTTGGAGTCGCATTGTTGTTGATGGTGCTCTCAATTATCTTGCCAGGTGTGGGTGGTAGAGGAGGATTTATGGTGGCAATCTTTAATCTGGGTATTTTATTTCCATCGCTGGAGTTAAAGTCACGGCCCTGTGACTCAAGCTGGAAATAATTAATGTCCCCGTGGCGAGTGAAGGATTTCAGGGATGTTAACACCTTAAGAGCGGCCTAGGCGGTAATTTCTATGTACCGCCCAGCGGGTTTTTTTACCATAAATGGGGTTGTTTACGTGCTCTTTTTCATGCATAAACAAGACCCAGAGCGTAATACAAGTATGTATCCCTGAAAGGGCGTAAATTGAGCTTTCCAATGACACCCGAACGATCCTTCTACGATCACTGGTTATCTTGCAACGATCGTGCAACCGAAGGGCAAAAACGGTAAAATACGGCAATTTCTTTATATAATTACGTATGTAGCGAGGGAGTGAGGGTGGATGTAAGTGGAGTAAATCTCAGTAGGTCCACGGCGGCCGTGGCGAGCGGTCAGGAGGTAATCTATGCTCCTCCCACCGCTCCGCTCTCTCTCAGAGCACATTACGTGCTCAAAATTGCATTCGACAATAGCCGGGCCCCGCCCATAGGCCCCATTTTTTTAATTCGACAATAGCCGGGCGCTGCCAAAAAAGGGTTAAGTAAGTCCACCAATCCAGGGAGCGTTGGTCGGCTTTTTTATGTGGGTTGGTGGACACGGATAGGAGTGATAACTTCCCAGCTATGATGGCTGCGGTTAGAGCCTTATCAACAAAAATAATTTTATGGAATGAGTGTTGATCGTCACGCCATTTCGCTTTAGTGATATACGGCGGGTGGAATTCCTTGTGTTTGTCACTTGGTGAGGTCGGCTGCAAGTAGAGGCAGTGGGGAGGTTGAGGGTGATGGAGGTCTTGAGGTTGGGGTAGTCGTGAGGTTGAGGGGTGAGGAGTGTGAAGGAAAAAGCGGTGGAGGTGTTGTGTGTTTCAGTTGCGCAGGAGATGCGCAGTGTTGCGAGGGTTTGTGCTGGTTGTGGATTGTGGGGTTTAGGTGTGTGTCTAGGGTGGTGGGTGTAGATGGAAGATAAACGTGATGGGGGTTGGGCGAGACGGCCTGATATGGTATAAAAATTTGGCCGGGGTGAGAGCGTATGATTAGTTTTTGATGAAGTGGGAGAAGTACTGTAGGTGAGGGGGTGGGGTGTGGTCGAGGGTTGGGGAAGCTAGAGGCAGTGGTAGAGTGGGGTTGGATGGTCGAGGATGGAGAGATGGAGGATTTTGGGGTGGATGTGAGTGAAGGGGAGGCAATGATAGAGGGGTAAGGTCGAAAGGTGGGGGGCGCTAGGTGGTGATGGTTTTTTGTTGGTAGGGTGTTGGAATAGGTTGAGGTTGAGGGTTGGATAAGTTCTGGGGTGGATGGGAGGTTGGGGCGGTTAAATTGCAGAGGTTTAGGTAGGGTAGGGTGTGAGAAGGGGGTGGGGTGGTGGTGGATTGTGGGTGGGTTTGAAGAAGGGGATAAGGGGTTATGTGAGGTGCTGGTGATAGGGGTAGATTTAAGGGAGAATGGGGAGGGGAAGGAAGAGTTTTGGTTCTTGGGTGATGGTGGTGAGAATGGGGGTGGACGGTTATAATGAGGGGTTGAGGGTTTGCTTTTATGTAGACAACGGCCGGAGTAAATGAGGTAACAGGGCCGGGTTGGATAAATGGGTGAAAGTGTGGGACAGGCAGTACAGGCCCCTACACACCCCGTGTAGGGGCGGGGTGGTGGTGAGGTAGGTTGATGAATAGGCTGGCTAGTGATGTCTGGCGACTTGGTTGGTGGTGGGTGGGAGGTTGGTGGTGGCGGGTGTGGGCGCGCAGGCGTACTAGTTGTTCTGGGAGGCTGGCTGGTGATGTCTTGTAATTTGGTTGGTATTTGTGGGTTGGAGACTGGGAGTTGCTGGTGGCTAGGATATTTGGCAACCCTTATGCTGTTGCCTATTATGTCAGGGCTTTGAGGGGGCGGAGCATCGCGGTTGGTGGGGTGGCGTAAGTGATGGGTTTGTGGCCAGGAAGGTGATGGAGGGGCAATTTTAATGACATATATATGATCGACATTTTCACTTCCCCATACTCGGCTGGAGACTTCCAGGGCATATATCTCATCTTGTATTGCTGCTTCATGTTCCCGGGACTCTTTGTCCGCGGTGAAGACTCGGGGTAGGAGAGTTTTATGTATGGCCTGATACCTGAGAACGTGGAGGGGGCAGCCTGAGTTACATGTCTGGAAGTCTGGGGGCTTCTCTGGTGCCATCGTTCAGCTTGGTTTGAGGGTGAGTATATCCTCTGTGGTAAGTATGGTTGAGGGCGACCCTGTGGTGGTCTGGCTCCGTTGCTACAGTATTTCCCTGTTCTTTTGTTGGTTTGTGGCTTTATGAGGAACCTCTTTATTGCGGCGACTGTGGATGTCTTTGTGTGGGCCGCAAACAGTTTACGGATGTTAAGGATGTCCTGTTGGAAGCCTGTAGGGTCGTGGATGGTGAAATTATGTTTTACAAATGTTGGGAGCACTCGTAGTAATGAGGTGAAGATTTGCTTTCTTGTTAATCAGTAGTTTGAAATCGATACGCGGATTTCATGTATTGATGTAAGGTTGCTATGGTGACGTCTAATTCTCCTTCATATCTGACTTCGTCATTTTTTGTTTGGGCGACAACTGAGCCCAATGATGGTTGAACTGCATCAATGAAAATGGATCGGAATTAATCCCAGGTTAGTATGGGTGTTACCTGTGTTGCTACCAGGGAAACGGCCTTTCCGAGGTGAGTTAGAAGGACAGCGATTTTTTGGCAATCGTTGTTGTAGGCCAGGTCGAGTACTGGCTTAACCATATCTAGATAAGTTGGGATGTCGTGCGTGTTCCCATCATACATGGGAATGGGGATATGTGAGTGACGAGTTGCCATGATGACTAGTGTGCGTTGGTCCTATAAACCTAGGCAACACCCACGGGTCTGTAATTTGACCGCAAACGCTACTAAGTATTTAATTCAAGTCACTGATAGTCTAAACAAATAAATAGCTTCACTTATTACGGCTGGTCTTCAAGGCGCATCGGGCGAAGCTGGCAACCCATCCCGCCGTCGTGCAGTACGAGTTCAGCCCTTGGTCTTTCGCCCCATTGAATGTTCTGTGATTCCTGTGATTCCTCGACTTCAACTGCAGCAGAGATTCTTCAAGTGAAGGAGGCACTCCCAGTAACAGTCTTGGTAGGACCTTGGAGGATCGAGTTTGGGGAGAAGGACGCTGTAAGGACGAGACTATTGGCCCGAAATCTCCAACTTCAGAGTGTGGGAACGCCAGTACTACAGCCAGCACACACCCCAAGGTCAACCCTCACCCCACCACACTCACTGACCACCTCAGTCTGGTCTGGAGTGTGAGAGAGTGAGGATATATAGCTGATTGCAGACACAAGACGAGGTAATGTGTTCATCCAACTTGGAGGCCTTAAGTGTTTAAACAAAATTGTTCCAATCTTTAATTCAAATTTAAATCTATAAATCAATTTTGAGTTTAAAGTTTTTCACTGTCTTTTTAATAGTTTGTGCAAAATAGGATGTATTGTTGGTGATTAGGAACGATAATTGTTAAGCGGTGATTTATAGAAAATATTTATCTTTTATCTTTGAAGAGTTTATTTATTGTATGTTTTATCAAGTTGAGAATGTTACGACCGGGGCTACGAATAAAACAAGGGCACTTAATGATTGGACTAGTAATAGAGCACTATGCAACAACGGTACGCTAGATCCAAACCCTCGAACTTATATGCCGGCGAACAAAAACACCTATACCCTCCAGAGTTAATCTGCGATAACGGGGTATCCTTAACTGGGCATAAATGTACTCCACTTCAAGCTAACCCACACTGGTATAGCCTGATAACAAACAAGATGCAAGTTACGTTAAAATGCATAAAAAGGAATCTATGGAAAGATCAATTAAATCACTGCAAGATTTAATACAATAAAAAGATGCTTCAATACAGTTACTCTAAATAACAATAAACTCTTCACTCCTATCTGAAAGAAAGTGAAGTATAGTCCTACAGCATAGACCTGGAAACTTCTGAAGAAAGTATGATGCTCATAAGATGCTCGTATCTTAAACTATAATATTATAAAGGCAGGAGGCAGGACACCACTCATGTAAATGAAATACACTAAAAGATAGGACATATAATGTTAACTGACACGAGAATACTATAAATACGCAACGGTAGCAATGCTCGACACTAAAAGAAGTGCTTCCTCATCAACGAAACAGTCTGATATGGTTGTGCAACTCAACAACAACCTAGACTTATAAATGCTGTGAATAATAATGCGTATATCAAAGAGCTTATATTAAATACTAATAAGTGTCTACTCGATTAATAATGTCTAGCTGGAATACTCTAGGTAAGGAACTGTGGTTGAGCAAGACAGGCTCGTAGCCTAGCGATGTCCTTAAGGGGAGCGTCCGGCTTTTACTCCAGAACGTGTCAGTGGATTTTGTCTGTATTTCATAATATTTGGTACACGTATAGGGGACCTAAAAACTAAGAAATTTCCAAAATTTTAATTCTCTAGGACAATTATTTTTTTAGTTAGGTGAGAATTAGTGTGTAAATTTATGACTTTGTTTAAAATCAAAATCTCATTTAAATGTTGTTGCTTAATTGTTTCAATGCATTGGGGGTACTAACAATAGGTGTAGTTTCAATTGTCCGTGTTTACTTTTTCCATTTTGTATCTAATTGTAGAATGAGGGCATTTAAAATTAGGTACAAATTAGGTGACAAATGTCTCGGGGTGGTGTGTCGAAATGGGAAAGAAATACAAAAAATGGACAATGGAGAGTTCTAGAGAATTTCATGCCCTTTCCAATGACACCCGAATCATTATTGTAGCATGTTTGATTACGTCAGAATAACGCCGACGAGTGAACTTTCTTACGTGAGGTACTAAGGCGGGAGAGCGGTGGCAAACCAGCCAGCCAGCCGCACCCTACCTGTCACGCGGCAAGCAGCACACTGTTCTTTCTCCACCACCACCACCACACCCTCGGTGTTACCAGGATAGAGATAGCAGATACTGCTAGGGAAAATATCTACGAACGTCATATTTTCACCAAAAATTCATGGTTTTCGTTTTTTTTTTTGCAGATCCGAAACCCATAATGCATTTTCTACGCGTCTGGGCGACCCGCGACCCGCAAAAGTTTGAAACTAGCCCAGAAATAATATGCTTCCAGACGGAATATTACCTCAGGATTTTAACTGAAGACAGAGGGATGGGTGATGATGCCATATATCGGGTTGCGCAATATTGCCGTTTTGAGCACTTTTCCGAGTCAAACCGGACGCTCTCCTTAAGACTGCATCCTTTAAGTTACGTTAATTGACTATGGTGCTCTCTTGATAGATCCAGATCACAAGCATCTGGTTCTATCCTGGCGAGCCTCTAAAGACAAGCAAAGAGGCAGCAAAGTGTGGAACTGGAACAGGCCAAAACCCTCAGTCAACACAATGCTGCACTCGTAAAGGACGCAAGCGAAAAGACAACACAGGCTACCACAGGACCGGTCGAAGTCGTGTAGGTATAAGCAAACCATACACACATCGGGGACAACGACTACAGTTACCTTATCCCAGCCTAGCATTAAATAAAAGAGCAGAAACACTAAATCACTAATGGAGACACACTAAGTTCCCAACCTCTACTAACTAAGAACCCTCAAAACCTATTCTAAGTACATGTAAATATCTCAGAGGACGGCGCATACAATACAATGGGCCGGCTATGGAAACCGTATGCAGAACCCAAGGGGACAAGTAATTGAATAAAGGTGAGAAGCAATGGAAAAGAAGGTCAGAGAGAGAGACAGTGGTAAAGGGGGTGATCGGGAGAGAGTATGCAAAGGGATGTTAGAAGCATGCGCGCCAAGCCTGTCCTGAGGAGAACAGCTCCTATGGACCCTCATGCAGGAGGCAAGTTACACAGGAGCCCGCAAGGGCGCGATGGTCGGCCAATCACGGGCCGAGACGTCACAAGGCAGCAGGCCCCTGGGACGCACCAGGAACCGCCAGCCAATCAAGGGCGCGGGAAAGCCCGCGCGCGGGCGGGAAAACTCCTCCAAGCGAGGGAGGCAGCAACATTCATACACACGCACATATTACCAACACGCTGCCTCTATCGCTCTTTCTCCTTAACTTTACACCATGCATCTTATATTCTACTAATGATATAAAATACTTCCCATTGTCACAGACGAAAACAAAGACCACCACTGGACTGTTTGTGATGCGAGCACAAGGAAAGAAAGAACAACATTCTCGGATAATTGTAGCCCATTTCGATGTCCCTGGCGAGTGCTAGTGGCTAACGAGAGGCGATTCTGCCCACACTGGTAGACGTCACACCCCGCCCAAGATATAGAACGCTCAACATTAGGCGAGCACCATATCTGACAAGGCAGAATGCCGACAAGACCCGCCAATCCTAGCCACTCCACCAGAAATGAAATGCAAAGCTCAATTCTTACATATAACAACATATTAACATAAAGACAAATATTATAACCCCTCCCAAACATAATAGTATAATTTAGCCTGCTATGCTCCCTGAGCGAGATTCACAGAGCCCAGCCTACTAAGTGAAAGACAGGTTCAACTTAGGACTTTAGCTATAACATTGGCAACTTATAATTAACTATCAAAAAGAATGAGTTTTTATGTGATTTTTTTTTTTATTTAATTTTAATGTTGTTTTTGACGGCTGCTCTACATGGGCAAGCCTGGTTTTTCTCCACTCTCAACACACACTGACTGAACGGCGAGGCTTCTCCTGCAAACACACCCTCCCGTGACAAACAATCAGCCAAAACATTATCAGTGCCCTTAACATGCTACACATCCAACGTGTGTTCCGGCAGCAAAACAACACCTGACACTGATAAACTGCCCAGTTCGTCACAAGACTGGCACTTCTCTTCGCCCTTCCTGGCAACGGGACCTGCCAATAACCTTTCACTAGTTCTACCTTCGTGATAAATGAGGCAGCCCCGATTCGGTCTATGGTGTCGTCAACTCTAGGTAATGGATAGGCGTCTGTCAGGGATAATGCACACACACTCTTGCAATCAACACACACACTGATCTTGCCACTCAACTCTGGTTGAAAACTCACTGGCAACGACCACTCACGATATCCCTTATCGCTCAGCCCCTTTTTCCATAGGTAGTCTAGCTCTGCTTTCACAACAGGCTGTCGAGCAGGGTTTATACTGTAGGGAATTAACTTGAGTCTTGCACTGTCTCCAGCCTCCATGTCGGATTCTACCCCGTACATCAGGCCTGGAGAAGCAACAAACTTGCGGACGTACTGCCACAGCCTAGTAAACAAATTCTCTCGACGCTCAGGAACAAGAGTTTGCAACTTATCTCGAAGAACAACATGCTCATTGCCCTCCCACAACCCAGCCGAGACCGCAGTTTCTACACTAGAGTCTCCCTCCTTCTGCACCTTTGTCCCCAGAACAGCCAGGTCATGAGAGGGACAATCTGTACCACCTGTGCAGTCACTCCCATAGTTCATAATTGCTTAGGCTTCCCCGCCGATACCGTACATGCGCACCCCCGCATTCCTTACGACTACATCTGACTGCGCAGCATCAGTGCTTTCAGCGACATGGCCAGATACAGTCGGTCTATGGTAGGGCTGTTGCATAATACTAGAGCAGCATTGGGAGGCTATGTGACGACCGGGCACATCTACTCCACAGCCAACCTCACCAATCTGCTCAATGTCCTCATTCTGACCACCACCCTTGGCAGCCATGGGTCGACCCTGACCTGACAACCATGCCAAAGCCTCGTCGCCCACCTTGAACCACCAAAACAACGAGGCTAACGGTCTACTAACATTCAAGTGACCTGCCAGCGGAACATCGTGCACCGCATGAGTTGTGAGGCCTGGGTGCTCGGCACGACCAGTGGGGTATGAACCGAGCCAGTGCTGGAGCGCTGCACACTGCTGCTCAGGCAGGTGCTCTAGCGCTTCCACAGCCACCAGACTCGTGTCCCCCGCCCACTGCTCCGCCGAGACATGACAATCCCAACTCTCCTCCACCTGTGCCCCACTGCCCCCCTCTCCTTCTCCACCTTGGCCTCTGCAGACCAACGCAGGGACAGTAGGCTGCTCAGGTGGTTGCCTCACAAACTCCTTTAACAGGTTCACATGACATGTTTCCCCATCCTCGTGTTCAATAGCCCCGTTCTCACAACTCTCCTCCACTGGGAACTACTCTGTCGCGGAGTGCCATCACGCCCAACCATGTCACTAGGGGTGACAGGTTCTGGGGCCACTCCGGAGCTCACCTCTGGGTCAAGTACCGAGTTGCTAAAAAGAGCCGGCTCACTGGATCAAAACTCACAAAACTCCCAACTTTAGCTTTCTCCTTCCGACCGTTCCTCCGCTGGTCTAGAGACTGAGGAATAGGCTGTGACACCTTAGATGCATGAGACCGGGTGACAACACATGCCATCTGCTGTGATTGACACCTCTCGACCCACTCCTGCCCATCCCTACTCACGTCGGCCGCCCTCTCGGCACCGACTAAGGGTGGGACCTCAGAAGCAGGTACCGCAAAGTCGTTGCCGAGAAGAAGGTCGATGCCCTCTACTGGCAGTTTCTCTACGATTCCAACATCTATCTCTCGTGTCACACCTTCAACCTCCAGCTCCACTCGAACCAACGGGTATGACCTTGTAGCATTAATACCCTGCACCACAACTACCTGTGCCGTGTTTATAGGTTGGCCTGTAAAGTTTTTCATCAGAGTCTGGGATGCACCTGTATCACACAACAACTCCAACCAATGCCTGCAACCAGCCCAACTCACGCAGCCACGCCCTCTATGGTCGCAAAAAGCATCGCGGACACGTTTCGAGCCTTCCGGTCACTCCTTCACTGGCTGTGCCCCCGCATCTGACATATCACCCCGGGTAAATGCAGAAGACCTCAGAGACACCCCAATGTTGCTAGCCAAAGACACGACTGCTGTAGGTTGGTTACTAGGGCAGGAACGTGCAAAATGCCCCTTTTTATGACACTTAAAACACTCTACTTCACCCTTGGACTTCCCCTGAGGTGGGGAAGGGCCCTGACCTTTCATAAACGGGACGGTTTTAGGTTTGTGATCAAAATTGGTATCATTGCTCTTACTTTCGTTATTAAATGTTGCATCACTGACTCGGCTGGGTGGAGTGTTGCGCCCTTTGTTAACTGCATCGGTCCGTTGTGCAGACCCGCACCCACGAATCAGCGACATTCTCAGGTCAGCCATCTCAGCTGCCTTTTGTAGAGTTTTTGGTTGTTTCTCTTTGAGGTTCAAAGTCAGGTCGCCGCCTGTGCATTTAAAAAATTGCTCTAGAAGGACTAACTGCTCAAGCTCCTCGAACGTCGTCCCCTTCTCTGACCTCAGCCAATTTCTCAATGCATCAGACAGTTCCTGGGCATGTTCTAGAAAAGTGCACTCACGACCCTTCGTAACACCCCGAAACTTCAACCTATATGTCTCTGGTTGTAACTCGTATGCCCGCAAAACAGCTTCCTTCAATACCTCATAATTGATGCAAGACTCCAAGGGCAACGCATCATATGCCTTGAGTCCTTTGCCAACCATCCTAGAGGAAACAAGGGCTGCCCACTTAACCTCGGGCCATTGGTGCTCCCGACACTTCTTCTCAAAACGCAGGAAAAACTCGGTGACACCCGACTCGTCAAATGCAGGGACTAACTTAAGAAGGTGCGATAAAGACTGATCAAGACCTCGATTCCCAGAACTGAGATGCTGCCCTGTCGACTCCACCCGAGACTTCTCAAGCTCTATGTCTGCACAGTACTTCGTAGCCTCAACCTGAAGCTCAGCCTCATGTATGGCCTTTCTCTCCTCAGCCTGAAACCTAAGCTTAGCCATCTCAAGCTCAGATTCCCGCTGCTGCTTAGCCATCTCAAGCTGGAAGATCATATCTGGACGGGAGGAGGAGGAGATGCAACAATTGGAGACCCACCCAGGGGCAACCCACGCTGCCAGTGACTATCGGCCTGCGGGAACGTCCTCGTCTCCGGAGCCCGAGGGGGCGCCATGGTAGGAGTCGAGTGGAATGGGGGCTGGGCCGAAGGTGCCCCAGCTCCCGCTCCACCCAAAGCCCCACGCACCCCACCGAGCACGCAGGCCACCAGGTCACTTCTCGTCATGCTGCTAGTGCCAACATGACCGTGGCCAAACACTGGAGACCATACCGATTAATCCCCGACACCCGGTCAACAGTAATAGGCATCTCCAGAAACTTCCTTGTATCCTCCTCACTAGTTACTACTCTAATGCCTTCTAACAAACCCAGCTTCTGCACCTCAGAGCCTGCTTCCCATACTGTGTCCTCACTGTGCACTGATCCGTCGTTCGACATAGTGTCCACCGAAAATTCTCAACGTTTATAAAACAAACAAAAAAGTACCTAAACTCTCATGTAGCACTATTCACTCAAAATATGCTTGAAGACAACTCAAGTGCTATACTACGTTGCCAAAAAAAAAATCCAACGTGTCCAAAATATTCCTCCAAAAACAAATGTCCAAAAATCCTGGTGCAATACATAAGTGTGTTGATTTTCGATGTGAGCATCCTAGGTTCGAATCCCCGGACTGCCACATGTGTTTGTTACTTTCATTAATCGAGTTTAGGAGTAAAGTTGGTTGGTGGAGAGAACACAATAATTCATTTGGTATGGCGACTAAGATAAGATACTAGGCAAGGTCGCCATTTGTTACGACCGGGGCTACGAATAAAACAAGGGCACCTAATGATTGGACTAGTAATAGGGCACTATGCAACAACGGTACGTTAGATCCAAACCCTCGAACTTATATGCCGGCGAACAAAAACACATATACCCTCCAGAGTTAATCTGCGATAACGGGGTATCCTTAACTGGGCATAAATGTACTCTACTTCAGGCTAACCCACACTGGTATAGCCTGATAACAAACAAGATGCAAGTTACGTTAAAATGCATAAAAAGGAATCTATGGAAAGATCAATTAAATCACTGCAAGATTTAATACAATAAAAAGATGCTTCAATACAGTTACTCTAAATAACAATAAACTCTTCACTCCTATCTGAAAGAAAGTGAAGTATAGTCCTACAGCATAGACCTGGAAACTTCTGAAGAAAGTCTGATGCTCATAAGATGCTCGTATCTTAAACTATATAAAGGCAGGAGGCAGGACACCACACGTGTAAATCAATTCTTCTTTTCTTGAAAGTACAAGGTCAAAGACATTATTTCCATGGGTTGGAGATCTAACAAATTGATATAGCGAACTCTCTTGCAAGTTTGCATAAAGGTCTTGTCCAGAGTGTGAAGTAATTCTATCTCCCCACTTGGTCACAGGTAAATTGAAGTCGCCCAAAATTACGGTATCTTGCGAGTTACTTAAGTCTGCAATTTGCTCATAAATTTCTCGGTCAGTTTGCACTGATTGAGCTGGAGGTCTGTGTATTAGTGCAAGTATTATTTTTGTACCTTTATTATTCTTTATTAGCACAAAGGATGTGTCGACATTCACAATTTGAGGTTTTGACAAGAGGGTCCGGTTAAGACTTTCTTTGATAACAAATAAAGCTCCACCTCCATTTCTATTAATTCGTCTTTTCTCAAACATTACATAACCGGGAAGTGAATACTCTGCTAAAAAAGTTTCTGTCTTCTGTATTGAGCCAAGATTCTGTTATGCCAATAACATCGTAATTTTCTGTAAACACTAGTTCCTCTAAATCTGAAAATGTATTGCATATGCTACTAGCATTTGCATAGAAAACATTCAAAGTTTTGGATTTGGAATTCACGGAACGCTCTTTATTCAAATTCTTGGTTCTGCTCGGATCTACATTTATGTACTTGTTTGCCCTCAGTCCTCGATCGTCGTCCCTGGTTGTCCTCGGTCCTCAGTGTCCTCGATAATTATCCCTTGTGGTCCTCGGTACTCGATCATTGTCTCGGGTGGTCCTCTGTTCTCGCTGTCCTAGATCGTCGTCCCTGGTAGTTCTCGGTCCTCGATCGTCGCCCCTGGTTGTCCACGGTCCTCGATTCTTGTTCCTGGTGGTCCTCGGGCATCGAACCTCGTCCTTGGTGGTCCTTGGTTGGCTCTGCTTCATCTCCGAAAATCCCTTACTGCTTCGTGAAGCAGGCGGCCAAATCTTGCTGCTCCCACCTGGTTCAGATGGACTCCATCTGCTACAAACATATGATCTTCACGGTAGAAGTCATTCCAGGTATTGATGAATCAAACGTTTTCCTCCCTGCAGAGGTTAGCTAGACGACGATTTACGCTAGTGGCTATATTGAAGAATCGGCTCTGTACACCGATCCTGGGGACGATCCCTGTTATTATGACTCTGCGTGACTTCTCCTTATACTTCTGAATCAGCTTCCGCTACTTCAGCAAGAGGTCCTCCGATCGGGTCAGCTGCACGTCGTTAGATCCGACATGAATGACGTACATTGTGCGTGAGGAGGCTAACTTTGAAACTTCGTTGACTGCAGCTGCAACGTCGTCCACACCGCCACCCGGGATACAAAAGCGCTTCCTGATCCTGGGTGCCCTGGCGCAGAACTCCATAAGTTGTCCACGAACCATGGAATCTCCTACGAGCCGAATTTCTTCTATTTCTTCTTCGTCGTCTAAGTCCGCAAAAATCTGAGTTCTGGCACGTAGTTTCGGTGATGATCCTCCTTGTGATGGGGCGAACGCTGTTTCTCACGACGCGGAAGTTGTTCTGAGAGGGAGCAGAGTCATTATTTTCCTGACGTGGTGCATTTACTGAAGCGGGTACCGCTATATCATGCGTTGGGCTGTTGGAAGATGCTGCAGTGGTAGTAATTACTTCATTTGATGATACTCCTACGTTGAGCGTCGCAAATTCTTGGAGTGTTTCCAGCTTATTGATGAGGGCGTTAATCTTGATGTTAGCTTCATCCAGTTTAGCTGCCAAATCTTCTCGGAGCTGGCAGAATCGGCAGACATGAACATCGGGGCAGGCAAACATGGTAGGGCCAAACCTACCAGAACAGTTCGTGCAGGCGTGAGACATGGTGACAATAACAAAACTTCAAATCACTTCACTCTAAGTCACTTCTAATCACTTGTCTCACTTCAGAACACTTTATTCACTTCACACACTTCAGATCACTTTACTCACTGTAAATCACTTCACTCACTTTAAATCACTTCACGTCACCGGCAATACAATTTAAGCCTGAAAATTTTACTTTTACATCAAGTCAATAACACACCTGGAATGAAAAGAAAAATGACAACACAAGACTTACTAGAAAGTACAAAAGTAAATGTGAATGGGAGGTTAAATTAACCTAGTGAGAACATGGAAAAACAATAGTAGTTAGTGTATACAGTGGTCGACACAACAAAATAATGGAATTTGTAATATCCCTGACAAGAGTGTAATAGGCCTATTAATCATTAATATGATGTAGTACACGGTCAAGCAACGACGCCGTTCACTGATTTGTAAGAACACAGAAATATCTTCTCAGTTTTGGATGACGCCGATACGGAGATCGCGGCCAAAGGTATCACTCTAGAGAGGGCCAAAATTTACATTTTTTGCTCGAAAATTAACAAGGGAAATACCCCAGCGGGCTATCTATTGGTGTGCGATGATCTTATCAATGCCAAGACTTACGATGAGTTCAGGGCAGAGTTCCTAAAGAAACTCAGTTCATCAGCCAAGGGTGCATTCGCGAAATTCCATGACTTCGCTGATCTGCTATTGAAGCAAAAGAAAAATCAGTCTGTGGACACATTATTGGCGCAGTGTTCACAATTCGCAAATTGCATGTCCCATGACCTAATTCATCACACCTGGTTTGAGGATAGTAAAATAACAATAGAGCATCTGAGTAAACTGTTAGGCTATGTCTTATTAGTTAGTGCCTTGCCAGACTCCGTGAAACCGATCGCTAGGAGGATTGAATTTCCGCCTACGATGTCTCTCAATAAATTCACAAAGGAACTGCGCAAATCTTGTGATACAAGTGGTGTGACCACCGATCAAATTCAGTTTTCGTGTGCTCACGTTAGGAATTCCTTACCTGTTTCCCCAGTTCAATCTGGGCCTAAGCAGAATCAACCTAAGCATTCCCAGCCTAATAAAAATTCCCTGGCTAGTGCTTCTCCCAAAAACCAGAAACCCCCACAGGTAGGTCAGAGTAGATAAAGTTACAGCACTCAAACATGGAATTATCAGTCACCCCGGTATCAGGGCGGCGGCCAGAGACCACAGGCGTTTGCCGGCGGCGGCCAGGGCGCGCAGGTCCCGGCGATAATGGGCTTTGCGCCAGTGGTCGAAACAGGGATGTTATGTGTTTTTATTGTGGTATACGGGGTCACATTGTTCCTCGTTGTAACATCAATGCCAAAGAGCTATATGAATATACGGCGGGTAAGCAGCCTTTCTGCTGTAGATGTAAAACAAAGGACCACCGGACCGGAACTTGCCCGGAAGTAAAGGTTGATGTAGATGATTGGAGGCCGACTCACCCAAGATAGGGGGAAGCCTCCGATCGAAGCCAATCAAATCAAACATAAGGGATAATTGTACACAGACTCCGAAACTCCCTACTTTAATGATAAGTGCGCTCATGCAATCACCCGACTCGTTAATTATGAAGTCGTATGTATATGATGCAGCTATAAGTGTTTTAATTGATACAGGTTCTCCTGTGAACCTCATGTCTAGCTCTACATTTAACAGATTGAATCATGATGATTCGTTAAAACTTGAATTCCCGGATGCTAATCTACAGAGTGTTTCAGGGGATAATATTTTAATTTTGGGGGCTACGTACTTACCGATGGAATTGCATGAGGACTTGGATTTAATGACGGAGAAAGTGTAGGTTGTGGATGGGTTAAACATTTCATCAGACCTTCTGTTGGGTTTTAAGACAATGCGGGACAAGAAATTCTTAGTAATTCCTGAGATGAATGGTGTATCTGTTAATGGTACTTTCATTGAGGCCTCATCTAATTCTCCAAAAGGTTTACAATATGTTTCAAGGTGTATATGTAAGAGTAAATCGAGCATTATGAAGAGTTTTAAGCCCTTTCGAACGATGCGTAATACATCTGGTTGTAAGATCGCGGACAGCCGACACCGGCTCGTCCCCGTGGCTTGTCCCGTGGTCCCAGTCCCCGATATTAAATTGCATGATTATTATATCGTCATGGACATTAGGTCAGGAAGCATGTGCCTCGCAGTCGCTGGTCCCTTCCAAGGCTGTTTGGATATTATACCAACATTTTAACAGTATAATGCTAATGGAACTCATATTTCTTTCCATGCATTGCTTTGCATATTACTATTGTTTTTAATGGACACCCTTTTCCCTCATGTTTATCCCCATTCACTCCATTTTATATATTTTTTTGCCTATTTTATGACCTTTCGGCGCAGTTCTTTGTCAATTTAAAGACCTTTCATGTAATTTAGGTGTCGAGTTCTATCCTGGCGAGCGATAGCGTTCGTGCAATATAGGAGGAACATTTATATACGTTTGTGGAGCCACATTCGACATGATATATGTCGATTGAGGAATATTATTCGCATAGCGCGTAGCGGACAGTTTGAACACGCCAAACAGCTGCTGTATAGTACCATTTATATTATGCAAAAAGGGAACGAAAAAGAGCAATATATAATGGAGTACTTGGAAGGTGCCAATGTATGATTACTGTAAATCGTCAAATAATATATATAATATTAACCCATTGGCTGCGGGAGACGTTCCCGAATGCCATGGCAATTTACAGCAATCTACAGGCTTTTAAAGCCTGTTAAAGCCGTAGAAATTGAGTGTCAGTGGGCGGGAGTGCAAGGGGCCTACCTCTAACCGCTAGCACGTCCGTCTGTGCACTGAGACCCGAGCCCCGGGTCTTAGCAGTGCTGCCAAAGGCAAATAAACGCTACATTGCTAATATATAGCGAGTTTTCCCCAGTGACTATGGTAGCGCTGCAGGTGATCCCCGCGAGCTACGAAGCTCATTCTAGTGTCATTTTGAAGCTATTTTTGTCTAGTTCTCAGCTGAATACAATTTATTTCATGCAGACATTTGATTAATAATTTAGGAGTCCCTGAATAAACCCTAAATAGCCCAAATATGCCCGCAGTGTAAGTGTTAAACATAGCTAAAAAAATACCAGTGCATTACAAAAAAATGCCATAATTACTCAAAGCCGGCCGCATTCTCTAGTGCAGTTATTAGAGAAAACAAAAGTAAGGCAGGAATTTTACAGTATACTATATCACAAATTATATTTGTGATATGTATGTCAGTATGTTGGAAGATATTTAGGTGAGATATAAGAATGGTTATGCCGAGTGGATGGGACTCATCAGCCTTTGTCGGCAACCCATCTAGGGGATACAACATTATACAAATCCGGGGGGATGGGACTCGACAGCCTTAGTCGGCAACCCATCTAGGGGAGACAACCTTAAATAAATCCTTACTGCTTACCTAAGGGTGAAGCAGTTTGGTGGATGAACTAGTCGCCCACCACTGTAGAAAATATGCTAAAAATTCATAGAAGGCCTCGGAGTCTGATGGTCCCTAAGTTGAGTGTTTAGTCCTGCAAAGCCCTTTTCCCACTGCTGCGATTTTCATCGCCAATACCAACGAACGGGGAGATTAGCAACATATCGCAAAAAGATCTTGAATCAACGCATCTGCTTGCGGCCTGGTCATTTGACTCGCAACTGGCCTCGCAAATTTTCGGAATATTCAAAATTTGGCACAACGAGTGACGACCTGTGCAAACCCTCGCAAGCATCGGCAAATATTCGATGACGCAAGGGCGAGACCCTCGCAGCTCCTCTTTGTCATCGGCGAGAGTGTCGCATGAAGAAAAAAACGTTGCAATGTTGCAAAACCTTACACGATGGCTCGCCGATGCACAATAATCATCGGCGTGTGCCTCGGCAATTACTCGCACAAATCATGCGACGTGCGACCGAAGACTCATCGAGAGTATACCCGCCACAGGTATACTCCGCACAAGGCGTGCGAGGGGCTGTGCGACGTGGACGAATGCTCGCAAAATACCTCGCCGAGGCCAAAGAGCACCATCGGCGAGGTGGGTAAAAATAAGGAGAGTCGACCTGTCAACCCTTGCTTTACCTGATTTTCAATCAGTACACGTGCATCTGGCATGGGTGAGGTGAGGTCAGGAGGGGTATATATAGCGCCGGACAAGTAAACATGGTCGTTCTACAGTCTCCAGTCACCTAGTGTTCACTAAGCACCAACACTCTCCAGCCATCATTCACCATGCCTCCTAAATCCTTGAAAACGCAGAAGAAGGCGATGAAGAAGAGGGCAGCCAGCCCCATGGAATGTGCCAAGTAAGTTGATATTAGTATATATTATTTGTGAAATACCTAATATATCTTTATGTGTTGTGTAATTAATAGGTTTGGCAAAAACCAAGCTTACAAACGTAATCATGTTGTATTTTTGTGTATGTATTTGTTTGCCCTTTGTAATGTATGTTGCAAAATGCTTTCCTATCAATTTCGATGTCTCTTGACATATTCAGTTTTTATATTATTTAAGGCACTATCTCGTTCCCTTTTCAGCCCAAACCATCGTGTGGTTCTACATAAATATGAGGACGCGGTTTATCAAGCTGCATAATCAGCCTAGCGGGTCTGGGATGAAAAGAATGATAAATCGGGATAAGTGGATTTGAGAAACATTTTCCTTCCTTAAGGAAAGTGTTTCCCAAAAGGCAACACGTGTGAGCAGCCAGAAGGCATGAAGAGACATTATTAAAACTAGTCGTGGGGTATAAATTGTTATATTCGATTTCTTATATTGTTGCAATTTTAGGTGTATACAAATACAAATTTAATGTATTTTTATGGATGTCATACGCATAACACACTTTTGTTGGACATGTTAAATTTTATCTTTTCACTTCAGATCGAAAAAAGGATGCGGCCCCAGGAGGAGGTGGAGGTAGAGGAGGATGACGAAGAAGGCGAGGATGATAGTCCAAAATCTGGAGGATGATCTGGTCATCTCGCCGATCCTCCCATCAATACGGCGGCATGGTATGGGGGCGATAAGGGGACGGATAGCCCTTGAACAGGCACATACAGCCGTGGCAAAGGTAAGCGCTTGCTCTTAACCTTTAAAGCGTGAGCTATATGTAGTAAGCACCCTACTGCTAGGCAACAATATTAGGCTTTATGCCCCTCTAAAATCGTAATTTTACGATAAATATCGTTATTACTTATTCGTATGCGCCTATTTACATTCAATATGAAGATAATAACATGTAACAGCAATAAAACAAGTGGGAATAGTATTTGTGGGGTGAAAAAAGCGAATTATTGTTGACCGTCAAGTCATGAGGCGAGAGCCGCGTGAGCCCTACTCCCTCCTCTCTCGAGGGCTGAGGCAAGACTGATGTCTCGCTAGTGCTGTCTCTCTCTTCCCCCGCTCTCTCTATGCGTCCCTGATGACCTTGAAACCAAGTGGGAGATATTGCCGCGGAAAATAAACCGATAAACAAGGGAATAAAAGGAAAAATAGGTGATAATTGAAGGGCGGGAACGGGGTGAAGGAGGGCTTTTGACACATGTGGAGGAGTGATAGTAGGTATGGAGGGGAATTATCTTACTTAATCATATATTCCTTTGTTTTAAGTGCTACTGGGGCCTTTTAAAAGGCTTTTTTTTTAGGACTTGGATCTTAACTCCTTCAGACATATTATGTTCCAATAACTCACAACAACACTGCAGCCGTTAGAATTATCGGAGGAGGCTGAGGTTGCCACCAACGGTTTTATCGTAATCTAACTTATCGGACTTACTGAGCTCATATGATGCAAAATCGCGTCATAAACTTATTGGAGAGGCATGGAGATACGTCCATATGACGCGATCGCGTCATATGAATTTTTGGTTATAAGTTCCATATGACGCGATCCTGTCATATATGTCGCAAGGAGTTAAGAGGTTCGTCGCCTTTGTACCAAAACCTCTTAAGAGTGGTCTCGCGCTTCCCGGGTTAAGATTCTATTAAAGTGACAAACTCATAAATTATGTTGTGTACCCTATACAGAAAAGATAGGTAAACGTTAAAAAAGCAAAACAAAAATATATATATAAATATATATATATATATATATATATATATATATATATATATCTATATAATATATATATAAATATATATATATATATATATATATATATATATATATATATCATGCATAATCGCACCAGTGGGAAAGGGGCTTTTAGTCCTTCATAAACTGGCACGGATTGTCCTCATAGGGAATAGGTTCACTTAGGGCGTTTGGTGTATGGCCATTCTCAACGGAAGTTTGGTGTCACGCAATAGATAGATAGATAGATATAATTGTTATATTGTGGGAAGGTGGAGAAAAAGTGGAGGGTGGGGTAAGGATGTTAGATGGGTGTTTTTAGGGATGCCAGATATAGCGGTTATATCCTCGTGAACATGATGTACTATTTTGTAAGAAGGAATTTACAAAATATATTCAAGATAAAATATTATATGGGTGATTTTAGGTTTGGGGTGGGGATGTCATATGGGTGTTTATGGCCTCATATGCTATTCTCCTATGTTGAAAGAAGCATTTTAGACATACACAAAATACTGAAATCTTGGGCTGGTGGGGGTCAAGTTAAGGATCAGACTACCCATTAAGTACATGACAATTAGTCTAGTCATTCTGGCGCAAATTTGGCCAAACCCGTCACTAATTGCAAAAGAAACGATACCAGTTTTATTTGGTGGACTGAGGAGATGGAAATAACATATCAAAAATCCCACTTAGTCCAAATATTGGAACATGCTAAATTTTACCATTGAACATTTTAAATCTATGAGCCAGTTTTCCTGCATACATCATGACGCAACTCGGCCAATTTTCACAGTAGGAATCTAAAATTGGTACCTACACCTATGTTTTCATAGCTAATCTTTCATAAAAACATGATTTCGAATGGATGCAGTCATATTTTATGCCACTTTTAGAGGTAAGCCCTTGGTTTTAACCCTTTACCCACCAGCACGATAACCTAAATCAACATTGCAGATGAGTGGCTTCATCACTAGCCCTTGGAATAAGAATTACTCCCCTGAGACATTTATCAACAAGTGGCAGCATCCTTGAATGGTTGCCTGGTGAGCCTGAATCAAAATCATCAGGAGTCTGAAAGCGAGACACCTAGAGCTGAGCGTGAAGTAGTCAGTGTTACCGAGCGAGCAAGACAATCGTGCACATAGTGAAGTCTGAGTGGTATCCCAGAGTCATTGTATTATTATTGTATTGTTATTGTATTGTTATTGACACTACTTTTTTTTCAGGGCTGGTATGGCTGAGTGTGTCTTCTGTAGTGAACCACTATCTAATGGATCCCCGGTAGTGACGCTGACGGAGAAAGGTTGTGAAGGAATTACTAGTGCAGTGGCCGATGAGAATGTACAGGTCGTGCCAGGTCAGCAGGTTCATACAAAGTGCCGAAGAGATTACAACAGAGATGGTGGCAGACGTAAACGTATCTCATCAGCTGACAGACGTCTTAGTCTCCGCTCAACTGATCCAAAATTTAGTTATCAAGATCACTGTTTGTTCTGTGGAAATGGTGACCGATACCAAGGACGGCAGAAAGATCATGTTCTCGTGCCTGTCCGCACGTTCGACTTTCAGGACAATGTTAGGAAGAAATGCGGAGAACGTAATGATGAATGGGGAGAAACTGTGTTGTCAAGAATAAACTTTGTCCAAGATCTACATGCTGCCGATGCTATGTATCATCAGTCTTGTAATGTGAACTTTAGAATAATGAAACAAGTCCCTGAATGCTTTCAAAGTGACGCTGATCGATCCTCTAAGAGAAGGAAGGTTGGGTGGCCCATTGCTAGCGAAATGGAGCAAGCTTTCTTGAAAGTGGTTGACAAACTTGAAGCGAATGATGAAGAACTTACCACTATTCAAGATCTCATTTCACAAATGGCCAATGTCCTACAGAATTCTGAGATTGAGCCATATGGACAAACGCACATGAAAGAGAAACTCAAGGAACATTTTGGAGACAAAAATTGTCATCACCGAGATCAATGGGAAGAAAAACATCGTCACATTTCGACAAATGGCTGCTTCAATTATCAGTTACTTTTTTAGTCAACCCAAAACTTCTGATACTGAGGCTGAAAAACTTTGGTTGATCGAGACAGCGGAAAAACTGGTAAAGTCTGACATAAAGACAGTAGTTCAAGACAAGGACATTTACCCTACCTCCATTGAAATGTCTTCGGTTGATATGACTTGTGCATTCTTGCCCAACTCTTTGCAACACTTTTTGGACTGTCCTTTGGTCGGAACGGACAAGGATCTCAAGTCTCTAAGAGTGTCTTAAATTGGACAAGCAGTAATGCAGGCAACTAGGCCCAGAGTTCTTATAGCTCCATTGCAGTTAGGCCTAGGTGTGCAATTGCACTCACACTTTGGTTCTCGTTATCTCGTAGACACAGTATATAAGCATGGCTTTTGCAGTAGCTATAGTGAAATTCAGAAGTATGAAAGGTGTGCTGCTACTCAGAGTGGGACAGATACACCAGGTTATATTCCAGGCCATTTCATCCAATATGCTGCAGATAACGTGGACCACAATGTGCGAACCCTAGATGGTAGTGGTACGTTTCACGGCATGGGCATAGTTGCCAACATTACCCCAAAGGTTAAAAGCGCATCTATAATAAGACGGATAACTGTGACTGCAAGTGATATATCCCAGGTTGGGAAGATTGATATTCGACACTATGTGGCCCCAACGAATGGAATGAAAAAGCTTGAGTACAGGAAAATCCTGTTATCTGGGATGAAGTCACAAGAGGATCTGGCCCATGTGGATCTGTTGTGGAAAACAACCTTTCCAGTCAGACCACAGAGACCAGGCTGGTCAGGTTTCATGCAACTAGTCTCCAAAGGAGACCATCCTGGTGTATCATCGGTAAGGTTATTGCCAATGATTGACATGGATCCCGGAGACCTGACGTGCATATACTCCACTTTGTGTTTTGTGCTAGAGCATTCCAGTCGTTATGATGTTACTCCAGTGATCACCTTCGATCAGCCACTCTGGTGGAAGGCTACTACCATCCTGGAAAACGAGAGGGAAGGAAGTCCACTCCAACCAATTATACTGAGACTCGGAGGCTTCCACACGCTCATGTGCTACTTGGGCTGCATTGGTCATCTGATGGAGGGATCTGGATTGAAGGAAATCCTGGAACAAGTGTTTGCGAGCAACACTGTCACTCACATCATGAGTGGTAAAGCTGTTGCCAGGGCTTTGAGGGGACATTTCCTTGTGGATACTGCCCTCCATGCAATCCTACTGGCAGATTCACTTGGCTTCAAACTGACTTCAAGCTCCCTTTCCATGGTACCTCTAGAGACCGAGGATGAATGTGGCGATGATCAGGAATTGGACGAAGCGGGACCCCTGCCATCAGTGGTCACAGATGGTTCACAGGCGGAGGAATCAGCTGATAGTGATCAAGCTGAGGAATCAGCTGATACGGATCAAGGGGTACATGTCCCAGACATTATGCAGGACGTTGCGAAGATGCTTGTCGTGAATCCTAGCTGGTATATATACCGTAGTTTGAATTTCCCGGGTTCACGACAGCTGGTTCCTTTTTGTTTATACGCATTACTTTATTTATCTTTGTGGATAAATATTACTGTGGTTGCACCAATTATATCTTAGTTTATTTTCCCTTATTATTTAATCACGGGGGACAATATAGAACCCTTAACACCTTACGAGCGGCCTATGCGGTTTATTATATGTACCGCACAGCGGGGTGTTTTTAGCCAAAATAGGGCTGTTTACGTGATCATTTTCATGCCTAAATAAGACCCAGAACGTAAAACAAGTACCTATCCCTGAAAGGGCATAAACAGAGCTTTCGAATGACACCATAACGATCCTTGTATGATGGATAGTTTTCTTGCAATAACCGTGCAACGCGAGTGCAAAAAGCAGGTAATTCGGTAGTTTCGGTACATAATTGAGTATGTAGCGAGTGAGAGAGGGAGAGAAGGAGGCTGAGATTTGTGTCAGTAGGTTCGCCGCGGTGGTCTGGAGCAGTCATACGCTCGCTAGTCTCCTGCCACCACTTGTCTCTCTCTCTCAGCCACATTACGTTCTGAAATTGCCACTCGACCTATGTCGAGCGCCGCCAC
The DNA here is from genome assembly GCA_032716605.1 of Paralithodes platypus. Classification (NCBI taxonomy): domain Eukaryota; kingdom Metazoa; phylum Arthropoda; class Malacostraca; order Decapoda; family Lithodidae; genus Paralithodes; species Paralithodes platypus. The sequence continues at coordinate 10,328,269 of CM064541.1, read as the reverse complement.
ATAGTCCAGCTTTTTTTAACTCGACTTATGTTGCTCGCCGCTAATTAAGGGTTAAATATATTTTATATTGTCACAATAAAAGGGAATCTCAGACACACTTCACACAAACTTCACCCGGCCAAGACAGACCGCCAGCTGCTGCCACATAAGTTCCTTTAATACTAGAAGTACTTCATAGATATTACTGGGACTACCACAGAAGATAACCTACACATACATGTGTACAAGTAAGTCAAACGCCGACCCGGTATCATTTTTATAGCCTAGGACAATTCATCTTTCCAGGTTTAGTTATTTAATTTATATCCGTTTCTCCTCTACCCCCTAGGAATAATAAACAGGATATAATTGGTGCCGTGACCAGGATACTGGGCCATCTGTTATATATTGATAAGAATTGGGGGGGTATTAGGCCTGACTTGTCTGCTTTTGTGTAGAACTGGGCGATCCAGTGGACAAATGTTGAGGGGCGCATATGTCCGGGATTTTCCGCTGGACCGTCCAGTGCAGTGCCCTGCTTTTTTTTTTGTTAAGCAGTTCTATAGACCAGGAGCAAGGGTGGACACTGTCAGGCAGACCTCAGCCTGGGTTAGATGTGCCAGGGAGCCGGAAGGTATTAGATAGGCTACTGAACAGAGCGCATGCCTTCTTTGAGAAGAAGGACAGGGCCGAGGAGGAGGAGTAGTCGACGCAATAGGCTAGATCTAAAGACAATGACGACGGCTGCGGCTGTTCCTCCTTCAGAGGAGTCTTGATCCTTCTTTCTTTTTCTTTGTAATTTGTTAACATTTAATATAGTAAAGTAAATATTGTAAAGTAGAGTAATATGACATAGGGTAAATTTCCTTTTCAGGGGGCACGCGATCTGCATGCTTCAATTTGCTTGGTTTCTGTTGTCATCAATTTAAGTAGGTTAGCCTAGGCTTAGAATAGATTAGAATAGGTTAGCCTACAGTGACGATTAGTATTGTTGTTCCTTAAGCTTTAGTTACCGTAAATCTTTTAAGAATGGAGGAGAAAATAAAGTAATTGCGGCGATTCAGGCCGCCAAGAAGGGAGGGAATACTAAGCTTACCTCTAATCTGTCTGAATTTATTGAACATGCTGCTACACTGTATGATGTAAAGGGTGTGAAAATCACTTTAGAAAAGGCCCTAGCTGATATCGAGTCGTATAACGTAGAGTGTATAGCTTATATTCAGATGATCAGTTAGAGGAGGAGATGATGAAAGATATGCAGTATGTTAATCAAGTAAACAGTCAGTTAGCTGAGTTAGATAGTGCTCTACAGACAACCACTACTGGTAGATCTCATGATAGTGCAGCAAGTAGGAAACAGAAGGGTATTAAGCTACCCTCCCTGAAGTTGCCGGTTTTTGACGGGGATCCAACACAGTGGGTGGGTTTCTGGGAGCTCTTTGATTGTAGTGTTCACTCCCAAACAGACTTAACTGACATTCAGAAATGTACGTATCTAAAGGGACAACTTAGTGGTGAGGCTATACAAATTGTTAGTGGGTTTGTTTGGTAGCTGCAAGTTATGAACCAGCGGTCACTATACTGAAAAACAGTTATGGTCAAAAGGATCGCATCAAAGCAGCTCACATAGCGAACTGTGTAATCTCCCGCATCCTAGCCAGGAGGTCAGTGCTCTGAAAGATTTTTCCGCGTCATTTGAGTGTGCGTTAGAGTCATTACGCTCTATGGATGTAACAGTAAGTGAAATGTGTGCAGTACGCAGTACTGTTGCATAATTAACTTCCTAGTGCACTCTCTGAAGTGATTAAGCGTGAATTAAAAGATAACTGGCTGGATGTGGATGAATATGTTCGTGTGTTTAAGACTGAAGTGTGCAATCTAGAAAGTAGACATAATCCACTAGAACAGTTTGGGGCGACCGCCACAGCAGCATATGCGGTGTATCAGAAACCCGATACCAAGCAGAAGTATGGATGTAAGTTGTGTTTAAAGACAGGACATTTTTGGGCAAAGTGTGCAAAATACAAGAACAGTCCCGCCAAGGCTAATAGAGCAAGGCAATTGAAATTGTGCGTCGGGTGCCTGTCATCAGAACATGGCAGCCAGGGGTGTACTAACCCTAAAATTAGGCCGTGCCGATTCTGCCATCAGAAACATTTCAATTATTTGTGTCTGACGCCACGCCTTGAACAAACTGGGCAACCAGTACCCCCTGAACCAACAGTGACCATGGCTGTGGCTTCGGGCCGTAATGCAGTGTTGTTGCCTACCATTCAGATTCCCTTGACCGACAGAAACGGTCATACCAGTAAAGTAAGAGCTTTGTTGGACCAGTGTTCGCAACGTACCTTCATCTTGTGCTCTGCTTTATCGCAGCTTGATTACGTTGGGGTCAGTAAGGAACAGCTAAGGCTCCAGGGATTTACTGGCTCACTTGGTAGTACTGAGTGTGAAATAGTAGAGTTAACCTATCATCACAGAAGAAGAGTGCGTAAATTGAGAGCCGTTGTGGTGGAGGAGTTACCAGTATACAAACCAGGGAGAGGATTAGAGATGGAGGTAAATGCTATTATGGCTCGGGGTTACAAATTAGCCAATCCAGGTATCACTGATGGAGATATGATAGGGTTACTGATTGGGGCGGACTTTTATTACCACTTTGTACATTCAGGCTATGTCAGGGAAGGAAGTATAGTTATGTTACCCACAATTTATGGTTATGCACTGAGTGGCACTTATCAGTCAGATATAGAAGAGACCCATGTAGAGTTAGTCACTGTTCTTAAGTTAGCAGTAGACCCTTTAGTGGAGATACAGGAAGATATTGGCAGGAATTCTCCAGAATTAAAGGATCTGACAGCTCTATGGGACTTGGACCATATTGGTATAAGTCCTAATGAGACTGGTAAGGGTGGGGAGAGAGTCTTAAATAAATTTTCTGAAACGGTACAATATTCCGAAGCAGAGGGACAGTATATAGTGGAACTGCCGTGGAGAGATAATATAGATAAATTACCTGATAACTTTAAGTTAGCCCTGGGCAGAATGAGAGGCTTGCAGCGTAAATTTATAAGAGATCCCAACTACTGTCAACAGTATACAAAGGTTCTGGATAATCAGATAGAAAGGGGGTATATTGAAAGGGTAGAAAACAGGAATCAAGCTGGTCATCCCATTCACTACTTAGCTCACCATGGTATTACTAAAGATAGTGTTACTACACCTGTACGGATAGTGTTTGACTGTTCGGCTAGGATGGACGAGAAGGCGTTCAGTCTGAATGACTGTCTCCATACAGGTCCATCGCTAGTGGCTGACCTCACCCCGGTACTACTACGCTTTAGATGCCATCAATTTGCCTGGGTGAGTGATATTGAGAAAGCATTTCTCATGGTGGGGTTGAGTGAGAAGGATAGGGATGCTACTAGGTTTCTGTGGCCCATTGATCCCTTGGATGTTGCAAGTCCTTACATTGTCTACCTGTTCCGTGCAGTTCTGTTTGGGGCCACCTGTTCCCAGTTCCTCCTTAATGGTATCATTCAAAAACACCTGTCTATGATACAAGAGAACAGTGAAGTAGTTAATAAGCTAAAAAGGGGGTTGTATATTGATAACTTACAGGGGACTGGTGATGATGTAAGTGATTTGCAACAACAATATTGGGATGCCCGTAGAATATTTTCCAGCGCTAACCTGTCTTTACGTGAGTGGGTCACAAATAATGAGAGCTTGCGGGAACTATTGCACCTGAAGGGTATGGCTTCTGCCAAACAAGACGGGGTTAAGGTACTTGGCGTTGCGTGGCTAACTGATAAGGATATGTTACAGGTTAATTTCCGCGGAAGTAGCCCTTCATCGGTTACAAAACGCGAGGCTCTAAGTCTAACCGCGAGTGTGTTCGATCCTCTAGGAGTGTTGCTACCGGTAACTATCCGGGCACGGAGGTTTGTACAGGACTTGTGGAGATTAGAGTGTGGGTGGGATGTACCCAATCCAGATGACATGAGAGCTAACTGGCAGGGTATTTATGACGATATGATAGATAGTACAGGTATCATGTTTCCCCGTCAGGTCACTAATTCTAAGAGGGTTACGCTGCACCTATTTAGTGACGCTAGCTCACTAGCATATGGTGTAGCGGCCTATGCGGTTGGTGATGAGGTGAGTAGGTTAGTAATGGCCAAAGCTAAGGTGGCACCTATTCAGTCCCTCACCATACCTAAGATGGAGTTGACTGCTGTTCTTCTCGCAGCTCGTCTCACATGTTATATATGTGAGGCCTACGCGGACGAGCTGATTATAGAGAATGTATACCTCTGGTCGGACAGCCATATAACCCTATACTGGTTGTCTAGTAAAAAGATTTTGCCTATATATGTTCAAAATAGAGTTGATGAGATAAAGTCATTAGTCCCTGGTGCTCATTTTCGTTATGTGTCCACAGAGGACAACCCCAGTGATCTAGTCACCAGAGGGATTTCATATGTGTCCTTAGTTGCTTCTTCACTTTGGTGGGGAGTGCCCACATGGCTACCTCACCAAATGCTATGGCCTGATCATGGCCCAATAGGGGGCTCAATAGGAGGGGACACCACTGTGGGTTGTAACATGAGTCAAGAAGGAACCCTGTCATTGCCGGTACCGGTTGCCCCTACTGCCATATTGAATTGGGACCGGTATGGCTCATTATGAAGTCATGGCATGTAATGGCATGGGTACTTAGGTTTATTAGGACTCTTAGAGAGAAGACACAAGGGAACTATCAGGCAAAACCGGCATACTTTACGGTGCCGGAATTAAGAGCAGCAGAGTAAGCCATGATTTACCCTTGTCTATCGGGGCGCAACTTATGTCGTGTGAAAGAAATTTGGACTAAGTGGCGGTTCACAACTTATGTCGTGTGCCATTTTCAGGACGTAATGTTGCAGAGAGAGAGAGCTGAGCGGTGTGAGGAGCGTAGTAAGGCTATGACCGACGCACACCACCGCGGTGGGCCAACTGAAATGAATCCCACCCTCCCCCACCCTCACGCACTCGCTACACAGGGAATTATGTAGGGAAAGTACCTAATTACATGGTTTTTGCACTCGTGTTGCGTGATTGTTGCAAGAAAACTAGCGGTCGTACAAGGATGGTTGGGGTGTCATTGGAAAGCTCTGTTTATGCCCTTTCAGGGATAGATACTTGTTTTACGCTCTGGGTCTTATTTAGGCATGACAATGATCACATAAACAACCCTATTTAGGGTAAAAACACCCCGCTGGGCGGTACATATAAATTACCGCCTAGGCCGCTCGTTAGGTGTTAAGGTAGCTCAGAGAGAAGCTTACTCTGAGGAACACCACTATTTGTCAAAAGGACAGGGCACACCAAGCAATATAGTGAAGCAGTTAGGCCTCTATATGGAGGGAGGCATGATACGCTGTAGAGGTAGGCTACACTTGTCAGCTTTACATGATAGCGCCAAGTACCCTATCCTTATCCCTAATAAATATTGTATAGCCACTCTCCTTAGTAATTACTGGCACAAAGCGTGTAACCATAGTGGTGTTAGTTATGTTGTAAATTACATAAGGCAAAGATGGTGGATCCCCAAGATTAGACAGGTAGTAAAGAAAGCCTTAAGGGGATGTATCATCTGCAAGAGATTGCAAGGTACACCATACCGTGCTGTACAGGCCCCTCCATTGTCGAAGTTTAGGGTTCAGGAAGTGAGTCCTTTCCAGGTAACGGGGGTTGACTACACAGGTGCCTTGCCAGTAAAAGAGAAGGGGGGTACTGTAAGTAAACTATATGTAGTCTTATTCACCTGTGCAGTTACTAGAGCGGTCCATGTAGAGACGGTGTCTAACCTCTCCTGCGAATCATTTTTGCATGCGTTCCATAGGTTTAGTAGCAGGAGGGGTTACCCTGAGATTATGATGAGTGATAATGCAACTACATTTGTTAGCGGAGCCAGTACATTACGGGAGTTGATAGATGATGCAAGGTTAACCCGTTGAGCCCCGGCTAGTTATAATATTTTGTTCACCCCAGTCCCAAGCTATTTTCACTTATTTTGTTTGTTTGCTAAAATGGAAGACAAGGATGAGAAATGAAAAAAAAAAAAAAAAAAAAATCACCTCGGATATTTTTTGTTTTTGGGGGGGGGAGCCACAACAAAAATTGTTGAGCCAAAATGAAAGAGAATGGTGAGAAATGAAGAAAAAAAAAAAAAAACTCACCTCGGTCATTTGGGGGGCGGGGGGGGGGGGTCGAAAATTCGTCTCCCCCGCATGACCACCTGCCCGAGAGCACTAGGGTGAAAACTGAGTATGGCATTGTACGGCATACATCCTAAGGAATGTCTCACATAAATCTCAAGCCTCTAGCTCCCATACGACCGGAGTAATAAAGGTTCAAAGTGGCGGTGAACTAAGTGTGTAAAGTATCCCCACTAAGCCCACCACCACCGGCCGCGCGGCTGTCTTGGCCCGCTCACACCTACCGGCCCGGCTCCCACACACACTACGGTACCTCCCCCTCCTATTCTCCCGCCATTTCCTACCTTACGAGCCACGTAAATGATTTTAATATGCCGGACGCACGTGTTGCGTCGCTGGGAGTTGGTGATAACAAACTGCCGGCGCATCACGTGCGACGCTGGGTCTCAATGGGTTAAAAGGTACTCTAGCGGGATTCAAGTGAGAGTGGCAGTTTATACCGGCCAGGGCGCCATGGTTCGGTGCCATATGGGAACGGGTCATTGGCATCCTAAAGGCTGGCTTGAAGAAGGTACTGGGTCGAGCATTGGTTACCACAGAGGAACTGAATACGGTATTACTGGAGCTCGAGGCCACAGTCAATGATCGCCCGCTTGGCTACACCTACAGTGATCTTGAAGACCCTCTACCCATCACTCCTTCACAACTGGTTCATGGGAGGCGGATCAGAAGCTTTCCAAGGCGAGAAGTCACGGATGACGACCTCAAGGACACGACGTGGCGTAACAACGATTCCGTCAACCAACGCTTCCAATATGAAACAAAACTCTCACATGACCTGTGGAAAAGGTGGAGCACTGATTATTTAATATCACTTAGGGAGCAACATCGTCACTTAATGGTAAAAAGAGGTATAGCATCGCCACAAGTTGGAGACGTCGTTCTAGTACATGATGACGGCCCCCGACTTTTTTGGCGTATAGGTCGGATAATGAAACTTCTTCGTGGTCCTGACCACGAATGTAGGGTAGTTCAGGTAAAAACAGGAACCGGTTTGACCACCAGACCGGTGGTTAAGTAATACCCACTAGAGATAGATTTAGAGGCAGTGGATGGCGACAGCAAGCCGAACTCTGATAATAACGTTCCTGCTACTGGAGCGGACCGAGGTGATACCCCTCAGAGGCCGTCACGTCGGGCTGCTTTGGGTTCCTCCCAGTTGTGGCGATCCATGATCGGGACGGGACAATTGTAAATACTTTGTATAGCTTGTGGCGGAGTATGTCGTGAATCCTAGCTGGTATATAATTATACCGTAGTTTGAATTTCCCGGGTTCACGACAGCTGGTTCCTTTTTGTTTATACGCATTACTTTATTTATCTTTGTGGATAAATATTACTGTGGTTGCACCAATTATATCTTAGTTTATTTTCCCTTATTATTTAATCACGAGGGACGATATAGAACCCTTAAATATATTTTATATTGTCACGATAAAAGGGTATCTCAGACACACTTCACACAGACTTCACCCGGCCAAGACAGACCGCCAGCTGCTGCCACATTACAACAAAACATCCCTGATATTCACCTACTGACATGTCCATCACCTAACCTACACTCTTTGCATCACAGCTAAGTTCCTTTAACACCTTACGAGCGGCCTATGCGGTTTATTTATGTGTACCGCACAGCGGGGTGTTTTTAGCCAAAATAGGGCTGTTTACGTGATCATTTTCATGCCTAAAGAGACCCAGAACGTAAAACAAGTACCTATCCCTGAAAGGGCATAAACAGAGCTTTCGAATGACACCATAACGATCCTTGTATGATGGATAGTTTTCTTGCAATAACCGTGCAACGCGAGTGCAAAAAGCAGGTAATTCGGTACTTTCGGTACATAATTGAGTATGTAGCGAGTGAGAGAGCTGAGATTTGTGTCAGTAGGTTCGCCGCGGTGGTCTGGTGCAGTCATACGCTCGCTAGTCTCCTGCCACCACTTGTCTCTCTCTCTCAGCCACATTACGTGCTGAAATTGCCACTCGAGTTATGTCGAGCGCCGCCACATAGTCCAGCTTTATTTAACTCGACTTATGTTGCTCGCCGCTAATTAAGGGTTAATACTAGAAGTACTTCATAGATATTACTGGGACTACCACAGATAACCTACACATACATGTTTACAAGTAAGTCAAACGCCGACCCGGTATCATTTTTATAGCCTAGGTCAATTGAAGCCCTCCGAATCATAAGGGGACCAACCGACATTTTTTGATTTTCCAAGCCAAGCACGTGGTGCCATAGCCCAACTTCTCCCCTACACACTGGTAGTCGTTTGGTACCCTTAAGACGAAAACTGTATGAGTGAGAGTCCTGGACGTTAAGGTAACTTTTTCGCCTTTCGGGAGCACTCACCAATATCCTGGGAAAAATATAACATGACACAAGGGGTCCAAACGACACTCAGTTAATCCCTCCATACTCTCACTCTCCCGTACGTAAAAGTACGTTCACTTACCCATACCCTTGTACTTACCTGTTAATTATTAACTACTTACCTGCCTTACCTGCAGTATGGAAATTGGAGGCTTGTGGGTGGGAATGGTGGACAATTACCTACACTACCCAATATCAGTGCATTATTATCTTTAAAAGAAAAAACTTGTGGTCAAAGTGCTGGAAATGTTAGATTTTGGCCATTTTGGCCATTCAAAAAAGGGGATAACTTTGGTTTGGGTGTTTTTACTAAAAATATAGACGTGGAACCCCCTATTTTTACATGCTGGGATGAAAGAGTAGTGTTTCAGCTACCTTCAGTAAAAATATGAAGAGCGTACCTTACCGGGTTAAAGAGTTACACATATTTAGAACTGCCAAACTTTGACCTTGATTTTCTCAGAAGTAAGAAAATGGTGGTTGGTCCCCTTATGATTCGGAGGGCTTCAATTCATCTTTCCAGGTTTAGTTATTTAATTTATATCCGTTTCTCCTCTACCACCTAGGAATAATAAACAGGATAATGCTCGATCAACTGATTTCAGGAGAGATATCCATGTCAGAGGTTGAATCGTCGCCAACACTGAATGAAATACAAGCCTTGATTTCCAATGCGACCGACACACCCAAAGAAAGAAGGAACACTTGTCAGCTGTGGATGATGTACATGATGATGCTTGACATCATTCAAAAGTTTCTACGATCAGAAAGGACTGGGAGCTGGGCACTCCATCTTGAAGCAATGAAGGAGATGTTACCATACCTTGCCGCTTCGGGACACAGCTTGTATACAAAGTCACTCATTGCATATCTACTTGCAGAAGATGTCTGACCTTGAGACCAGAAATGAGGGACTTTTCAATAAGTTCAAAGATGGACTTCATGTTGTTCGAAGGTCTGACAGATTCTGGGGTGGGTTGTCCCCTGACCTAGAAATAGAACAGGTCCTAAAGAGAAGCCTCAAAACAACAGGGGGTCTTACCAGAGGACCCGGATTGACAGAAACACAAAGGAATGTGTGGTGCATGTCCAGTCCGGTGTGTGCAGAAGTGACCCAAGCTATGCAGGACCGTACCAATGTAGCATTTGTCAGTAGTGAACAGCACAAAGATCTGTCCACAGCCCGTCAGAAGAATGATTCTGCTGATGTGAACAAACTGATTGAATTCCTCCAAGATAGGAGACCATTCGAGAAAGAAGGTGGTCTGAGGAATCTGGTTACTTGTGTACTTGCAGCAGAGAATGTGAATGTGACTCAGGGGAAAGAAGTTGGGGAGAGCATTCTGGATGGGATGTGTGGGAAACAGGTTTGCAACTACACATATCGGAAGAAAGATAGAGCAGTTCCTATGGAATCCAAGTCAAAAGTCAAGATTGATGGTGATGACGTGCATATTGACCCACAACTAATATTCCAAAGGCTGGTTATTATTTATTTTTTTTAAAAGACCTCCGTCTACGTATTGTGAAAAACCTGTTATCCTCCGGCAAATTGTGGGGTTGAGTGAGTGAAGGGCGGGACAGTGAATGAAGCAGGATGCATGTTTTTCATAATACGTGTTGCTAGCCCCAAACGCGCGAGCAACTGTGGCTTTCAACCATCCGACACATCCCCTTTTATTTATGTGCATCACACATGTTACACACAAATAAAGTTTATGTTTTGTTTTACCCTACTGTGGAAAGACTACGGATACACCACTCCTGCCCGGGCCTCACACAGTGGCATTGGTACGCATAAGGACAAACTCAATGAGGCGTTTTGTTATGAACTGTGTGGATTCCCTCCAGCTCTTTTTGATGGACGGGACGTCCTCTTGAAGGCCAATAAGCCAGCGCTGGCAAATGCCATTTGGGAATTAGCACCTACGATTTCTGATAAAGAGCAAGAGGAACTCGAATCTAGCCATATTACACATGTCATCGACGGAGGTGCGTTGCTACATGGGATGATTTGGGGGAATGGAGAGACATATGATGCCATCTGTCAAAGATATGCGGCATACGTAAAGCGGAAATACAAACAACCCGTCATTGCCTTTGACGGGTATGACGGTGAACCAGCGCCAAAGGATGGCACCCAATTCAGAAGAACAGGATCGGCAGTAGTCAGAGATGTTCATGTGTCCCCGGGTATGAAACTCCAAATGAAGAAAGATGACTTCTTGGCCAGCAAAACCAACAAACAGAAGTTCATTAACATGCTGGGTTGTACCCTGGAGAAATCAGGTTGTGTAGTTCACCATGCAGATGGCGATGCTGACATAGTTATTGTTTCCCATGCTCTGAAGGTTGCTGAGACATGTGACACTATCGTTGTTGGAGATGACACTGACCTTATGATACTATTGTGCCATCATGCCACTAGGAACCACAGGAGACTCTACTTCCATCCAGAGGCAAAAGTCCGGACAACAGCAAAGGTACATGGACATCCATAAGGCAAGATCGGAGCTGGGAGAACAGGTGTGTCGAGACTTGCTGTTTGTCCATGCCATGTTATTCTGCGACACTACTTCGAGAGTGTTTGGTATTGGTAAAGCTGTAGGATTGAAGCTGATTCCATACAAATGAGACATTCATCCAGCAGGCAGTTGTCTTTAACAGAACAGGATGCACACAGAGTGAGATTGCTGCTGCTGGAGAAAAAGCTATCCTCTGTGTGTACAAGGCAAATGCCAAGATCAGTTACTTGAATGAACTGCGGCATCAGACGTTCCTTCAACTGGTGAAGACAAGTAAAAAGGCAGTCCAACCTAAAAGTTTACCACCGACTTCAGCAGCCGCACAGTACCAGTCACCGTGTATATCATCAGGTCCAAGCATGGAAAGAAGTACAGCTGTATGCTGATGAGTGGAGTTGGAAAATAGTTGACAGGCGAATGATACCAGTTCAAACTAGTCAGAATATTGCACCCAAGGAACTACTGGAGTTTGTCAGATGACATTGCAAGACTGGATGCAGCACCAATCACTGTGGGTGCAAAAAGGCGGGGTTATCATGCACTACTGCATGTGGAGAGTGCAGAGGTGTGTGTGAGAATGGAGGAGATGGTGAAGGGACTGAAATGAGTGCAGATGAGAATGACACCCAGTAGTGAGGACAGCTGGGAAAAAACTATGGTCTGAACGTCGGTCTCAATGTCTCATGGTATGGGTGATAACTTGATCAGTCTGTTGTAAACCTGGTGTCCTACGATATTTTGAGGTCAATTATGTATCTCTATATGTCCTGTCTCATGAGGTTGGCAGATATTTATTCAGCAGAAAGGACCAAACACATTCTAATGAAGGTAGAAACTGTGGGTAACATTAGAGGTCAATCGACGGGGTACTAGTGATTATCAACTGAAAACATAAACTTTTTCCCTCCTTTTAAGGAGAAACTGTAATACCACATCAGCAAATCAACAATTTATGTTGTTAGTTACAGATTTATAGTAATTATAAGTACTTTTATATGTGTGTCCTAATGTCGCCAGGGCCCTAACTGTGAAATATTTTGGAATGCAAAATAAACACTGTTATAATACTTTGATTAATTGGGATTTTTAATATGTTATATAGTACAGACCAAGCCCCTAAATAAAGTTGGTTTTGTTTATCTTGCAATTAGTGGTGGGTGAAACCCTAAGTTGACTGGACTATATGATTGATATATATTCATCAAATTCATCACTGACATTCAAATTCTCTAATAATTCTTCTTTTGTTTCAAGTACAAAGTCAAGAACATTATTACCTCCGGTCGGTGATCGATCGAATTGATAGAGCGAACTGTTTTGCAAGTTCGCATACAAGTCATGTCTGGAGTGTAAAGTAGGAGTATTGCCCCACTTGGTCACAGACTCACAGGTAAATTAAAGTCGCCAAAAGTTACGGTATCATGCGAGTTACTGACATCTGCAATTTGTTCGTAAATTTCTCGGTCAGTTTGCACTGATTGAACTGGAAGTCTGTATAATAACGCAAGTAATATTTTTTTACTTTTATTATTAGTTATTAGCACAGAGGATGTGTCGACGTTCACAATTTTGGGTTTTGACAAGAGGATCGGGTTAAGACTTTCTTTGATAAAAAATATAACGCCACCTCCATTTTTATAAATTCGTCTTTTCTCAAACATTATATAACCGGGAAGTGAATACTCTTTCAAAAAGCTCTCTCTTCTGTATTGAGCCAAGATTCTGTTATGCCAATTACGTCATAATTTTCTATAAACACTAGTTCCTCTAAATCTGAAAATGTATTGCATATGCTACGAGCGTTCGCATAGAAAAGCTTGAAAGTTGTGGTTTTAGAACTCATGGAGCGCTCTTTAATCAAATTTTTGGTTCTGGTCGGATCTACATTCATGTTCATGGCTGTCCTCAGTCCTCGCTGTCCTCGGTCCTCATCCCTGGCGGTCCTTGGTTGACTCTGTTTCTATTCTAAAAATCCATTACTGCATTGTTTAGCAAGCCGCCAATCCTTGCTGCTCCAACCTTGTTCAGATGAACTCCGTCCTTCGAAAACTCCTCCTCCAGAGCAAAGTCTTTTTTATTCTCTGTCCTCACAACTCGGTGTCCTCAACTTAAATGCTTCTTCTGAAATCACTGTGTTGGGTGATTTTAATGTCCATAATGTTGAATGGCTCACTCATTCAGCCAGGACTGATGATGCTGGTCTTGAATGTGAGCTATTTGCAGACTCATTTAATCTCACTCAACTAGTCAACCATCCCACCCGTGTACCAGATAATCCTAATCATAATTCCCACCTACTGGACTTATTTTTAACAACCAATTCAGAAAATTATGATGTTACAGTGAGGTCCCCGCTTGGATATTCTGATCACTGTCTGATACAGGCCACCTGTCTATCACCTACCACACCTTCCCACTCTGAACCTGTGTTGGTGACTAAGTGGCATTACGAAAGGGCAGACTGGGAGGGTCTTCAGGGTTTCTTTATTGATATTCCCTGGACCTCTTTCTTTTCTAATGATGCACACTCCACCTTGAGCCACATACAAGATTTTGTAAAAATTGGAAGGGAAACTTTTATTCCTCATCAAAAGTACAGTAAAAGATCTAATTCACCTAAATGGTTTGACCATAATTGTGCTAGAGTAACTGAACAAAAAGCAATAGCCTACAATGCATACACAAGATCAAAAACACATGAAGCCTTTAATTACTTTAGAAACATCAGAAATCATGCCAAAACTGTATTAAACCTAACTAAATCAAACTTTCTCCATAAGCAGGCAAATAAACTTCTAAATAATCCAAATGATAACAAAATATTTTGGTCTACTCTTAACTCATTCAAATCCAACTTCACTACTGCTTCATCCATTCCACCATTAAAATCTCCGACTGGCAATCTTGTAAGTGACCCACGAGGTAAAGCTAACATTCTTGCGGATATTTTCTCCACCAACTCAACCTTAGATGAAATAAATCAAGATGTCCCTGTACTTAATTTTAATTCGCCTGAAATTCCCTCACTTAAGATCCACACCAGACATGTCAAAACTATTTTGCAGAATCTCTCAGTAGATAAGGCTCCTGGTCCAGATGAAATTCCTCCAATAGTACTTAGGAATTGCTCCCTGGTGCTCGCTCCTGTATTGGCAAAATGTTTCCGTCTGTGTACTCATACCTCATGCTTCCCAGTACCCTGGAAAGAAGCAAACATCCATCCAGTTCCTAAAAAAGGTGCCTCGTCAGATCCATCAAACTACAGACCAATAGCTATAACTTCCACTCTTGGTAAAGTCTTTGAAATTATATTAAATAATCACATAATTAAGCATCTTGAGAATAATAAATTAATCAGTGATAGGCAATATGGTTTTAGACGATGTCGATCAACTGCAGACATTCTTTGCCTTCTTACGTATCAAATCAACCAAGCTACAGACCAACATGGTGAAGCACATACAATAGCACTGGATATATCAAAGGCATTTGATAGAGTCTGGCATCAATCCTTATTGTCGAAGATGTCACACTACGGCCTTGCATCATTAGTTCCACTAATTTCTTCTTATCTTCATAACAGAAAAATATGTGTAATGGTAGATGGCCTTTATTCTCAATTTCACTCAATAAATGCTGGTGTTCCCCAGGGATCAGTTTTGGCCCCAACTCTGTTCCTCATTCATATCAATGATCTTATATCTACCACTCATAATCAAATACATTCCTACGCAGATGACTCAACACTCCACAGTTCCTTCACATTTACCAATTCTTTCACCCAACCCGATCTTATAAATTCAAAAATAAACACTGCAATTTCTCTGAACCAGGACCTTTCTAGAATTAATGAATGGGGACAAAAGAATCTAGTTTCCTTTAATGCACAGAAAACCAAGTACATTCAATTTTCTAACCGACAGAATCTCACTGACTCCCATATATTTTTTAATGATGTAAATATTCCCACTTCCCCTAGTATTGACATTCTCGGTGTAACATTAACTACTAACTTGAGCTGGACACATTATGTTAGAAGCATTACTAAGAATGCCTCTAAAAAACTGGGACTCCTGTACAGAGTTCGAGAATTCTTCACTGGCGAGCAGTTGGCCGTAATATATAAAAGTCATGTGCGTTCTCAGATGGATTACTGTTCACCTCTGTGGGGTGGAAGTGGAGTGGTTGCATTGAGGCAGTTGGACAAAATTCAAAATAAAGCTATTAGATTAATCAATAACCCTGCAATCACACAGGACCTTCCTACATTATCCATACGAAGAAACGTTGCATCCCTTGCATTATTCTACAGATATTTTCACAGCAATTGTTCTGAGGAACTTGCTTCAATTGTGCCGCCTCTCCACATCTTTCCCCGTAGAACTAGGGCAGCTGAGAGCGCCCATGAATTTACACTTTCTCCTCCACAATGCAGAACTTCTGCTTATCAGAATTCATTTATCCCCAGAACTACTACTCTTTGGAATTCACTTCCCTCGAATTACTTTCCACAAACTTATAATCTACAAATGTTTAAATCCAGTTGTTACAAACATTTTATGAATGGAGGATGCCTTTAGGCACATGGACCTTTTTGTTTTATCTGTGTTTTTCCTTCCTCCGTTCATTGTCTACTAATAAAAAATAAAAAAAAAAAAAAAAAAATGATCGTGGTAGAAGGCATCCCAGGTATTGACGAATCCAATGTCCTCCTTCTTGCACAGGTTAGCAAGCCTACGATAAATGCTGGTGGCTATAATGAAGATCGGCTCTCTACACCGACCCTGGGGACAATTCCTGATATTAAGATCCTGCATGACTTTTCCTTATAAGACTTTATCAGCTTCCAGTACTTGAGCATAAGGTTCTCTGATTGTGTCTGCTGTACGTCATTAGATCCAACGTGGATGACGTATGCTGCGGTTGGCTGGGCTAGTCTGGGCACTTCTTTGATTGCAGCAACAACCTCGTCCACAACACCACCCGGGATACAAAAGCGCTGCCTGGTCCCAGGTGCCCTGGCGCAGAACTCTGTGAATTGGCCACGAACCATCGAGTCTCCAGCCAGCCGAATTTCTTCCGTTTCCTCTTCGTCGTCTGAGTCCTCTAAAATCTTGAAACGGTTGTGGCACTCGGTGATGGGGATGATCTTTCTCGGAGTGGGTCGAATGTTGTTCCTCACAACACGGAAGTTGTCCTAAGGGAAGGTCAAGTTGCTAGTTGATTCCTCCCGAGCTGGTGCATCAACTGAAGTGGGCATTGCAGGTGTTGGGCTGATGGTACTTGACGTTGATGCAGTGATCTCTACAGCGGGTGACACTCCTACTTTGAGTGCTGCAAATTCTTGAAGTGATTCCAGCTGCATGGTGAGGAAGTTGATCCTGTTGAGAGCTTCGTCCAGTTTCCCCGACATAACCTCTCAGAACTGGCAGAATTGACAGACATGAACGTCGAGACTGGCAAAAATGGTAGATCCAAACCTATCAGCACAGCTCGTGCAGGCGTGAGACATGGTGGCAATAACAAAACTACAGATCACTTCACTCACTTCAAGTTACTTTTAATCACTTCACTCACTTCAAGTCAATTTACTCATTTCAAATCACGTCACTAGGTATCAAATCACTTTACTCACTTCAAATTACTATACTCAGTTTAAATCACTTCACTCACTTCAAAACGCTTCAAATGAAAAACAAAATAATAATAAAAAAATAATAACAATAACAGTCGTTAGGCTGAAACAATGGCTAGATAGCGCTTGCATCGATAAAAAAATAAAAATAAAAAATCGCTAAACAAACACATACAAAAACTGATATTCAGAGTTTACCAATCAAGTGGGTAAATAAAATAATGAAGATACACTTAATTATACACTGAAAATACACTGGATCATACACTGTATAATGCGCTGAATTATTCACTGGATTATACACTGAAATATAGACAGTATAGGGCTAGCATAGCCTATGGTACCAATAGTTAACCTAACTAACTTATTTTGATAAATCTTGCAAAACAACTACTGTGGGGGTTAAATATACCCTTAGCTACAGTTCATGCAAAAGAAAATGAAAAATGGGCAATATGATGCTCAAATTAGGTCGATATATGTTACAAAAAGTAAAGTGCAGGGAACGAATTTGCTCAGGAACCAGCTGTAAACATAATTTAAACAAAGGATGTGTCAGTTTGTTTGGAACAAACTAATATTTGTCAGTCAGAAATATGTCAAGAAAGTAGCATGCAAAGCACTACAACACTACTAGTTGGTTTAGTAAACACTTAATTAACCCTTAATTAGCGGCGAGCAACATAAGTCGAGTTAAATAAAGCTGGACTATGTGGCGGCGCTCGACATAGGTCGAGTGGCAATTTCAGCACGTAATGTGGCTGAGAGAGAGAGACAAGTGGTGGCAGGAGACTAGCGAGCGTATGACTGCTCCAGACCACCGCGGCGAACCTACTGACACAAATCTCAGCTCCCTCCTCCCTCTCTCACTCGCTACATACTCAATTATGTACCGAAAGTACCGAATTACCTGCTTTTTGCACTCGCGTTGCACGGTTATTGCAAGAAAACTATCCATCATACAAGGATCGTTATGGTGTCATTCGAAAGCTCTGTTTATGCCCTTTCAGGGATAGGTACTTGTTTTACGTTCTAGGTCTTATTTAGGCATGAAAATGATCACGTAAACAGCCCTATTTTGGCTAAAAACACCCCGCTGTGCGGTACATATAAATAAACCGCATAGGCCGCTCGTAAGGTGTTAACGGTCATGCAAAATAATTATAAATAAACAATATGATACTCATATTATGATGAATTTTTTTTCAGCTTCGAGCAGAGCATGTGAGTATGAGTCCACCGCGGGCAACCACATGAGGACGGATAGGATATACACCAAGGAAGAAACCATTTAATTGTGGAGGTGATTGGTAGAGCGCATACCTTGAGGCAGACTGACAGTCCAAACTGTCTTCTGCGTATATATGAGGGAGAATGGAGTTAGGTAGAGTGTAGAGGACGGTGACTGGAAGTATTTCAGGCGGGAGGGAAAAAGTAAAATAAGAAATTGAACAGACAAAATATAATAATAGAGTAGGGGAGAAGTGGAGGGAGAAAGGGGGGAGAGGAGGGGGAGGGGGAAGGGAAAGACATGCAAAGGTAGTACAGGAGGTGGTGTTAAGGAGACGTACCACCTAATCACATATTGCTTCCATTTCACCGGCACCATTTTTTTAATTTTTTTTTGTATGCCATCTTCTGGAAGTAACATCGCATTCGCCTAGTAAAACATTGCAGAAGGAAAGTCGCAGCTGTTAGGTTAATGTATATAGTAGGCAATAAAGTGCTTACATACATTTTTGGCCAGTATCGAGTACAGTATATAGTATTTTAATCCAATCTAGTATTAATGCCAATCTTTGCCTAAATGTCTCCCAGTATACAGTTCCAGTAAGCGGGAGGGTTGAGTAGAAGAGGGAGGAGGATGAGGAGAAACAATAAGAGAAGAACGAAGAGGAAAAACAAGAGCAGGAAGGAGGGGGAAGAGGATAAGAACAAAAATGGAAAGGAAGAAGGGAGAGGAAGCGAAAGAGGAAGAAGGGAAGGAAGAGGAAGATTATAAGAAAGAAGAGGAAGAGGTAGCTGGAGTATGAGGGCTTTGGAGAGCTTGGAGGGGAAGGATGGAAAGGTGTGACGTTATTACATAATATTATGCTGGTGTAGTGTCTCGGAGCCCCACCACCAGGGTCTTAGTCGTCATACGGCAGACAGGTTCAAGAATTGTCGAGGCCCGTTTCTTAAGGGGAGGTTTTTCTTTCTTTGAACCCCCTACTCCCTCATGCTTAGCCCCATTAGTTTTGAGATTGTAAGACCTTTCCCCTCTTTTCTCAGCCAATATCAAGACCTTTCATGCAACGTAGGTGTCGATATTTTCCTGGCAAATGAAAGCGTGCCTGCAATATGGGAGGATTTGGCCTTTGGCTAGGGCATTTTTCAACAGAATAATGCACAAATATATATCGAAAGAGGGTCTTTGGGATAAAATGTGAAGCTTCGTGGAGGAAAGAAGAAGAAAGAAGAGGAAGAAAAGAAGAAGGAAGAGGGAGGATTAGGAGGGCTTTGGAGAGCTGTGAGAGGAAGGATGGAAGGAGGGTGTCGTTATTATTATGTAGTTGTAGTGTCTTGGAGCCCCACCACCTTGGTTTCAGCCGTCATATGTCACGCAGGTACAGTTGCCCACATAAGTTCTGTTCTGTCTCGTGATCTTATGTATGAAAGTATCTTTTCTTATAATTATCAGCTAACTAATCGGATGACGTAATCACTGCATAAGAAACTACACTTGTAATGCAATCATATGCATTATATTTCTATGTATAAGATCAGGGAGGAGCAGAACTTATGTGGGCAACTGTTCACGAATATTCATGGTTCGCCCTTCATGGATTTGACGTGATTCTTTTGTTTTACTCCTTGGATTTTGTTATAGTTGTTCTGCTTTTGTGGGGTGTTCTCACTTTAAATTATTTATTCCTGTATCAATTTTGGCTTTATAATGAACATAGAGTTGTATTTTTGTATTGCTTATTTTTGCTTTTGTTTGTTCATGTGTTTTGTTATTACCACCGTCAATGGAGTGGGAGGAGGTTCCCTTTTTGCCTCTTTGTTTTTCTTTATGTTTGTCCGTTTGAAGATAAACAAGATATATCAAAACTTATGAACCAATTTGGTGGGTAGATTGCAAGTAAGTAGTTATTCCATTTCGTAACTGATCAGTTGAGCGCATACCTCTTCCACCGTTGGCGGCTCAAAAATTTATGAACTGATTTTCACGAGGTCAGATAGGATATGCGCTAAGGAAGAATTGATTCAATGTCGGAGGCGATCAATAGAGAGCATACCTCCGCCAGTGTAGGCGGAGGTACGTGCTCTCCCGAGTGCGGACCACAGGTTGGAAAATGTGGAATTCATGGACACTCCTGTGTACTGTAAATGCACCTAAGGGGATATTTATATATCATTGTATATATATTTGTTTGTTATTATTTAATAGTTCCTCCCTAAGCTTGCATCTAGCTTACACAAATAACACCAATACCTACCCTCGAAATGCATTTGTGCATTTTCGGTAACAAAAAATCCTAAATCTTATATTGCACGGTCGTTATCGCTCGCCAGGAAGAAATCTACACCTAAATGTCACAAAACAGCTAACAAATGACAACAGACATGGGACGAGAGGTCCTAAACACGCTAAGTTAAGGGCTAAACATGAGAGAGATAAAGCACCCCCTTGATTGGGAATATGAAACATTTATATAAGTATGTATGATGGCTAAGTGTGTGTGTCCATACTTTTATTTCCCTAAGTATTGGACAGTCTAAATTTAAGTGTAATCCTAAGTAATAAGTAATAAGTTTGTAGGAATAAGAATCATAATAATATGATTTAGTATACATGGGAAGGATATTGAATTATGTTCTGCATTAGATATTAACACTCAAAGAGCGGGTGGTGGAGTATATTCACTGTGCCGCCCAGCAGGGTTTTTTACCATAAATGGGGTTGTTTCCGTGCTCTTTTTTATGCATAAACAAGAGCCAAAGCGTAATACAAGTATGTATCTCTGAAAGGGCGTAAATTGAGCTTTCCAATGACACCCGAACCATCCTTCTACGATCACTGGTTGTCTTGCAACGATCGTGCAACCGAAGGGCAAAATCGCTAAAATACGGTCATTTTGTTACATAATTACGTGTGTAGCGAGTGAGAGAGGGTGTGGTAGTGTGGAGTCCATGTCAGTGGGCCCACGACGGTCGTGGCGAGCGGTCATGAGGCAACCTACGCTCCTCCCACCGCTCGGCTCTCTCTCAGAGCCAATATTGCGCCAAAATTGCACACAGACTTAAGTCGGGCCCCGCCACATAGTCCTTTCTTCTCCATACGGACTTAAGTCGGGCCCCAATAGACAAGGGTTAAGTAGTAATGTTATTCCTATAAACTTACAGTAGGTAATTATAAAGGGGTCGATATTTATCCACCGATTAGCGCATGCGCGGAGAAGTGAGACTCCCGCAAATTTGACAGGGAACCCTCACTCGCTCTCTGACCACCACCGCTGACAGTATATCTTCTCTTGTTATCATTCCATTCCATTAACCCATTATAACTAACCTCAGCGTAGAATCCCATCAATTCACCTGTCATCTATAATCCTTCTAATTGCCATTTAAGTCTTGAAGCCCTCTTCTGTCATTAACTATTCATTAATTTCCTCCTTGTTTATCATTCGTTTCACCAACTCTCAGAGAGGGCTCGATACCCTGGGGAGATTGTTTATTCGGCTTGTTTAATCTTCGGTGCCGAAGCAACAGCTCTGGTGGTTCGAGCTTTTTCTGTAGGCTATTGAATAATATAGGTAGCCCAACACCATATCAAATTCTAAAGTATCACTAATTAGGTTAGCTCTACCTATTCAACATTTCAATCTATCTTAAGGTTGGCATAAATATTTTCGTAAAATTCAAAGTCGTTATCAAATTAGCCTAACCTAAATTGAATTTGAGTATTTTTATGTTAGCCTAACCTTAGTTTAATTCTCATTAAATGGTTGAGTTTTGGTGTCTAGCCTAGTAAGTTAGCCTAACCTAAATTTATATTTCCAATAATTAAACCTAAACTTCTAAATTAAGAATTATGTTAGCCTAACTTCTTTAACTAGAATATAATCTAGCCTACCAAATTTACTTATTTGCGATTTAAAGTGTTGGCCTTACCACATATGATAAACTAGATACATGTATTTCAAAATGGGTGTTCCTTTGATCCTTAAGATAATGATGTAATAAGTTTCCAATAAATATTACCACCGTTCGTGTTTAAGTGTTAACTCCGAACCGAGTTTGATCGGCGGAAGAAATTTTCTCTTTCGGCTAAACTTTAGTAACAAATTTGTATTTCCCAATTTCCATCCGCTTTTGACTAAAGGTGACAATGGACGATCCAGCCCAAGGCAAACGCCGTAGGGCAGACATTAAAGGGTCATTAACCGTCCTGTCAGGGGATTTAGAGTTCTTGGAAACCGCAACTCAGGTAGAAGTAGAGGCAAAATTACATTGCGTGCAGACACAGGTGGCAAAGTTTGAAGCCAATCAAGATGTCTTGTTGCCGCTATATACCTCTGACACCAAGTATTTTAACCCTTGTCTAGCGGGGTGTTTTGGGCTCATTTGGGCATATTCAGGCCCTCCTGCTTGATAAATCAAGCATCTGCATGAAAAAAAAAATATTTAGCAAAAACCTAGGCACTAAAAGCTTCAAAATGAGACCAGAACGAGCTACGTAGCACTCGTGGTTCTCTTGCAGTGGTGCCACGAACATGGAAGTTTAGCATATATTGGTATATTTTTCCCAGCTATGCTCACTACTGGCTACACTGCCGGCCTCTCGAGAACACAGGGAACATGAGTTAATGGGCGGTGGTAAGCCCTGGGAGTCGGCTGACTGGCCCGCTGCGCTTCCGGCCATTTGCACTCAATTTTAACCCTTTAAAAACCTTAATAATGCTCCTAACTTGCTGCAAATTGGTGCACGACTTAAGTCGAGCACCGCTCTTTAATAAGGTGTGACGTTAACCACTCCGTTAGAACCACATGGCTTGTCCTACAGTGACTCGCTAGGATTGCCAGGGCAGTGGATGGGGATACAGTTTATGTATTAGAGTGTGCTTTATTTCATATGAAAGCTCGTGTCATGGGCAGTCCAGAAAGGCTCTTTGTTTTCACCCATGTCAAGGCTTTCTATATTTAATTGTAAAGTATATGTTTTATCATTAACTAGTAATGATGGGATCTGGGAGAGAGAGAGAGAGTAGAACAGAGTGAGAGGGGCGCGCGCAGTGTTTTTGCCCCGCTCGATGACGTCACGGCTGGCTGTCTCGTGGGGGTTGGTTGAGGGAGGTCCTTACCATGTTGCTAGCTTCTTTGCTAGTGGCTAGAGGACTTGTTACCGCTTTACTTTGCACGGTGAAAACTAGTCCCGGTATATATACAGGTTCCTCGCCACTCTCTCCCTCAGATCTGGTTTCTAGAACGCATCTATCTTATCCCTTGATACCTGTTCCCCGCCCTACACCTGAGAATCTTTTCCTCTGCCTATCTCTCTCATTTTCCATATCTTTCACCACCTTTTATTCATATTATCTCCCCTCTGGTTAACTCTGCATAATCAGCTTCATGCTGGCCAGTTGTATTGTGCATTAAGGTCTGATATAACCCATGTATGTTAGTGTTAAGATAAGTTGATCACGAAGCATTGGTTGGCATTCATATTGTTTAGTACCGCTTCCTATAATTATTAGTGTTCTGCTGGATTAGATAATGCTAGACTAGGAGTCTGATATTATAAGGTATTGTTTCCTATGAGTGCTGGCTTTATTTAAAAGCTGCACGACATACCTGAGAACTGGAGTTGATTGAGTAAATTCTAGTCTGTGTGCCATTGAGAGTAGAGCATGCACGAATGAGGGCTTTTTGCCTATACCATTCTGCACTGTTCTAAGCTCGTTGTTTGTCTTTGAGGTACGCCAGGAGAACGCTTAATACTTCGGTATTAAGGTTTCTCAAGAGAGCTACCCTTCCCTATAACGTAATATTTGACGCACAGACTTGAGATTTGCACTAGGCTATGTGGCATGCCATGCGCACCAGTATCTCGTATCATTGACTCTAGCTAGACTTTATCAGTCACAGTAGACATAAAGTATATTAACCTAATTACTCTTTTTATGCATACCCATTTATGATTACACAAGTATTTCGCAGCCTAGTTTGATGTATGGAGACACAAACGACTTAGGCTCTTTTTGTTGATAGGAATACTGCATTGTCGTGGCGATTATTATTGTTGTAGTGTTTAGGATATTCTTGGCTCCGACGGCATTATATATTCTGCCTTTTTGTGTGCATAGCCTGCACGAGCATTGTTCCGCTGCCTGCCTTTTTGGGTTCCATTTCCGATACGAGCATCTTTATAGCATCTAACATTAAAAGAAGATTCCTTGTTAGTGTTGAAGGACTTTAGTGCACTTTCTTTCATGCAGGAGTGCCTGACATTTATTGATTTAAGTAACGTAAGCTGTAACTTCTCTTACCACCTTACTTTGCATACCATAACCAAGCACCTTCGGTTATAGGTAGTAATAGGCTGTTTTCACATAACATTAAGCCTAGAGTAGACGCACATTTATTGAGAGTTTAATAACCTATTATTGCATATAGAACTCTGTAGAGTATTTGTGTTCTTTGTTCACTGGGAATATACATCAGAGGTTGGATCTAGCGCTTTCCGTTGTAGCATTTATGCCATTACTAGTCCAATGAATAAGAGCCCTGATATATTTGAACCTCAGTCGTAACAAAGGAAACCCAAGAGGATACCATCTACTTATTTGATATGTATTTGACAGTTCAGCTGCCTGTAAAGGGTATGTACAAGAAGACCGTAAAGGTCAGATCGCTACTTGATCAGTGCTCGCAGAGGACTTTCGTGAAGAGCTCTGTATTACCTTCCCTTTCTTATGAATCAAAGGGAACAGAACAATTGAGTCTTCACGGCTTCACCAGAACCCAAACCTCTCGTGAGTATCCTGTTGTAGCACTATGGTATATACATCGTGGCAGATATCATCGTCTTGACGCAATAGTTGTCGATGATCTCCCCGAACACAAGGGCGAAACTAGTCTAAAAGCTGAAATCACTAGTTTACAGCGTCGTAGCATAAAATTGGCCGACTCATACGTTACTGAGACAGCACAATTAGAGCTACTAATAGGTGCCGACCAGTACTACAACATAGTGCGACCTGGCTACAAAAGGGCAGGAAATTTGGTTTTACTTGCTACCAAATATGGATATGCCCTTAGTAGTTCTTATGCGGCAACCACATCTAGCTCCAACACTGAGGTTGTTACAATACTTAAATTGGCAGTGACCCCAGTAGATCAATATATGTCTATTGGACAATTTCCATGTCGTAAAGAATTAAGTGCATTGTGGGAACTAGACCATATTGGTATCTCGCCTAAAGAGCATTCACAAGCCGAATGGTAAGCTTTGACCACATATGAGGAAACAGTCACGTATGATCCTGAAAGTCTACAGTATCAGGTACGTCTTCCCTGGACCGAAGAAAAGGGACGGTAGCCTACCAATAAAGGTTTGGCTGTGTGTAGGTTACGAGGACTCCAGAAGAGGTTTTTTGCTGACCCTGGATTTTGTCAACAATATTCACAGGTAATTTCTGATCAGTTGTCGCGTGGTTTCATTGAGGAGGTTCCATTTAATAACTCTGGGTCATGTCACTATCTGGCGCATCATGGGATCATAAAGGACAGCAGGACTACTCCGGTGCACTTTGTATTTTATTGTTCTGCTAAGGTAAACCAGTACAAGCCCAGTCTGAATGACTGTCTGTACACGGGACCATCTTTAGTACCGGAGTTAGCTCAAGTCTTGTTGAGATTCCGTCTGCGTCAGTATGCGTGGGTCAGTGACATTGAGAAAGCCTTCTTGATGTTGAAACTACATGAAGATGACTGAGATTACACCAGGTTCATGTGGCCAAAAGATCCTCTTCGTCTGGATTCGCTTCTTCGTTGTTATCGGTTCCAGGTTGTATTATTTGGCGCTACCTGCTCCCAGTTTCTGCTGAACGCAACCATCCTAGAACATCTCTCCCTTGTTGAAGTAGACCCAAAGATCGTACAGGAAATTAGGGCCGGGCTATATATCGATAACCTCCATGGTACGGGGGACAATGAAGATTCCCTCGTCCGTGCATACGGTATGGCTCATGAAGTTATGGACAATGCCCACTTTTTCCTGCGTCAATGGGCTACCAATAGTCCTGTTCTGAGAGAGGTGTTACCAGGGGTGAACTGGCCTGCCGGGAAACTGGGAAAATTCCCGGTGGGCCCCCAGAATAATTTCCCAGTGGGCCCCTGTGATTATTTTGTTATTTATTTATTATTTTGTTTTGTTTTAGTTGTACCTAATACCCTACTATTCCTCCAAATGTATAGATATTCTTATTAAGGGAGTAAGCAAATTCAAAGGTGTGGCTTGGAAGGTGGGGGGGGGGGGGGGGATTACCGTATTGCTTGGGAAAGAGTGAGGGTTGGGAACTATATAAACAGTATATATATATATGTTTATATATATTTGTGTATTGTAACAATTGCCTCAATATAGCTTTGCATATGACTTCAAAATGCTCCTCGAATTGTTCGTATTTCAACAAATGTTCTCGGTGGGGGGGGGGGGGGGCTTATAGGGCCCCTGAGTAGGCCCATTTTAACCCTTTTGAAGGGGCCCTTTAACCAGTTTTCCCTGTAGACAATTTAGACCCAGTCCGCCACTGGGTGTTACAAAAGGATGGTGTTGCTGCTGAATAGCAGGAATTGGTGAGAGTTCTTGGACTAGTATGGGAGACAGCTTCTGATTATCTTTCCTTTGGAGTACAATATGCTCCGGTCGAACATGTGACAAAGCGTGAGTGTTTGAGGTTTTCTGCCAAACTCTTTGATCCTTTAGGTGTTTTATTGCCAGTGTCTATAAGGTCTAGAATATTTCTCCAGCAATTGTGGAGACTAAAATTGGATTGGGACGAAGATCTTTCTGAAGACTTGAACACGGAATGGCTGGGGATAGTAGATGATCCGGTACTCTGTAGTGGAGGGTTGTATACGATCATGCTGTATCCCTACATGCATTCGCTGATGCCAGCAGTATTGCATATGGGACTGCTGTGTATCTTGTTGGGTCAAAAGGCAGCCATTTGGTCATGGCAAAGGCCAAAGTCGCGCCAATCAAGTCCCTTTCAATTCCTAAAATGGAATTAACTGCAGTTTTGCTTGCCGCAAGAATTATAAACTTTATTGAGGTAGCCTATAAAGATAAACTTCATATCTCTGAAACCTATGTGTGGAGTGACAGTCAGATTACCCTACACTGGATAAATAGTAAAAAGAAATTACCAGTGTATGTCACAAACCGCATCGACGAGATACATGCCCTAGTCCCGACTGCTCATTTCCGGTATGTGTCGACTAAAGAGAACCCAAGTGATATGGTATCTCGAGGCGTGTCTGCTAAGTCTTTGAGTTCTTCTGCGTTGTGGTGGAATGGGCCTAGTTGGCTCCCGAACCTCGATGGATGGCCAGAAAATATATTTCTCAAAAAGCAGCCCGCAGGTATCGTGACCCAAATCGTAGGCACCCAAGATGACACACAGTTATGGGACTGGGACAGATATAGCAGCTATGAAAATTTACAGCGTGTCAGGGCATGGGTGATACGTTTCATCAACAAATTTGAAAGCGAAAGTAAATGGCCTGCCTCCCACAGGTAGTGCTCACCTCAACATAAATTAAATCAAGAATGCAGATAATATTTTACTCAAATTATGCCAAAAGGAAAGTTATCCGCAGGAATACTCATTACTGGTGAAGGGTGAACAGTCCAGAAATAATTTGATTTGCCAGTTAGGACTACACCTGAAGGGAGAGATTATACATTGTGGAGGCAGATTGAGATTAGCGGCTATCTCGGAAATGTGCAAGTATCCAAAACTTCTGCCCTCCAAACATCCCTTGACCCACCTAATCGTAGATAGGTGCCATCGGCTCTGTTGCCATTATGGAGTCAGCCACGTGGTTACCTACATAAGACAGAAATGGTGGGACCCTAGAATCCGGCAGGTGGTGAAAAAAGTACTGCGCAATTGCCTAAAATGTTGTCGGGTACAAGATAAACCCTACGACTATGCAGGACTACCCCCTTTGCCTGCCCTACGGACCATCCCTGGAGAACCTTATAAGGTCACTGGGGTGGACTATAGTTGAGCAATCCCTACAAAAGACTCACCAGTCAAGGCCCACATGATCCTATTTGCCTGTGCTGTTACTAGATCGATACACATCGAAGTAGTCACTAATCTCACATGTGATAGTTTCCTCCACGCTTTTAGGAGATTCTGCAGTCGACAAGGTTTTCCCCCTATCGTCTTGAGTGACAACGCATCTACGTTTGTTGGAACCTCTAGGTACCTTTCCGATGTATGCAATTACCCTAAGGTTCAGTCTCACCTTGGCAGTGTGCAATGTGAATGGCGGTTTATTCCTGCCAGAGCTCCATGGTTTGGTGCCATCTGGGAGAGAGCCATTGGCATTGTCAAGGCGGGACTGAAAAGGGTATTAGGACGTGCTCTCATCACATTAGAGAAGTTGACAACTCTACTCCTGGAGATTGAGGCAGTTGTCAATGACCTTCCTCTCTACTATGCATCGGGTGACCTAGAGGATCCTACCCCAATCACACCCTCAGTGTTGGTGCGGGGACATCGATTGCGGGATCTTTCTGAGGAAAGTGACGTGGAGGATGAGATTAAGGACCCGGACTACATCAATAAAGATGTGATATCAGCCAGATACCGGTATATCCGAAAATTTTCTCAGGATGTCTGGAAAAGCTGGTCAACTGAATATCTGGTGACGCTCAGGGAAGCACATAGGAACAAACTACGACCAATCAACGGTCGGTGGCCAAATATCGGTGATGACGAGGGTCCTCGGGCTCTCTGGAAGTTGGGCCGTATCACTGAATTATTACCCGAACGTGACGGTGAAGTCAGAGTGGCTAAGATCCGCACAAATTCGGGCATCTTCACACGCCCAACTATCCGTCTATACCCTTTTGAAGGGGATCTTGAGAGCAAGGGTGATAGCTCGGAGACATTGCCCAGAGACGTTCCCGTAGTGGCAAATACGAATGGCCGTCCTGTTGACAACCAAAGTGGACGTCCGCGTCGACAGGCGGCTCAAGCCTCCTCCCAATTATGGCGTGATAAGTTAGCCTCTGGGCTGTTGTAATTGTTGTAAAAACTCGGTGGCGGGAATATGTCCATACTTTTATATCCTTAAGTATTGGACAGTCTAAATTAAAGTGTAATCTTAAGTAATAAGTAATAAGTTTGTAGGAAATAAGAATCATAATAATATGATTTAGTATAGATGGGAAGGATATTGAATTATATTCTGTATTAGATATTAAGTAGTAATGTCATTCCTATAAACTTAGGTAATTATAAAGGGGTCGATATTTACCGACCGATTAGCGCATGCGCGGAAAAGTGAGACTCCAGCAAATTTGACAGGGAACCCTCACTCGCTCTCTGACCACCACCGCTGACAGTATAATTGCTCTTGTTATTATTCCATTCCATTAACCCGTTATAACTAACCTCAGCGTAGATTCCCATCAATTCAACTATCATCTATTATCCTCCTAATTACCATATAAGTCTTGAGGCCCTCTTCTGTCATTAACTATTCATTAATTTCCTCCTTGTTTATCATTCGTTTCACCAACTCTCCCGCCAACCTGTTGCCTTGTTTCCACTCCACTATAACCTAACCCGTCGCCTACAATCCAGCAACCAGGTAATATACTATTGTGTGGTGTTCTTCAATTTACAGTTCATTTCCTCCAATAATATCCACAGTGTGTGAGTGTGTGTGCGTTAGAGAGAGAGAGAGAGAGAGAGAGAGAGAGAGAGAGAGAGAGAGAGAGAGAGAGAGAGAGAGAGAGAGAGAGAGAGAGAGAGAGATAGATAGAGAGAGAGTTCCTGTGTTGTCAAGAGAGAGAGAGAGAGAGTGTGTGTTTGTGTGTGTAAATGTGCTCACAAAGTTACGATCAATTATTCATATACTGTATATTATCTACAAAAATCTTACTGGTATTTTTCCCACTGTGTTCCTGATCCTCTTTGTTGGTATTAGGACATTTTTGCCATACTTTCTTAGTCTTCCAACCCGATTGTTGTAGTCACTCATAAAATGTGTTTTAACAGATTTTCTTTTCCTCTTTACCTTATGCTCTCTCTCTCTCTCTTTCTCTCTCTGTCTCTCTCATAGTTTTCATCGCTACTAAAAACAAACGAATCATTACGTTTAAATTGTCATGAAGGATGTTTTGAACATTATCATCTGTATATCCATTTAACTGAGTATTACCGGACTAATGTAGTGTATGTTGCCTACTCCTCATTAATGAAAACATTGAATCCATTCTAACAATTACCTATAGTCCATTCATTATGAGAAGGCCAAGTTTTGTGACTCCTAACCTCTTTAACTCAACAAGGGCTAGAGCAAATAGGCGGAATATGTCTACACCTATTCCCTGGATGACCCCCACCCCCCCATATTAGCTCAATTGAACATAGACTTTTATGAGTGTAGAGGTTATAGTCCGTTCATTCTAGGTTGGGCTGAAATCGTAACCTCCAACCTATGTGACTCATAAAGGGTTAAAGCAAATGAGCTGTCAATTTATACACATACCTGTATTCCCTAGCCAAGTCTTCCTATTTGGTAGACATATTAGCTCGATTTTTCTAGTCCTTTTTGAGTTATGACAGGTTAGGGGTTACGATTTCTGCCCAACCTAGAATGAACGGACTATAGTGGTCGAAATGTTTGACCTATTTATAATGATTGAACTACATGGCCACAAAAAACAGAGCATTAACCCTTGCGCCGGACTTAAGTCCGTCTCTAAAAATCTGGACTATGTGGCGGGGCCTGACTTAAGTCAGGCGTAATATTGGCTCTGAGAGAGAGACGAGCGATGGGAGGAGCGTAGGTTACCTCATGACCGCTCGCCACGGCCGCCGTGGGCCTACTGACATGTACTCCACACTACTCCACCATCCCTCCCTCGCTACACACGTAATTATGTAACGAAATGACCGTATTTTAGCGATTTTGCCCTTCGGTTGCACGATCGTTGCAAGACAACCAGTGATCGTAGAAGGATAGTTCTGGTGTCATTGGAAAGCTCAATTTACATCCTTTCAGGGATATATAATTGTATTACGCTCTGGCTCTTGTTTATTCATGAAAAAGAGCACGGAAACAAGGCCATTTATGGTAAAACCCCCCCGCTGGGCGGCACGGTGAAATATACTCCACCACCCGCTCTTATTGTGTTAACCCCTTCTGTACCGCTACGTCTTTTGTATTCTATTCTAGCCGTATTTAGACGATTTTGAGCAGTTTAAGAAGGATGTGTGGTAGTAAAAGTGGTTAAGTGAGATAGTTCGAAGCCTTTTAATTGCTGGAGGCCCATATTAGACGGAATAAAAAGGCCTAATACTAGCCAGAATATAGTTAAAAGGACGTCGCGGTACAGAAGGGGTTAATAATCCTGAAGTTCTATCTATCTATTGCCCGACGCCGTGATCCCCGAAGGGGTGGCCAAGAACGAACCGCCCCCATGCACCTCTGTCCCCAGTCAGTCGATGCCCCTCCCCCCATCCAGCACCGCCTTCGTTCATATACTTCCTCACTCCATCCTTCCACCTCTCTTTTGGTCTACCTCTCCCTCTCTGTCCCTCCACGCCAGTGGTGAGCCGCTTTTTAAGGGTTGAGATAGTTCGAAGCCTTTTAATAATCCTGAAGTTCTATCTATCTATTGCCCGACGCCGTGATCTCGACAAGAACGAACCGCCCCATGCTCCTCACTCTACCTCTCCCTCTCTGTCCCTCCACCTCACTCTCGTACACCCTCTTAGTCATTCTCTCACTTTCCATACGTTCCATATGGCCGAACCATATCAAGTTGTTCATTTTCACACTTTCCAGCACATCTACCTCCACACCACACTTCCTTCTTACTTCCTCATTAGTCTGTCTATCCCTCCATGTAACTCTGCGCGCACTTCTTAAGTAATTCATTTCCACTGCTCTCACTCTTGGTCTGAGTCTCTCAACCAACGTCCATGCTTCACTTTCGTAAGTCAGTGTCGGGATTACCACACTGTCATGCAAGGACTTCTCACTTCCATACTGACCAACCTATTTCTTGTTACTGCTTTCAGCGTTCCTACAACCCTCTTCCCCTGTTGTACCCTCTCCCACACTTCTTCGTCCATAGTCCCATCTTTACTCAACCGCATAGGCCGCAGATACTTAAAAGAGTTGACGATCTCCATAGCCTGACCGTTCAGCTTCACCTCACACTCTGTGACTTCACCCCTTTCGAAGACCATAACCTTGCTCTTCCCTGCATTTACCTTCAAATTCTGTTTTTCGCACACTGTTCCAAACTCATTTACCAGACCCTGCAACTCCCATTCATTATCACTCATCAGAACTGTATCATCCGCAAACAGCAGTATAGGTAGCTTCCACTCAATTCCCTCCCTTTTCAGCGATATACCAACATCCACTGCTCTTGATAGTATTTCTTTCATGACTCCATCCATATATACAGTAAACAACCACGGGGACATCACACACCCCTGTTTCAAACCAACATTCAGGTCAAAGAACTCGCTCTGCTCACTCTCCACACGAACTGCCGCCTTTGCACCCTCATACATGCTCTTCACTGCTTTCACCAACTTGCCATCTACTCCGTATATTCTAAGTACTTTCCACAAACCTTCTCTATCCACTCTGTCATAGGCCTTCTCCAAGTCCATAAAGGCAACATACACCTTTTGTTTCTTCTCCGGATATTTCTCCACAACACAATTCAGGGTAAAAATCTGATCTACACATCCTCTACCCTTCCTAAAACCTCCCTGCTCATCACCTATCCATTTCTCCGTTCTCATTCTCACTCTCTCAATCACTACCCTACTGTATACCTTCCCTACTATGCTTAGAAGACATATTCCTCGGTGGTTACCACACACTCCTCTTTCCCCTTTGCCCTTATATAGGGGGACTATTATGCCAGTCTTCCAGTCATCGGGTTCTCCCATGCTAATATGCACATTTTCCATACCCATTCGATCACTATCTCACCACCATACCTCAACATTTCCCCTCACACTCCATCTGTTCCTGGTGCTTTCCCCAACTTCACTCTTTTCATGACTTTCCTGGTTATATTCGATAATTACAGGGCCTACTGACAAATCTAGTCTACCTATGAAGCATGTTAATTAATTTAATTAATTAATGAGGGGAGACTGAACCTTTGACCCCCAAGTCAGCCTGTATAAGAGATTGTGTTTCTGGCATTATACCGTCTTATTACCAATGGAAATACTAAGACTCGCTGACAAAAATCAGCTCTCTATGTGCGTGTGCGTGCGCGTGTGCGCGAGCGCAGAATTTCATTGCACTATTTGTAAAATCATCTAGTCACTCAATATTGTTCAAAATTTCCGCAATTTTTGCATGGCGTATCCTACAAGCATCCCCTATAAGAAAATTATCTAGTTTTACCATATTGAATAATAGAAGAGGCTGAAAAAAAAATATAATATATCTATATTTTTTGGTAGCCAACATTTCAACATGAACAATGTCGAATCTTGAAAAATGTGTGAGATAATGCCATTATCTCATCATTTTACAGTTGCTATATAGTCCTATATGTAGTGTGTAGAAGGGGAATGAATTTGAGCAATACAATTTTTTTTAGATGATCTCGTAAGTGCCAATATAGGATCGCTGGCAAGCTAAAATCTTAGATTTTCACACACCAAAGTCCAATTTGGGGGAGATATAATAGTTAGGCCTCCTTAGAGAACGTTTTCTATCATGGCGCGCTCATAGAAGATCGAGTTTTATGACAAACTAAACTAAAATTTTGTCAGGAGCAATCATGACTAAATAATTTCACACCATTTTTTACCGAAATCCATGATATTGGGGCCCCCCAGAGGGGTGCTAGGGATGTCATATGGGTGTTTATTTCCTCATATGATAATTTCTATTGCTTACAGAAGCCCTTTAGACAAAAGACACAATTTTTTTATTTTGGTGGCTGAAATCAAACATTTTAGTTTTTCTGGGGTCGTGGGCGAACCCCCGCACCGGGGGGTTATGGATGCGATATGTTTTTTTGTTCCCTCCTATGCTATTCTCCTATGTTGAAAGAAGCATTTTAGAACAAGGACAACAAAAATTGAAATTTTGATTTCTGGGCTCAGCAGAGGTTCAGCCTCCCTTTAGGGGGAATGGTTCACTTTTTGGTAGAATTTGTTTTATTTATTTTTTATATTTTTCTAGTTTCCTCCCTAGACCTCCATCAAATTAAAACAGCATCCATTAGATCCCCCTTCTAGATTAATGTGCACATTTTCAGTATAAAATGTTCCGGCCGAAGGCCATGGGTTCTTCCAAAATTATAGGTTCACTATCGTTCGCCAGGAAAAATAATCGACACCTAAAAAGCACGAAAGGTATTAATATTGACAAGGAAATGGAGCGGAAGGTATTAAAATCGACAAACTAATGGGCCAACATTTTAAAATCTGAAAACTAATGAGGAAGAAGAGGGACCAGAAAAAATGACCAATCTCCCATTAAAGTGAGGTTATAGATTTATTTGTTGGTGTATTTATTCTCTTCTTAGGTCCTGAGACCTCCTTCAAGCTTAAAACAATACCCTCAAAACCTGCCTTTGAGATAAACTTTTTGCATTTTTCGGTAGTAAAAATGCCCCGGCCAAAGGGCGGTTCTTACTAAATTGCAGGATCGCTATCGCTCACAAGGAAAATATGGACACCTAAAGGGCACGAAATGTCTGGAAATCGCCAAACTAATGGGGCTGTATGTAAGATATAATATATATATATATACAATATATACCGGTATATAATATATATCCAACTATTACTCCGTGAATTACTTAAACACTAGAGTACATATTTAAAGTATATCTCACTATAATAACCTTAACCCGTGGAGCCCCAGCTAGTTTTGTATTGTTTGTTCACCAGAACCCGGCCGGTTTTCAAAATATGGTTTTATTCCAGAAACAATAGCGAATGGGTTAGGAATGAAGGAAAAACCACGAAAAACCGCTCAAAAAGCTTAAAGAATGGTCCTACAGAGCCCCCGAAAACGTATTTTACAAGAGTAAAAAAATTAAGGCAATTATCCCAAAAAACTAGGTTATTGCGCGCTCACGCGCACGCACGTGGACTTTGAGAGTTTTCAACCATCGGCACGTTTGCGTGGGATACATACACAGTTCCCATACAAATCTGAGCCCTCTCGAGTGGCTACACCTTAGGTTACGGTCGGAGCAATTAGGGTGACTCGTCAGACGCGTCGCTGGGGCTGTGCGTTACATACATCGCCGACGCGTCAGACGCGTCGCTGGGGCTGTACGGGTTAATATAACTACTCAGATTATTAAACATAGTATTTCTTACATCAACTGTACATGATGGAGGCAAGTGGTATTGGCGCCTAGAGTCTGAAGTTTAAGCAGACGTCATATATCTAGTCAGCATACCAAGACCTCACAATATGGCGTGGTTCCTGTGTGATCGCTCGGATGGAAAGTTACCCAGGGCGGGTCACGTTGGAGATCACACCTTAATATGTCATTATAGACAGGTACTAGGATTGGTTGTGATGTACACGTAGAATGGTAATGAGTGGTTTTACGTCATAAAGAGGGGCGTAGCCCGAGATAATATAAGGAGGATTTCCAGAGCTCGGGGGCAGAGACGACGGAGAGCCCCACAGCTGATACCAGGGGTCAGGGTGACAGCCCGTGTGTGTGATAACCAGACTATATAACATACTTGATTTAATCTTACTATTACGAATACTTATACAATCAATATACTAGTGTACTTCTGAATAAGTTTTAGATATCTTTCATTAAACTGTTATGAATTATTCTCAAGTTTCACTTACTTGATCCTAATATTATTTTGAGTTATATAATTAATCCCGGGGTAATCCAAGGATGGTGGCAGTATCTACAAAGGGGAATTGATATCAAATGTAACCCTATTTCCTCCACCTTACATGGTGTGCAAGCGAGTGGTCCTTTTTACAACAGAGGCTACACTCACGTGTCGATTAATTGACCGCTAAAGCTACTAAAAAGTATTGAATTCAAGTCACCGGAGTCAGTATAAATATATATAATTCACACACGGCGGGCTGAAACACTTGTACATCTGGCAAGTTTCCCTCAGTGCCCGCAACGCTCCTACACAACTTCGGAGCTGGTCGCAAATTCGTCAAAATATTCTGGCGGCGGAAGCAGGGAATCCTCAACTTTGTCTGACGGAGGAGGAGTCTTCATGGACATGATACCGACGTGTGGTGTAATTGGCCATACATAGGAGTTTGAGTGACAGTGATTTGAGGCCGAATTCTGGACCTCGCCGGCAGTGAAAACACCCAAGCTCCACCGCCGCTAAGTCAAAACAATTCTCTTCAGCCTAGCCAACCACAGAGGCACTGCATGGCAGTTGTATCTTGCCTTTGTTTGAGTCAGGATATATGAAACAGCCAGGCGTGACATTGAAGAGGTAACGTGTTACTGGAGGCCTTAAGTGTATCTCTCTATCCATAAAATTATACCAATCTTAATTCAATACTTTCATTCAATTGTGTAATTCATTTTTTTATCACTGTCTTTTAATTAATTAATTAATTTGTGCAAAATAGGGTGTACTTAGATTCAGGATTTATTGTGCGTTTTTTTTTTTACAGGAATTATTTACTATATATATGGGAGGATTTTATATATTATATGTTTATCAAGTTGAAAATTCCACATTACATTAAAACGTCTGTTTAGAAAAAGGCCAAAGGTTCCCGCTATCAATCCAGTTGATCCCGAATTATCTGATATTACTGAGGATAGCGGAGACGATTTTTCGGATGACGATTGGAGCGGGTCAGAACATAAATATTCGGAAGTTGAATCTCAGGACAATCCAGGTATTTCAGGAGTTCCCCATCAGTATGAAAATGTTAATCAAAGTGTGTTAAGAAGCGGAACTTTCCGAGATACGACCCCCACCTATTTGGAACCATTGCCTAGTATAGTAATTCCCACACCTCCCGAAAATAACGTCATTATGTCGGGTAACGAACCCCAGGCTTTTCATTTAAGTGTGACCCATGGTCAGGCCATCAAATATTTCACTGGTTTGGAAGAACACAGAAATATGTTTTCAGTCTTGGATGATGTAAAGACGGAAATTGCAGCAAAGGGTATTACTCAGGAGAAGGCCAAAATTTAAAAAAATTTCGCTCGAAAATTGACAAGGGGAATACTCCAGCTGGGTACCTTTTGGCTTGCGATGACCTCATAAATGCTAAGACTTACGATGAGTTCAGGCTAGAATTCCTAGAGAAGTTTGGCTCGTCAGCTAAGGGGGAATTTGCGAAATTCCATGATTTCGCCGATCAGCTATTGAAGCAAAAGAAAAATCTGTCAGTAGATACATTATTGGCGCAGTGTTCACAGTTCGCGAATTGTATGTCGCATGATCTAGTTCGTCAATCCTGGTTTGAGGACAGTAAGATAACAATAGAACAGCTGAGCAAGTTACTGGGGTATGTTCTGTTGGTTAGTGCCTTACCAGACACCGTGAAACCGATCGCACGACGTATCGAGTTCCCTCCAACAATGTCTCTCAATAAATTCTCAAAGGAACTTAGGAAGTCTTGTGATACTAGCGGTATAACCACCGAGCAAATTCAGTTCTCGTGTGCTGCCGTTAGGAATTCCCTACCTGTTTCCCCAGCTCAACCTGGGCCTAAACAGAATCTCCCTAAACCGAATCAAATTAATATAAACCCCCAACCACATAGAAATCCCCAGCAGTTCTCCTCTAACAGTTCTTTTCCCAAATTCCATAAACCTACACAGGTATGTCAGAATAACCAGAGTTATAGCTCCAAGACATGGAATTATCAGTACCCTCGCTATCAGGCCCAAGGGCGTGGTCCGTAGACTGCGCACAGACCGGCTATCATGACTGGTGCCGCGAATGGCCAACACAGAGATGTTGTGTTTTTATTGTGGTGTACGGGGTCACATTGTTCCTCGTTGTAACATCAAGGCCAAGGAGCTATATGAATATACGGCAGGTAAGCAACCTTTCTGTCGTAGATGCAAGTGTAATGATCACAGGACCGGAACTTGCCCTGAAGTGAAGGTAGATTTGGACGATTGGAAAGCCAGTCACCCTAGGTCGGGGGAAGGTTACGATCACTCCCAAGCAACCGTAACGTAAAACATCAATGTACACAAACTCAGGAATGTCCTACGTTAATGATAAGTGCCCTTATGCATTCACCTGACTCGTTAATTTTGAAGTCATGTGTAAATAATACAGATATAAGTGTTTTAATTGATACAGGTTCTCCTGTGAACCTAATGTCTAGCTCTATATTTAACAAATTGAATCATGATGATTCGTTTAAACTTGAATTCCCCGATGTTAATCTTCAGAGTGTTTCAGGGGATAATATTTCAATATTGGGGGTTACATACTTGCCGTTAGCATTGCATGAGGACTTGGATTTGATGACGGAGAAAGTGTACGTTGTTCAGGGTTTAAACATCTCTTCGGACCTTCTATTGGGTTTTAAAACTATGAGGGTACGTAAATTTATTTTGAGTCTAGAGATGAATGGTGTATCTATTGATGGTACTTTCATTGAGGCGTCATCTAGCTTGCCAGAGAGTTTACAATTTGTATCAAGGGGTGTACGTAAGGGCGTTGTGGAGAACAGTAAATCTCTTCAAGGGAAACATCGTACATCTGGTCGGAAGATCGGAGGCGGTCAACACAGGCACTGCCACGGGATCACCTCCGCTCTTCCCGCCGTCGAGATTAAACTGCATGAGTATTTAGAACATTCTATGGGGGATTCTGATATTCTTATTCACTGTAATACTATTATTGAACCGCATTCTGCGAAGGTTGTTCGCACAGCGAACAATCTTAAGAGTACAGTAAATTCTATTGTATTATTACCCGATTCCTCAGCAATCAAGGGTATTATGTTTGCTCAAGCGTTACATGAGGTGAATGACACCAATGTTTTCCATACTCTCATTTTAAATGCCACAAATGGCTTAATGATATTATATGCGGATACGAAGTTATGTAATGCTTCCTGTGTACCTTGTAAATTTGAAGAAATTAATTCTCTTCCCGTGGCATCAGTGCACACAGGGAACTCTCCTGGTATGGATGATAGAATGCGTAAGATTTACGAGGATTTACAAGGTACCGACTTTCCTGAGGCTCAGGGTCCGCTTAAGGCGTTATTGAGAGAATTTAATGAGTCCGTACATATGAAAGGGGACGCTATGGGGTTTACTGACATAATAGACCATAAAATTGTGTTGAGTGACAAGGATCAGGAGCCCGTTTACCTGCCTATGTATCGCTTATCGCACAGTCAACGGGAATTGACTGATAAACATGTTTCAGATTTACTTTCTCAGGACGTAATTCAACCATCAACGTCACTTTGGCGATCACCTCTTTTCTTAGTCCCGAAGAAGGCAAAGGGGGAGTTTAGAGTCGTGGTAGACTTTAGAAAACTTAATACCATTACGGAGACCGATCATTTTCATATGCCGGCAATACCGGAAATTCTTGCTAGTTTGGGAACAGATAACAAAGAATTCTCAACCCTCGATCTTTCGAGTGGGTTTCATCAAATTGGGTTATCACCGGAATCAAGGCAATATACAGCATTTAATTCTCCCTCCGGTACTTTCGAGTACAAACGTCTACCCCTGGGGCTTAAAAATTCACCAGCGATTTTTCAGAGATTAATGAATAATGTATTGGTAGGATTGATCGGTCACAATGTTTATGTATATATAGACGATATTATAATTTTTTCTAGAACGGTAGAGGAACATCTTGTCGCACTGAGAAATATACTTTCTAAATTAAATGGGGCAGGATTAAAAATTAAAATCAGTAAATGTGAATTCTTTAAAAAGAAACTGTCATTTTTGGGGCATGAATTAACTCCGGACGGCAAAATACCACTGCTCAATTAACAAATTATATCACTAAATTTCCTACGCCCACTAACGTAAAACAGTTAAGGCAATTTTTGGGCCTATCAGGCTATTATAGGGCATTTATAAGAAACTACACTAGTATCGCGAAGCCTCTTTATATTTTACTCAAGAAGGACATTGAATGTTTGTGGGGAGTTGAACAAGAGGATTCTTTTGCTGAATTAAAGATGAGCTTAACATCTCGACCGATCCTTGCATTCCCTGATTTTAAGAAACCTTTCTATATTAATTCTGATGCATCATATACTGGGTTCGGGGCTGTTCTTATGCAGTATGACGATAGGAATCTATTATGGCCGTTAGGATTCGCTAGCCGTTCTTTAACCCTTAACTAGCGGCCCACAACATAAGTCGAATATAATAAATTTGGACTATCTGGCGGTGCGCGACATAGGTCGTGTGGCAATTTCAGCACGTAATG
The DNA here is from genome assembly GCA_032716605.1 of Paralithodes platypus. Taxonomy (NCBI): domain Eukaryota; kingdom Metazoa; phylum Arthropoda; class Malacostraca; order Decapoda; family Lithodidae; genus Paralithodes; species Paralithodes platypus. Next base: position 10,287,794 of record CM064541.1, on the reverse strand, counting down.
TTGCTGAGAGAGAGAGACAAGTGGTGGCAGGAGAGTAGCGAGCATATGACTGCTCCAGACCACCGCGGCGAACCTACTGACACGAATCCCACCTCCTCCCTTTCTCACTCGCTACATACTGAATTGTATGGGGAAAGTACCGAATTACATGCTTTTTGCACTCGTGTTGCGCGGTTGATGCAAAAAAACTAGCGGTCATAAAAGGATCGTTGTGGTGTCATTGGAAAGCTCTGTTTATGCCCTTTCAGGGATAGATACTTGTTTTACGTTCTGGGTCTTATTTAGGCATGAAAATGATCACGTAAACAGCCCTATTTTGGCTAAAAACACCCCGCTGGTGGCTACATATTAATTACCGCGTAGCCCGCCAATAAGGTGTTAAAACCTGCAGAACAGAATTATTGTGTTACCGATTTAGAAGGTGCAGCTCTAATTTGGGCGTTAAATATTTTCCGTGAGGTAATATATGGTTATGATGTAACTGTTTGGACAGACCATAAGCCTCTAATTAAATTGTTTGATAATAAACTTCTCACGGGTAGACGTGCCAGGTGGAAGTTAACATTAGCATCATACAACCCTACATTATTGTACGTTGAAGGCAAGCTCAACACAGTTGCCGATGCGTTATCAAGGAATCCTGTTGGTCTAGTGTTGGTTAACGCTTTGTTGAGCAGTAAAAGTATTGCGTTAGATCACCGTAAAGATAATTTTTGGGGTTAAATAATTCTTGCTTTAGAATCGGGTGATTTCAGCGACAATGTTCTTGGTCACCCCGACTTAGCAGGTTTTGATTATTTTAATTTTGTAATGCATGAAGGGTGTTTGTACAGAAAGAGGGATTTAAATGACAGGGTAATTTTGCAACTCGTCATTCCAGATTCGCAAATGTGTACTTTATTACCTATTTTACATGGACATGATACAATTGGGCATCCGGGGAAACATCGATGTTTGACACAAGCTCAGAGAAATTATTATTGGCGGACGATGAAAAAGGATATAGATAGATATATTGACTGTTGTTCTACTTGCATCACTATTAAACCTAAGCTGAGCTCGGAAGTGAAAATCGGGGAATATCCGATTCCGGCATATCCCTTCGATGTGGTTGCTATAGATTTATTGAAACTTCCACTGACTGACGCCGGAAGTCAATACATAATGCTCACCATTTGTCACTTTTCACGGTATGTCGTGTTATCAGTGTTGCAGGATAAAGAGGCGTAATCGGTCGCTAATAAATGTTTAGTGGACGTCGTGTGTAAATTTGGTTGTCCTAATACAATTATAACTGATAATGGTAAAGAATTTTGTAATTCTAATATGACGAAACTATGCGATGAATATAATATAGATCATGTTACTGTTTGTCCTCATTCACCCCAGTCTAATGGCTTGGCGGAACGCGCTAATCAATCTCTTATCCGTGCTCTTCGAGGCTTATTATTAGATCGTGATACGAGTACTTGGGATTCAGTTTTACATTTTGCAGAATCAACACTCAATTGTTCGATAAATTCCTCAATTTCAGATTCGCAGTTCTCTTTCGAAATCAAAGGAAGACATGATGAACGTAGCGAATAAGCGTAAGAGGGATGCTAATATTGTTATAGGGGATCTTGTTTATTTGAGGGAATTTTACACCAATGATAAATTAGAACCTTTTCGAGGGTCCTTACCGCGTAATTTCAGTCAACAAAAATAGTACTGTTATAAAACACTTAGAAAAGGGCGTTGAAAAAAGGGCTCATGTGAATCATTTGAAACGTGTTATACGCGATTTACCTGGTTATGAAGATATTTCTGTTGACCACAAACCGATGAGTCCGAGGAATGTCAAGGGACGTAAACGGCCTAAGAAGACAAATGGTGCTCATAAATATAATTTAAGATCGAGTAATGTTGCTTTTGTTAAAGAGGAAAGTAATTTTGTTGCTCAATGGTGGGTTGATAATTTGGGAATGAATTTGGATTCATTTTACATGTAAAAATTTTAGTCATCATTTTTGTTCTCGGTTCTTCAGATGGGTGTCGTAGGAAGGATTGTAGGGCGTGTCTTGGTATTATGTATACCGGGATATTATATCTACTATTTTGGGGAAGAATTTTGAAAGTTATATGCATGCTTTAATTCACGCGGAGAATGTTCTTGTGACATCTGACTTACTTTCCTTGGCTGTCTTATTCGATTGACTGAGATTGGCAAATAGGGAATATGATTTGGTTTCTTTAGTGGGTCCCTCAGAATTTAAGTCTTATTACCGTTTTCTCGAGATGTATGTAAGTCACGGTAAATTTCTTATTTGTTATCCCTTTTGCATCTGATTTTTGTCTTGGTCTGAAATTATACCTATTCCGGTAAAAATTTCATAATTCCTTGCTCACTATTATTTTTCCTGCCGAGAATTTGCTAGTTTCGAAAGGGAAGTATACAGATGATTACTATTCGATACTGAGTTTCTCCACTGTTCACGCGTTTTGTCACACGGCTCTCGGCTTGTTTACTATTTGCCCAGCGTCTGCCGTTTCTTTACTGCCAATGAAGTCTAACAAATGCGTTCAAGCTATTATTGGCAATGCCGATATCCTGGATAACTGTAATTTCACTCCGGTTCAAAAAATTCACCCATTTTTTCATGTTCACGTAATTAATACTCATTTTCTTTTATTTTGTGAATGCTTCAGAACTACTAATTACTTGCCCGGACCGTGCACCCTTTCATAAATCATGTATTGGCCAAGTTTATGTAAGGGACTCTTGTCTGTTGGTTTCGTCACATCTTACTCTTTATCCATCATTCACTCTCATGCTTTCGTTCACAGAACAGGATATTCTGTTTGCTAGCATTCCGTCTGAAGTAAACATTACAAACAACTTTTCATTTCCCAAGATAATTTCGCGTGAGATTGAAACTTTGGAGCTGATTAACACATCCATGGATACGTTGTCATTCATGCATTTCGTTCGCTCTGAGTACATCTACCCTATGCCACTGTTCACTGGTCTTGTCGTGCTTATTTTCATTATAATTTTCCTTGTAATTTCCAAGAACATTGAGGGTAGGTTGACAAGGATTGAGATTATTCAAAATGTTAGACCATAAATTGTTTTCATTATGTGTAAGGCAGTAGAGGCCTGTAAACAGACCTGTGGTATTTTTGTTGGTACGATTCCGTGTTTAACTTACTTTGTATAAATTGTATTTGTATATTGGAATTGTTCTTTTTCAGGTTTTCTATTTTCAGCAATTTGTTGAATATCTTCTATGTATTTTTTATTGCGTATATCACTATTTTGCACATTTAATTTGTTATTGCATATTGTATATTATCTGATTGATTTAATTTTCTTTCCTTGTTATTCCATGTTGAAAACCAGATTTCAAAGGTATTACCTATCTCTTTCTTTTCCTTAGTATAAGCTCCAACGTAGTGTTTATCTATATTGACAATTAGTTGTACTCTATATCTACAAATTGGTCACAGTGTTATCAATATTGAAATATAGTATTATAACTCTTGACACACGAGTTATCAATTTTAATTTATGTGTTAACTTGGACTATAACCTACTATTTATTGTATTCATATTTCAGAACAACTAATGACTGGATAAAGTTTCGATCAAAGACATTGATTAAGTGGTGTAGTAATTGGTGGATCCTATTGAAAGGATGATGAACTTTCTCTACATTGCTTCAATTATGTTCGATTTGCGCTTATGTCTTTGTTGTTTTGGGATATGTATACACTTATATATATATAATCTCTTTATATTGTTCTTATGTACATTTTTCTTCCTGATTCTTCTAAATTTTAAATTCCTTTTCATATAATGGATTTACAAACTTCAAATTTTTTACAAAAAAATCACAAAACCAGAAAATGTATTCTTAATACTATAATCACTTTCTATTATATTTTGTTTGGGAATAATTTCAGTGGTAAAAATGATATCTCTTATCTTTAAGGGGGGCATGTTAGGTACTCCAATATATCCAACTATTACTCCGTGAATTACTTAACCTCTGAAGTGCGCATGGGGGTAATTGGAAACGTCCCCCTGTGCTGACGTATTTGAGGTGTTTCCGTCACTAAAATATTCATTGTGCCATTAATAGCATTAATACTTATCCATATGCGCCTATTATGGGTTGATTATAAAGGTATTAACCTGAAACAACAATTAAACGAGTGAAAACAGCGTTTGGATGGTCAAAATCGGAGATATAGCCCGCGAGTTGTATAATGTATGGGTGAGGCAAACTGCTTTCCCGCCAATTTCCCCCAAGGCCACTGAGACACAGTCGATCGATACTCTCTCTCTCTCTCTTGCACTCGCTTGCCATCAGTGATGACAACACCCTGCTTGCAACTCGCTAATGTTAGCACGAAAATATACCTCAGAATAAGGGAATAACAGGGAAAATAGGTGATAACTCATGGAGAGGAGCAAAGTGGGGAAGGAGGGGAGGTAGAGGACTGAGATTTTGCATGGCCCAGGGGCCAAACAAAAATAAAAAAATAAAAAAATAAATTTTGTTTGTTTTGTTTTTTCGATGTCAAAAGTTGATTTTTTTTTTCACTCACTCATAAGAGTCTCCCCGCAGTCCGCCGGGGGAACTCTTAAGAGTCTCCCAGCAGTTCCCGGGTTAAACACTAGAGTACATATTTAAAGTATATCTCACTATAATAACCTTAATATAACTACTCAGATTATTAAAACATAGTATTTCTTACATCAACTGTCCATGATGGAGGCAAGTGGTATTGGCGCCTAGAGTCTGAAGTTTAAGCAGACGTCATATATCTAGTCAGCATACCAAGACTTCACAATATGGCGTGGTTACTGTGTGATCGCTCGGATGGAAAGTTACCCAGGGCGGGTCACGTTGGAGACCACACCTTAATACGTCATTATAGACAGGTACTAGGATTGGTGGTGATGTACACGTAGAATGGTAATGAGTGGTTTTACGTCATAAAGAGGGGCGTAACCCGAGATAATATAAGGAGGATTTCCAGAGCTCGGGGGCAGAGACGACGGAGAGCCCCACAGCTGATACCAGGGGTCAGGGTGACAGCCCGTGTGTGTGATAACCAGACTATATAACATATTTGATTTAATCTTACTATTACGAATACTTAGACAATCAATATACTAGTGTACTTCTGAATAAGTTTTAGATATCTTTCATTAAACTATTATGAATTATTCTCAAGTTTCACTTACTTGATCCTAATATTATTTTGAGTTATATAATTAATCCCGGGGTAATCCAAGGATGGTGGCAGTATCTACAAAGGGGAATTGATATCAAATGTAACCCTATTTCCTCCACCTTACATATATATATATATATATATATATATATATATATATATATATATATATATATATATATATATATATATATATATATATATATATATATATATATATATATATATATATATATATATATATATATATATATATATATATATATATATATATATATATATATTATATATATATATATATATATATATATATATATATATATATAGATATATATATATATATATATATATATATATATATACCGTATATATATACATATACACTGTATATACATATATATATACATAATTATATACTGTATATATACATATATATATATATATATATATTTATATACTGTATATATGTATATATATGAGAGAGATTAGAAACACATATATATATATATATACAGTATTTTTATTTATTTTTCAAATTGACTATGCTCAATATGAATGTATTACAAAATCCTGCCTCGTAGCTGAAGCTGACTATGTGTATGTTTAAATGTTTTCTCATATAAGATATATTTTACCTGGAACGTACTTTACTTCCTTCATATTTTGTAAGTAGGTTTTCGGTAGAGCAGGTTAAAAGGAAAGTAGACAATTCTACACGTCTTTTCTTTTAGTTCTAAATATGAATGGAAGGGACTGGGGTTCCCGAAAAGGGGCTATAGTCCTGAAAATATACTTGACTTACAGTGTGCTGGCTTAATAATCCAGAAGGGTTGATAGCCTCTGAAGTTCTATTTTAACTAACTAATTGTGCACGCAAGGGACTGGAGTTCTCGGAAAGGGGCTCCAGTCCTGGCGTTATTCTTGACTTACAGTGTGCTGGCTTAATAACCCAATAGGGTTGAGAACCTCTGAAGTCCTATTTTACCTAACTGTTGTGCACGCCTTGCAATAAATTTACTGACGTACTAAGATTTTTTGTTTTCGTATCAAATGTTATCTCACTGAAACCTATCGCAACTATCCCTTGTAAATCATTGTATCTATCTTTCCCTCTCTGGCTGTATGTCACTCTCTCTCACTCCCTCTGCCTATCTGTCACACTCTCACTGTCACACACACTCAGTCTCTCTCTCTCTCTCTCTCTCACACACACACACGTACACACTTTCACTCACTCTTACTCTGGGTGTTCTGAGAAGCAGTTACCTAAATGTTGTCAAGCAGTGCATTGAAGTAAAGAAGAAAGCTCATAAATGATTGGGCTATAATAAGAGGCAATTTAAGTATAGAGTTATTATGTTCCCTCCACCAACCGACTTTACTCCTAAACTCAATTAATGAAATCAACAAATACATGTGGCAGTCCAGGGATTCGAACCTAGGATGCTCACACCGAAATAGAGATAAGGAAATCGTCCTCACATTTTACAACGCTCTGATACAGCCTCTCCTGCAATATGCATTCTGGTCTCCAGTACTCAGGAAAGATATAGAGCAACCAAAAAGAGTACAAACTAAGGCTACAATAATAATCCACAAGGTCCATTTTCATTTATCTCTCTCTCTCTCTCTCTCTCTCTCTCTCTCTCTCTCTCTCTCTCTCTCTCTCTCTCTCTCTCTCTCTCTCTCTCTCTCTCTCTCTCTCCTTTTTATCCTTAACATCTTTCCATCCACTTTCAATCACCGCACTTAACCGTCTCATTGTTATTATTATTTTTTGGTTTTCTATAACTTCAGATCGCTTTTTATCATTTTAGTTATTTGTTTTTCTCTAACATCTTTCAATACCCAACCAGGCCAGCCCCCTCTCCAGCTCGCTTTCTTTCTCCCTCGCCCCCGCCCCTGCTCTCTCTCCCTCTCTCTCTCTCTCTTAACATTTTGTACAATTTCAGCATTTTTCCATAATTGCTGCCCTAGATTCGGTTACCCACTCAGATCCTGGCTCTCGCTCACTCTCTGGCTCTCTCCCTATCTTGATGTTGACAGCATTATTAATATCCTAAGCATTTATTAATACTCAACATCAGGGTGGCGTCGCCAGTGTAAGTAATCATAGGATATAATTGGCGTGCTTCCCTTCAATCAGTTAGATCTTTTAGTTGTACCGGTGCCCAATGCCGAGGATTTATACATATAACCACTTAGCTTTAGGAGAAGCAGGCCAATTGCCCATTAGAAAGGTTGACTATGATAAGTGAATGTTTATGCATCCAGCCAATTATACATTAATAACAACAGCAATAATCTAGATATGTGCCAGGAGAGATTTCCCGGGGTTTCTGAAACAAGGGAGACATGGTAAAGATGGAAGCACCACGGGAAGATCAGAAAGAAAACATCAGGAGAACAACCAAACTGGAAATGTCTCGCATGCCAAGGGCCCACTGCAGAGCCAACCGGGGCAACACCGGCAACACCGGTCGCCAACTTGACCCAACTTGTGACCAAATGGAAAGCGCGGATCCAGGTCCTTGCCCGGGTACCTAAAGGAGCCAGAATCCAAGTGGCGGAGGCCCTTACAACCATCATAAAGCAGGCCCTACAGCTCAAGACACCCCTCGCATGGGCACGGCTCCTGGGTTTTTCCTATGGGGCCCTCCGAAAACCACCCAGAACCAACATACAAGACCATCTTCAGGTTTCACTAGCCACCAGAGTGAAACATCAAGTAGCACAATATATGGATGGAAACAAACTGGTGGAACCCCCCGAACAGCAACCAAACGGGGCCCAGAAGCACCAGGACAAGGAAGAGGAAGAGGCTGAACAGCTACGTAAGAGGGTCGCGGCGAAGCTGGCGGATAGTGACATCAAAGGGGCCGTCAGACTGTTGTCCTCTTCAGAAGGTTTTGCTGGTCAAGGCACCGAAGTTGTTGAAGCCCTACAAGAAAAGCACCCACCTGCACCTAGGGACCTAAACCTCCCCCCTGCCCCAAATGACCAGATGCGCCAACCTTTAGTTGTCACGAAGGAGCAGGTGGTTGCCGCAGTGACTTCATTCCCAGCAGGCTCAGCCGCGGGCCCAGATGGTATCCGACCCGCCCACCTCAAAGGCCTCTTGGGTCAGGGATCAGGAGCTGCTGGGGAGGCACTCTTGGAAACCCTCACCAAATTCATCAACATGGTTTTAAGAGGGGAAGTACCCGACTGTGCCACACCCCTATTTTTGGGGGCATCACTCTGTGCACTGGCAAAAAAAGATGGCGGTGTGCGCCCAATAGCAGTAGGGAACACCTTCCGCCGCCTTGCCACAAAGGTGGGTTTGAAACCACTCTCGAATGGCCTAGGTCAACACTTAAGACCAGTTCAACTAGGTTTCGGAACTCCAGGGGGGTGTGAAGCTGCTGTACACGCAACCCGCACCTACCTCAGCCAAGCCCATGAAAAACGAGTGCTTCTAAAGATTGACATGCGGAACGCATTCAACAGCATTCGCAGGGATGTCTTCCTCCGTGCAGCTCAAGAACACATCCCCACTCTGTACCCCCTACTTTGGCAGGCTTATTCCAAAACCTTCAATCCTGATTTTTGGCGAGACGGTAATCCCATCAGCGACCGGGTTACAGCAGGGAGATCCAGGTGGTCCTGCTCTTTTCTCAATAGGGGTGGATGCAGCAGCTAACAAAGTAAGGTCAGAACTGAATGTATGGTACCTGGACGATGCAACCTTGGGTGGGTCAGTAGAGAACGTTCTAACCGACCTAAATAACATCGTAACTGACCTCGGCCAGGCCGAGCTAGTGATAAATGACACCAAATGTGAACTTGTCCTCCTCAACCACACACGTGAACAAGGAGAAGAGACTCAGGCCCTGTTTCAAAACATATTGCCAGATGTAAAGATCCTTCAGGAGCACCAGCAAACCCTATTAGGTTCCCCACTAACTCTGGCAGCAATCCCACCAGCACTTCAAGTTAAAAAGGAGGAGCTTCAACGTCTCGTGAGTCGCCTGATACAAATCGATGCCCACTCAGCTCTGGCCCTGCTCAAGAACTGTTTTCCATCCCAAAACTCCAATACCTCCTGCGCACATCGATGACTTACACGAACAATGGTGGCCTCCAAGAATTAGACAGCATAATCCGAGAAGCAGTGACCAGCATCACCAACGTGGAATTTAAAGAACGGGCCTGGACACAAGCCACCCTTCCTGTCCGCCTCGGGGGCTTGGGCATACGGAGAGCCTCGGATATTGCCTCCCCAGCCTTTATCTCTTCCCTCATCGCGACCAACGACCTCGTATTGTCCATCCTTTATTCTCAACCCGGAATGACACTTAATGGGGACGTAACAGCAGCGATTAACACCTGGAAGGGAAGTACAGGAGTAGAGGAGGAGCCTCAGGGTACCTCCAGGAGCAAGCAGAAAGCGTGGGATACCATCTCGGCGAAGAAAACTCAAGAAAATCTCCTAACCAATGCAGACCAGGTTGAAAAAGCACGCCTCCAGGCAGCCGCCCGTTCGGAGAGTGGCTTGTGGTTACACGCCATCCCCATCCCACCTCTTGGAACTCACTTGGATGCTGAAGCGCTCCGGGTTGCCATCGCGCTCAGAGTGGGTGCGGCAGTTTGTCACCCACACACTTGCAAGTGTGGTGGGGAAATGGATGCTCAAGGTCACCATGCCTTGTCATGTAATTACAACGCAGGCCGCTTGCCAAGACACTCTGCACTAAATGATGTCATAAAACGGGCCCTGCAGAGTGCTAACCGTGCATCAATCCTCGAACCACATGGACTTCACAGAGAAGACGGCAAACGGCCAAATGGGATGACCACTTTCCCTTACAAGAATGGCCGGTGCCTCGTGTGGGATACCACATGTGTTGACACTTTCTCCACAACCAACATCGCCAGAAACACCGACGAAGCAGGTGAAGCCGCCCGGATAGCAGAAAATAAAAAGCGAGAAAAATATCAAGCCATCGCCAGAAATCATCAGTTCGAGCCCCTGGCATTCGAAACTTCAGGAGTCTTCGGCCCTACCACCCTTAAGATGGTGAATGAAATAGGCCGTAAAATCAGAGAAGTTTCAGGAGAACCCCGGGAAACCCTCTGGCTCAAGCAAAGACTAGGGATGGCTATCCTCCGGGGCAATGCCACCAGCGTCATGAGCTCAGTTCGACAGGACTGGGTCATGCCACTGTGTGAGGCCCGGGCAGGAGTGGTGTATCCGTAGTCTTTCCACAGTAGGTAAAACAAAACATAAACTTTATTTGTATGTAACATGTGTGATGCACATAAATAAAAGGGGATGTGTCGGATGGTTGAAAGCCACAGTTGCTCGCGCGTTTGGGGCTAGCAACACGTATTATGAAAAACATGCATCCTCCTTCATTCACTGTCGCCCCCTTCACTCACTCAACCCCACAATTTGCCGGAGGATAACAGATTTTTCACAATACGTAGACGGAGGTCTTTTTAAACAAAACAAGGCTACAAAGTTTATCCATCAATTAGAAGACTGAGCTATAAGGTCTGATTGAGAGATCTTGGTATCTGTATGGTGGAAACACGCAGACTACGAGGTCATCTCATTGACATTGTTATAATAATTAATTGATTTGACAATGCGGATTATAGCAAAAAGTTTAGCCTCAATATAAATACAACACG